>CM046725.1:47681936-48213936 GCA_025584915.1 Monochamus saltuarius
AAGGTGGATCAAATCATATTTCAATAGCTCACAATATGTTAGAATCAACAATTCGTCTTCATAGGAACATTACATCAGGAGTACCACAGGGATCACATCTGGGCCCTTTACTATTTTCTTTATTTATTAACGATATCGACACATGTTTTCCACATTCAAATTTTATTTAATATGTAGATGATCTAAGTGTTCAAGTCTTTACCACCTCTTAATGATTGTCAACACTTGCAAGCTGATATTTAATTTATTGTCTGGATATGGCAATATTGCCAGTACTTTTGTGATCCCAAGACATTAATTATTTTATATAATGCATTTGTCAGATAGCATCTTTTTGCAAGTTTAGTTTGGAATTCTCAATATGTAAAATATATCAATCGCATTGTAAATGTTAAAAAAACTCAACATCACCATTATCGATATAACCAAAAGTTGTGGCTTCAAAGCTATGATATAATACTAAGTTATTATAAAATATTTAAATTAAGTTGTAGAAGAAATATTGCATATTTCTTTCACCTGTTAATTGGTAAAATTAACTGTAGTTAATTTCTAGGTGCTTTAATCACCGTTCATTTCGATCATCAAATCTATTCTATTATTCAATATTACAGCTCACAGTTCAACTCGATGTCGACCTGATGCGACGTAGCCAAACGACTGTACTATTTGAGAATCCCATATTTTTTGTTGCTCAGTTCAGCCAATAATTCCGGTAGAAAATATGGTCCAATCAAATGATCCCCGTACAATCCTGCCCATACGTTGACAACAAATCGCATCTGAAAGCTAAACCGACGAACAGCGTGTGGATTTTTGTCCGACCAAATGTAGATGTCAAGACTGCAAAGAAATTAGCTTGGTTATAGTTTAAAAAATATTTAATTTTGAAATTACAAAACTCCAAATGGGTCAATTATTATGAAAAGCTGAAAAGTGTTCCGTGTTTAAATACTAAGTAACAAAAAAACGTTGTGTTGTCGACAAAAAACTGTCCAAGACCGAAACGGCACGCCTCTGATTTGATGTCGATAAAATTTAAAGAAAGTGAACCTTGACCTACCGTATTTATAGGTAAATAACCTAGTTACCTAGTTTTTGTACTGTTATTTAACGACAAGGAGTAAGACTAACTTTTTTATCTAGATACATGAGTGAATTTTCCTCAAAATATTAATTTATTTATTAATGAAAACAAATGTAGATAATAAATAAATGTTTTCGAATGTTAGGTTATTACAGTTTAACAATTTAGATTTCACGTTTTCACTACGTTTTACAATTGAATATAAATTTTTAGTATTACTACAATTAATTATTCAGTTTGTAGTTACTTTTGTAGTATGGTACTAACCTGTTTAAAATGCCAGTTCGAATAAAGTGGCACTCATCTGTCCATAGCACTTTCTTAATAAAATTAGGATCAGCCAATTGCAAAATTCAAGACAGCTGGGAAAATCAGCAGGTTCGAAAGCTTGAACTTTCTGAAAACGACACGGGTTCAGTGAGTTTTCTCACTGAACCCGTATTCTCACTCCCTTGCTTTGGGATATTTCCAATCGCCTTGAAATGGTTATTATATAAATAGTAGACTGCTCCTCAACTAAATTTAAAACAGCTTCTATCACATTTAAGCCATTTTGCCGCTGTCCCGCAAGTTCCCGACGCGGTTTCACAGAACCCATATCGCGAAGGCGTTGCAGCACTTGCACAAGGGTTCGCGTAGTTGGAAAATGTTGTCTGTTAGGGAAGCATCTCGATTTCGTTCTCCGTATAAAACTACCATTTCCACATATTGGAAATTTGTAAAATTAGGCATTGCAAATTTACGACCAATACACGAGACCGTAATAAACAAACTACTGCTTGTATTCTCTCCATCCCTCCACCAAATTTGTGGTGTGATCTTCAAATTTGGGGGGAAAGAAATGCGGGAAATGCAGAAAGTGCGACTAAATGGTGGTAAATTTGAATAACACGCTGAAGTGTTAGACGATATTAAGTATGTAAACATGATGTGGCAACGATGTTTCCTTCAATATTCGATTGTCATATGACTGCATCATCAGAAAGTTTGTAGCGTACCAGGAGTGTCGTGTTACAGATTTATATAGGGTGATTTGCTTATTGTTTTAAAGGTCGAGTTAACATTTTTTTTTCGATTTTCTGCCTTTATTAGACCTTTCGAATACGTGGTTAAAATTAATGACATTATGACTGACTCACCCTGAATATGTAAAAAATTGCTTAGCGTGTTACTTTAAGAGAATAAAATTACAAAGCAACACGCCTTCTGCAATATCAATGACAACATTATATCCGTATTATCAATCATCATGTGAAAATAAGAGTAGCTAACGTAAAATGATTAAATTTGTGTTTTTTAGAACAGAGCAAGAGATAACATTCCCATTATTTGCTAAGTTCTACATTATTCACTTTTCCATTTCTAAAATTACTTGTATTTGTAGAAAACGTTATATTTCAAGAATACGGCGTCCTTAAGAGAACGATTTTATTGTTATTAGAACCTAAGTGTTTAGGATTTTTTCAAGTAAGGAGTAGAATTGTAGGAATATCTTCGAGTTCATTTTTATTCCAAGTAAAGTCCCAGCCTGTGAAATAATATTGTAAACACTTCAAATTCCTTAGAATCTCATATCCCAACCTCAAAGAAACATGATCTCGCACTTTTTGGTTACGCACAAGAATTTGAATGAAATTAGGTATTTGGAGCCCTACGGAAAAACACGCATTTGAGCAAACGTGTAATATATCAAGGATGGAGGAAGCTTAGAGTCTGTTTAAGACGTGGCAGACTAGAAAGAAACGCTGAAAGGCGATCCCCCTTTTAGGAACTACGGTTGGTGAATAGACAGGCATGTAATAGTGCCTGAACTTCCCATGCGGGCGGAATCGATATTGATCTGGATTAGTTCAGTCTCACAGTCGGAAAATGCTTAATACCGATTATGTGCTGAAAATTTGATAACGCTATTTGATAACCTGCTATCTTTTCTTTATAGGTCGCTTGGGGATTCGTTCGAATTATTGGAACCCTTTAATTAACGGAAATATAAAAATACTATTTAACTATATGGTTTCCCACTGAAAATAATTACCTTGGTAATCTTATAATTTTTTAATTTAATAAAAAAGTAATGTACCAAATTTATATAATTCTTCGACTTGAAAAATTAGTTAATTAGACGGCTATGTTTGTTGCTGAAATTAATTTTTAAATGATAAGGTTGCTACATTTTCTTATCGCTATAAGAAAAAAAGTTACGTATGAATCAAGTCTTAGGGGTGGTTTTCCCTTCTCCTTACAACCGTAGGGGAATATCAACAAATTGTTTACCGAGTGTCTTCTCGATAGTAAAAAATGACTACTAAATTTTATTTGTGTAACTTTTTTGGTATTTTAGACAAAAATTAAAAACTACATTTTTGACACATGCTTTAAGGGAGCTGTATCTTCACAAAGGATATTTAAATGAAAACGACGATAAAACATTGCATAGGAAATCACTCTTTGAATTTTTTCGCACTTAATTATTTACACCTTGAATACAGGGTTGACTGCTGTAAATGTAACAGGCGATAGTATAGATCAAAATGAACAAAAGAACCTTATATGGCATGGATCCTTAACCCATCCATTTTCGAGAAGAAAATTAACAAATCTCCAATTACATATGTAAAAATTCAATTAATTTGGGATTCTTACCATAATTTTCTTCATTAAGGTGGCCATATTTGTGGTCCAAAATTGTGGAATGTCGATGTAATTTTAAAGTTAGTAATTTTACACCCTTTTAAAGTTACTACAATGAATTACTTATACGTGATTAGACACTAGAAAGTTCAACTTAGGTAGTGTTAGTATTTATATTGCCAAAATTTAGCTATTTTATACTTAAAAAGTGACTGTTTTTATGGGATTTTTACATAAGCTTCAACAATAAATTTTTCACATTTAAAAGCGAAAGTAGGAAAAATCTTTCAAGTTCATCCTTTATGTGTATTTTGCTGCAGCCAAATAAAGTGTTACCTAATAATTATTTATGCAACAAGTGCAAAAAGTAGGCGTTTATTGCACGCGACGTGAAGTTGTCGACAACACGTCGAGTGCAATAAGCACTTTTTGTACGAGTTGCATACAATATTTTTTCTACGTTCATGCAAAAACCAAAAATCATTATTTAGATGACACTAAGTTTAGAAAAATGTGACGTCGATTTGAAGGTTTATATTTGTCATGCTGACAAAACGCTGCAGTAGAATGACAGATGAGTGCAATAAAGAACCACTTTTTCCACTAAATATAGTTCAATAAAATATTGTTTTTTGCATGAACGTAGAAAAAAATTATTTGTCAATTTGCACGTTGCATTGATTATCGCCATATTTGAAGATACGAAGATCACGTAGAATATAGTTATCGCTATTTTATGAACTATAAATAGTTAAGCTATTACTAGATAGCAACATCTGTTAAGGGTTTAAAATCTTACTGTCTTGTAGGCTATGCTCTGCTACTACACGGTAACGGCGCCCTTAAATGACCATAAATGCAATATTTACAAATTCTTTAATTTATTTATGTTTAGTTATAAAACTATTTTTTCGTTAATCAATAAAATTCGACTAAGTCAATATCGTGGAATGTGGCAACAGCGCACTCGAGGACCGGCAGCGGCCGGGACTACAGAGTACAGACTACAGACTGTCAGATCGGTTGGTATCTAAATTGCGAAGTGTCTGTCGCTTGTCGCAAATTCTTTTACGTACCACTATTTCATTAACTTTTCTTTGTTTGTTAAAAGGTTTACGTGAATATGAGGATAATTGTTATTAATTTAAGGAGAAGCTCGCCACAATTCAGCGGGAGCTCGACTATTTAGATCATTTCCCTCATCTGCGGCCGCCTAACGGAAAGACATTTGTTGAAGTATGTCAACGTCTTCTTAATACTGGCAGTTTTGTTCCTCGTTCTGACAATAATGGTCCAGATCGACAGATTGATGTGAATTCGGAGGATCATATTTTGGACATTGTCGAAATGGATCTAAACACACGTCCACAGGACTACTACAATAATTCTTATACTCATATCATCTACAGCGGGGATTTCGCTCCTCGGTTTAATTTTTGTAGATGGTTTTTAACTAAAGTTAACCTCAATTCCCGTTTTATTTCAAGAATTTTGGCAACTAATGAGGCACGCTTTTCTAAAAAATAGTGTTTTCATGATATTCATAGCTAGGCAGAGGAAAATCCACATTATTTTGTGATTAATGTTTGGTGTGGGATCATAGAATAGAAGCTTTTGTCTTGCCAGCGAGTAACAGGAGAGGGATATTTGAATCGCATGGAGAACATTCTACCAGAACTGCTCAAAGATATACCTCTGGAAGAAAGAGCAAATATGTGGTTTTTGCACGAAGGAGCCCCGGTACACGCAAGTCGACGCGTAGTTCACTAAATGATATTTTTGAAAATCGCCGAATAGGTAGGGACGCTCCATGACGTTGGCCAGCTCGTACGCCTGACTTAAATTCACTGGATTTTTATTTATGGGGGCACGTGAATACCTTAGTTTATGCCACCGAAGTGGAAACAGAACTTGCGAGAACGTATGGTTGTTGCTGCCCATGAAAGAAGGACATAACCGGGTATTATCCAGCGAGTGTGTCAAAATGGGATCCGAAGTTTTCGTGGATGTGTGGAAACTAACGGTGGACATTTTAAACATATGTTGTAATTATGTGTTATGTTAGTTAGGTATTTTGAAACAGTATTGTATTTTGATTTTTGGTAAGTACTTAAATTATTTTTTTGTACATAAGTTATGATTATTTCTGCGACGTGAGTCATCTTAGAAATTGTTAATACTTGTTTTTTCAAACTCTTATTTGGTTTAAGTTATGCTGCTGTTTCAAACATTTAAATATCAGCAAGATTTAAACAATTTATATTAAAAAATAATTAATTTCATCATTCTCTATTGGAAAATAAAATTGCTAAACAGTTGCCTAAACTAAATTCTTTAATGTTAACAATAGTTTATCATCACTAAAAAACAAGCGGGCATGTGGAAGGCAACCTACAAACCGCTCGGCTGGCGCAGAGTTTATTTGTACGGTTGCCCCGTTGTGATAAAATTATTTGATATAATAACTCCACTTATATTAAGAACGGCTTGAGTTATGCCCTTGTACTATTAACTTTTTTGTTCATTTATACTTCATCTGTGTTATATTGAAGTTATGGCAGTAAAACCTCTAACAGCCTTAATAAATTTGATACAAAACTATGCAAAATTATTACAAACTGTTTATCTTGTACAGAGAAATATTTACCTAATACCTTCTGACGAATACATATTTAGATACCGACAAAAAATGACAAATGCAAATGTTTGATATATGTTGTACGTAAATAAATATGTGTATTATTTGTTGTCTCCTGCCTGTCTCAATATTAAGTAGGTACGTAATAGTAATTATATATTTTGAAACACCTTGTAGATATAGTAAGCTATACGCTTATCCCAAAAAAATATTAGTCACGTAAATGCAAAAATTGTTAGCGCATCAAAGTAAGCGTTTTACTTATAACATATAAAATGTCGAGCGATGCAGGTTCCTAATCTGTCACGGAAAGTGTACGTTCATTGGTGAGTAAAATCGATTATCCGAGTTGAAATTGAATGGTTGGGGGCTCAACACAATTATCTGTTCAAATCTCCGATCGGAGATCTGAACTGATATCTCTGAGCAGATTAATGGATCGTGAGTGGGGTGCTTTAGATACTAAAGTACAAAAGGTTCTGAACTGATAGTACAATAAATTGTAATACACAAATTGCTGACATTAACGTAAATAAAGAGCAACCCTTAAATAATCTATATCTAGGTATCGCTGCGGCTTATTGAGCTGTAACTGGTAATTTATAATTTCGAAACGTTATACCGATACCTCTCTAGACGTAAGTAAGTAAGTGAGTCACCTAGTTTCAAATGTCTCTAAATCCAGTTTTTAAATAAATTGAATTGGTGGTGCCATTTAGACGTAAAATATAACAACCAACAGGGTGATTCAGAACTTATATATATATATATAAAAATTAATGTACAGGAGACTCTTCCAAATACAGTTTTATAACAATAAAATCAAAAAGAGCAGTTCAAATATTATTTATAAATACACTTCCGCACAGCACTGGAAGCTCCACTGTAAAACCTGGTAAGGCGTATAATCGGCGACCTTTCAAATCTCTGTCTGTTTACCAGTTTATTTTATTTTTCTACAGTAGTGGTTGTTATAACGTAAATTTAAGTGTAAGTTTAAATTTTTATATACCTCTGTGTTTTAATTAATTGTTAACAACAATTAAAATGGAGGTTTTGTATTAAACCACCTGAAAAATTATGAATCCAAAGCTAACTGAATAAAAGAAAGTTAAAGTAAACCCTAAAAAACTTGAGAATGTAATAAGAATAAAATGAATTGCTATTTAAATATTTTGGTTAAATTTGGGTTACTATAAAAATGTACCTAATGAAAAATAATAATTCTCAAAAAAAAGTTTTTGCAAGGACCATGTTAATGAACATGATGACATTAGTATTTAACAACAAATAAAATTATTACTTTTTTATGCATATGCCACAAGTCAAAGGTGTCAAAAGTAGTGACAGGGTACCGCGTTGTCACGTGTATCGATTTACGCAACTTTAAAAGAAAAAGAATTATTTCCAAAATGTAGATAATTATTTAATGATTTAATAAGAAACACAATATGGTAGCACCTACCTTACTGATATTTATTTCCAGGATCGATATTTGGGAGATTTCAATAATGTTTTTTTACTTGTTTACATTAAAATTTGTCGTTGCAAATAATTTTTTACGTACTGCCTTTAGTTTCTTGAGAACCTCTCCTTCCCTTGATCATATGTACCCACATACATAAAAACAGTGCCACACGCTTGCCGCCAAAGCATTATAGCAGATGTTGCATTGTGGTTGAAATAGGATTCGGCATATTTCGTCTAATGGGAAAATGTCGGTATTACGCTGCCACACGATAATATGCACTTGTCAGATTTCCCGCGTCAGAAATTTGCGAAGGCAAGTACTGAAACTTTATTTCAAATTCATTACGGTATAGGATGTTTTATTTTTGACAGAATCTGTTGCCGTCTGCAGCTGCCATCTGTAGGCCACTAGTGCGAAATGTAATTTACGCCGATAAATTTTTAAATTCCTTGTGTTGCTGGAAAATTAAATTCTGTTAATACTAATAATAGCAATATTAACAGTAATCCACGATGTCTGCATAAAATAATTCCTAAGATGTTAACAGCTTTCTGTAAAAATATCGTGTTCCTTCTAAGCTTTGATCAGTGTTCTTTGACGTTAGGAGAGTGCAAAGAATGCAAAATGTCAAGTTGTCATCATAATCGAAACCTGGTTCAATATTAGTGACAAATTTTTAGTTTTAAATGTTTTATAGTAATAAAATAAAGAAATTTATGTAGGATTCGCCCTATAATATGTGCTGTTTGTTTTTCTAGTCAAGGGCCAATAAAGCGGAGTTAGGCAATCGTACACGATTTTATTATTATTATTATTTATACAAGGTTAACTATGACTAAGTACAAAAAATTTAACCACGTGCTCAGGGAGGCCTAATAGACAATAAAAAAAATATTCCAGAATTTTAGCTCGATATTTAAAAATGGGGCAAAACCCTTTTTTCCTACGGAAAGTCGGCGCCTATGATAAGAACCGACTGAGATGGCTTAAATCCATAGATAAAACTTACAGCTGTCAACCAATACCATCGTCGTTTTTTGTAGCATTTATAAATATAGAAACGAAAATTAAGATTCTTAATAGTAATAATACCTGATAGATAGGTAACAGTTAATCCACTTAGCTTCAGTATTTTGCGTTCGTTTTCCATTATTTCGTTATAAACTGGTAGAACTACATATTCGCTCATTACAGCCACTCACTACCGATAAAAGACACTTCTCGTAGGTACAAGTGGATATATTAGATTCCTATTTATTATAACAAAATCGAACGAAAGGAATAATAGACGTTTTAATGTAACCGCGGGAGTCTTGTCCCATAACCTAGAAAACCAAACCGGCAAACTATATTGTGAGAAAGTATCTGCACCCAACACAAATATCTTTATTTAATAACTATAAAACGTTTAAAAATTAAAATAAGGCACTAAAAACTGAAGAACACAAAATTACAACGTAAACACAGGAATTCAATTATGACATGACAGCGATACTGACTAATGAGCGACTGTTGCATGCTTGTAGAGTATGCAACCAACAAGCATTGGCGGCGTTAAATAAGGATTTAAAATAATATCGAACAAATTTTTTTTTGGCTTTATAAATAAGTTTGGAATTTTTTGAAGGGTGATTCCGTTAATTCTTATTTTTCCCTATCCCCTCTTAAAATATTTGTACTAAATCATAGTTAACCCTTTATATGTATGTATATAAAATAGCTTCACTGATAGGAGGCAGGCAAGGACGTAAGGGAAGCTATACGGTAAGAGTGCGCTTAGCAGATGCGGGTTGTACGAGTGTATACGGCTGCATCTAGCGTGGCCCCTCAATGTTAATATTGGTTGTGGTTCTGCTTACAGAATGATGGCACAAGCCCAGAAAGGAAATCTTACTTTATAGGTGACGTTTACTGCGAAATGTAACACGCTTAGCTACTAAGCTGTAACAATACACGGTAAGTGTAATACATTAAGTAAATTTTAAGTTATTAAAGCGCTGATTTAGTTTTAAACTAAAAGCCAATTTACTTTTGAAACAGTTATTCCCAGAGGTATAATACAACATATAATTATCCTAATCCTACCAAAAACCCATTGAATGCTCTGCTACACAAGTTACACTCAAACATCTACACACAAAACAACGTCTCTAAGCTTCCCTGCTTTTCAACTCTATATTCATTTCAAATGCGTTCCATGGATAAAACTTTAATTTTCTGGAGAACTTATTAGCTTTAAAAGATTAAGAATAGGCAACGCAAATTAAATTAGTCACTAGTTTGAATTTGGAAGATTTAAAAATAACGGGGTCTCTTTCCTAGGTAAATAATTCATCTGGATAACTAGAGTAGCGCAAACGCTTCTCTTTCAAGCGTAAAGAATTTATACGTATACATTTGTAAGACACTTATACGGGACGGGCGTGCTTTAATGATACTCACAGAGCCTCGCTTGTATCTCCTTTTCTGCGTAATGAAAATACACTCTGATGAGAAGGGTATGTTGGCAATAATCATTTGAATTATCTTGTCACTTTGCGAAGCAAGAATTTTTGTGCAGAGATAAAATGTAGTCTAGATTTCCGTTCCACTATTTATTACAAAACCTCTTTGCAGTATGCTGTTAAAAACATGGAATAATTTATAACGGTCTAAATTTTTTGAAATTAAAGTGAATATAAAGTTACAAGTATTTTTATATTGACTTAACATTACCTGGTGGGCTATGTAAGACAGGAATATATGGCGTTTCTTAAGTAGAGGTCAAAATTCTGAGTCTAAAGCAATCATTGTCCATCTACAGCTTGTCAAAAATTTTAATTTCTAAGCCGTTTGTGATAATTTAACCAATTTTGATGTGCATATTTAGTGCGGCAGTAGGTATGCAACAAAAAATTACCAGCTTTAGAAACATACCAGTGGCAGAGGTGTGGGTATCATAGATCATTATTTGTCAAAAAAAATATTTCACCTCGTATAATATTACAAATAAAATAGGTCATTCCATGCGTCATCGTATTATCTTCACATGAAGATTTGCAGTGCTCTTCCTAATATTAGTGTTTGGGTCTTCTTTAATTTCGTGTGGAATAGTTTATACAAACTTAGGCGTTTTACCACTCAAAGGTCTTCCAGGAATTGGGTCTTTCTGGAATGAGCCTGACTTCGAGAGAAGTTGAAAAACATTTCTGAACATTCCTGGATTTGTTGTTGGATGATTTGGAAATCTTTCCATATAAATTCGCCTAGTTTCAGTACCATTTTCATGTGCAAGTCCATAAATGTAAACCATATTTGCCATTTCATAATTTCAATATGCATAAACATTATTAATACTTAATATTTTTTTAAAAATTAGCTTAACTTGACGATACACAATATTAAATAAAATAACGGTTTCATATTATTACTGTGTAAGAACGCACTAGATTTAATAATTGAATTTTATTGTTAATCGGTTTGGAATACAAAAAAAGTGTAAAGAAATGAAAAGTGAAGATAATACAATGGCATATATGATGTACTATTTTGCTATTTGTAATATTATACAGGGTGATTTTTTTGGCAAAGAAGGATGATGAAACCTAAACCTCCGCCACTGGTAAGTTTCTGGTAAGCTGGTAATTTTTTGTTTCAGACCTACTGTCGTACTAAATATGTACACTGAATATGGTTAAATTCTCTTAAACGGCTGGTTGGGGCTTTAGCCGAGAGTAGTTAGTTTCACAAAATATTATTAATACCTGAAAATATATAAAAAAACTATACATAAAAGGTAAAATTTTTTTATTTATTTTAGTAGGTCGTTATGATGTTTAAATTAATTCACAGATTAATCAGTTTACATTGTCGACATTCAATTTCAAATAATTTTAATTTATTGGTATAATAATTTTTATAGTTAAATATTTGAGTCAACTTAAAGGAGGTCACCTGATGAAGCTATCCTAAAAATGCAGAAATAGGTCAGATCTCATTTATTGTTGTTGAATATCGAGTTCCCACTGTCAGAAGTTAGATATCTATAGAGTGTTTTCATTAAACCAGGTTAGTAAATTTAGATAGATTAATTTCTTTAGATAATTATTGAATAGAGCTTTGTTTGTGGAATTGTTCATTAGCATACCGAGACGTATCAGAGAACATACATATGACTTCATTGATAGGAATTGTAGGAGATTTGATATACAGTATGCGCCAAAAGTATGGAATAAATTCAATAAAAACGAAACAATTATTTTTTGGAAAAACGAAATCGAGCAGGTCGATTTTTAATTTAAAAAATACATATTTTAGCGTAAAATGCGATTTTCAAATGCCATTTGTTTTCGAGTACTGACGTCATCGATTTTTTTTTAAATGGCAACAGACTTGCGCATTGTCAAGAAGTTGGTGGATGGCAATTCGATCATTTAATTTAAGTATAAAATTTAATCAATTGTATTTTATTTTACATACCTCAGAATTGTTACTTTTTTATGGATAAAATTTACGTTTTCTAATATTCAGTCGTCATTTACTCGAAAACTTTCCTATGTAAGAGGGCAAAATTTTAGTACTGTCTGATAGAGAATTAAACGATCTTTCAGAATCAAGGAAAAAAATATGGTGTTCCCATTTAACAAAAAATCGATGACGTCATTACTCGAAAACAAATGACATTTGAAAATCGCATTTTACGCTAAAATATGTATTTTTTAAATTAAAAATCGACCTGTTCGAGGATTTTTCCCAAAAAATAATTGTTTCGTTTTTATTGAATTTATTCCATACTTTTGGCGCATACTGTATATTAGCTTAAAATACATTTCTTAAACAGTAAAAAATGTTACATAAGCTAATAATAAAGAATATATGGGTAGATATTGTCGGTGTAATTCAACGCTGGTTGGGGCTTTAGCCCACAGAGTAGTTTCACACAATATTGTTAATACCTGAAAATATATAAAAAGAATAATAAACTAATATCATCAAATGATACCTAGATATCAGTTTTTTTTAAATAAATTTTCTCCATAGTAAAATTGCATATTCCTATATGTTAAAAAAACTTTTTGAGAAAAGTATGAAAACATTTCTTTATATATGGTTATAAACAAAAATAATTACCTACATATTTATTCGAAATTTCACCATGAAAGGGTCATCCCATACAAGCCAAATGTAAGTCGCACGTTTCAAAGTATAACTTTAAACTACCTAAAATTATAGGTACTATACGGTGTAAAGGGTGTTCATTTATATTTTGACAGTGAAGTATAATATTTATTACAAAAATTAGAAATAAAAAATACAAAAGTTTTTCCCATATTGTATTTTGGATTAATTTAAATAAACAAATAAATGTCAAAAATCATATGAAACTAAAAATTGTGTATGATTTATTTCTTTTAATTATAATAAATCTTCCACCTTAATGTCAAAATATGAAAGCAAAAACACTCTGTACATTTTATAAAAATTTATATCAGACGGTGTAGATTTTAACGGCTGTAGTTTGAATATTTACACTACCTATAGTAACAAACAGATTTACACTATTGCAAGTAAATTCTACCAAACATTTGTTAAAATACAGGGTGTTAAAAAAAGAGGGTAGACTATTTCAGGAGGTAATAGTATGAACCAAAATAAGCAGAAAAGTCTTAATAAACATGGGTCCGCAAAGTAACGGTTGCAGAGATATTGACCACTATTCGTTTTTCAAACATTTTATTTTATTAGGAATAAACCGACAAAGGAAGCTTTTAACAAACAAAAAACAAAGTTACAGGAGATGTTCAAAGTGCCTTGCGCCCATTTCCAAGCAGGCACGACATCTTTGTCTCGACGATATTCGAACTCTTTCGAAAACACCCTCCTTGGTTTGGATTTTTTGACACTTTTGATTAATCCGTAGCTGCACCTCTTCCAGGCCATTTACAGGAGTACCATAAACTAATGTCTTCAAATATCCCCAAAGAAATCTAAAGGGTTCAGATCAGGCGATCTGGGAGACCATAAAACAGGTCCAGCCCTTCCTACCCATCTATGTGGAAAAGTTTGATGTAAATGCTCTCTAACGGCCAACAAATGAGCTGGAGCAATATCATGCTGGAACCACATTTGTTGCCTCTGATTCAAAGGAATGTCTTCCAAAAACTCATACAGTGTGTTCTGCAAAAAGTTGAGGTAAGCAGCGCCTGTTAATCGGTTTGGTAAAACAACAGGACCTAGAAACCTGTCACCTAAAATACCCATCCCATGTTTAATGAAAAACGTGCCTGATGTCCAGATTCCATTAGAGCATGAGGATTTTCGTCGGTCCAAATATGCGTATTGTGAAAATTAAACACTCCATTTCTTGTGAACCCGGCCTCATCAGTAAAAAGAATGTTTGCAAGAAAACAAGGGTATTCAGCATCATGACGTAGAAACCAGCGGCAAAAAACCAAACGTGCTTGATGATCATTTATTGGATTTAAGGCCTGTACTTGTTGCACATGGTATGGATAAAGCAGTTGCTCGTGAAGGATTCTCCAAACAAGAGGACCACTAATTCCTACCTCGGCTGATATTCTCCGCACACTCGTACCTGGAGTGCTAGCATTTCATCTTCCGCTCTAGGAGTGGATACTGACCTTGGTCTTTCGGATAAATGGCACTGTTTGCTCAAGGAACCGGTATCACGCAATCTTTGGTGAATTCTTCCAAACATGCGTTGTGAAGGAATCTGGCGATTTGGATAAGCGTCAACATAAAGGCTTCGGGCTTCGGTGGCTTTCCCATTAGCACGACAATACATGAAATGCATGTCTGTTAATTCTGCGTTAGAGTAACCAGCCATAGCGAAAGAAAACTTGTGCATTGAGAACAACTGTCAAATACGTACTGTTTATTTCACTAAACATCAACTATTATAAGAAAATACACAACGTTCTTGCAAAATAAAAAAAGGGGCTAAAAACATTCCATATCTCCGCAACCGTTACTTTGTGGACCCATTTTTATTGAGACTTTTCCGCTTATTTTGGTTCATACTATTACCTCCTTAAATATTTTACACTCTTTTTTAACACTGTATATTACTCAAACATTTTTGTGAAATTAACCAAATCGCAATTTTTCCCCTTTCTCCGTGTGAACTGGACCAAAAATAGTGTAAATCTCATGTAAAATTTTATCCGTCTTTTTTTGCTGTGTAGTTGTGTACTTTGTTGAAATATGTATTATGTCTTGGGTTTTTCTATATTAAAAATGTGAACTGTTTTTTTACTTTGAGGGTATTTTTAAAATGAAGATGGCGGCATCAACATGAGCCAAAATCATCAAAATTTTATTGGTGAAAAACAATGTGCTTAGATTATTTGTAAAATAACATATTTTCTTTATTTCGTCAGTCGATTTGGAGCTTGCTTTTCCATTTCCTAAGGCTAAAACAAATTTAAAGTTCCTTCGCAGTGCTTTACAAAACGATCGCGAAGTTCTGTATAATTTCCTTGTAAATATATACAATTTTAGGCTACGCTAAATGTTGTTAGTGCTGTGATAACGGAAACTATTTGGCAAACAGTGTCGGTGGCATTATGGTGCAGTTTTCTAAGAGAATTCTGTTCAAACTGAAGAGCTTAAAATGCAATTATAAGTTTTGCGCAATCGATTTCACTGCAGTCGGTAGGGTGCAGTTTGCAGGTTCATTAATACGCTCTTGAAAAAGTTATTTTGGTATAGACTGATATTATATACATGCGGTAAATATCTAAAGTTTCAGATATTTTCATTATTACTTGAATTCCATCATTAGTAACACAACCACAACAAAAAATAATTAAATAATACCCTTCTATACCAAATACTATAGTAAAGTATGAATAGATTGTACGATATACTTCTATTTATATCAGTAAATTCGTGACATTAATGTTGCATCTTCAGGCTGTAAAAGCCATTAAACTGAAACAAATTAATACATATACAACATATTTATATTATGTTTTTGCAGTCTGAGGAAATGAAATTAAATGTCACGAAATTAGTAGCTGAAAATAATGGTATTCACGATATGACGACGTTTATATTTTAGTTCAGAATTATTTAAAAAATACTTATTTTAATAGGTCATGGAAAAAACATTAAAACAATAAAAAAAACTATATATAAACATACTTTCAATGTCCGCAATCAGTGATCTCAAAAAAGTTATAAAGGATTGTTATGTAACAAACAACATTGTGATTCAAAAACTTGTCCAAATGAAACATTTTTAAAGTCTGAAACCGTCCAAGAATTACTTTCAAGATGTCTGAAATTGAATAATATATTTATTACAGAACAAAAACGTTTTTTATCAATCGTCCTATTTATTGTTTATTACAAATTAATTATTTTAAAGATGTAAAACTAGTTATAATATGTTTTCTTTTTAGTACCTATTTGTTATTTTAGCATTTGTACTGTCAACAAAATTCTATTTTCAAGTTCTTTACTTGAAAATTAGGTTACAAAATTGTAAAAACCAACTTACTATTTTATTTTAACTCTGTAATATGATGACAAATTCATGAGAACAAATCAAAGAGAGTGACAAGAACTTATTTTTTACGACTAAATATAAGTATAAGTTTTGATTATTTTGAAAGAGACAGAATTTACTTAAACCAGAAAAACATTGCGACAACCAGATGATACACAAAAAAGTATTAATATTTTTTTAACTGAGGTATTCAACTTGAGACTAGTGTGTTAAGGACAACAAATATAATGCTGAAATTAAATATTTTCCTTTAACTTTTGGGAGAAAATGCGCTAGAGAACATTAAAAGCCGAGAATTGTACCTCACTGTGTTCCACACACCTTGAAAGATACTTATTTAATAATTTACATTAATTCAAATGTTACAAGTTTTTAAAAAGAATTCTGCGGGATGTGATAATGTTTATAATGTCGTCTACAATTTCCCCAATGTGCAGCTGACTTGTAAAATTTAGTAGATTTTATGATAAAACATAAGGTGAATAACGCGTATAAAAATGGCGCCCTAAAGGCATTTGTGCAAGTCGGTAATTAACATTAATTGTATCAAGAAATGTTTTTGCCAACATATTTTCTT
Source organism: Monochamus saltuarius (assembly GCA_025584915.1). Taxonomy (NCBI): domain Eukaryota; kingdom Metazoa; phylum Arthropoda; class Insecta; order Coleoptera; family Cerambycidae; genus Monochamus; species Monochamus saltuarius. The sequence continues at coordinate 47,698,853 of CM046725.1, forward strand.
ATACCAAATTGTATTTTAATTATTCAACGTTCTTTCCATTTTGTAACAGATTTCCGATGTCCTAACTATGCATTTTTGGATATAGGCAAATTAGGATAATTCGTCGCTGGTACGTGTATTTCAGGGTCATGTTGTATAAAACCATAAACGTACCTTTTAAGGTAAATGTAGTTGGAATGAGGTCATAAAATTACTAAAAGACTTTATTTTACATCATCAACGTTTCGACATGCATGATGTCATCATCAGGATGCTACAAAATTACAAACAAATTAAAAAACAAAAATAATACCACATAGATTTTTGTTTTTTAATTTGTTTGTAATTTTGTAGCATCCTGATGATGATATCATACATGTCGAAACGTTGATGATGTAAAATTAAAAAACAAAAATTATACCACATAGATTTTTGTTTTTAATTTGTTTGTAATCTTGTAGCATCCTGATGATGACATCATACATGCCGAAACGTTGATGATGTAAAATAAAGTATTTTAGTAATTTTATGACCTCATTCCAACTACATTTACCTTAAAAATAAAATAAGGTCACTATCCTGGAACCACAAACGTACCTACGTACCTATCGAAAATATATTCCATATATACAGGTTTAAATACAGAAAAATTCAGAAGCGATAGTACGTCGAATGAGCTTAAATTTTTGTCGTATAGCATTTTCTCTGAAAACGCTTACTTTTTGAGGTACAGAGAGTTGAATATTATTATTTTTTTAAATTTCTGCAGCATAACTTTTTTTAACTTTGTATATACATTTTGTAATCTAGATATTGTTGATATGCTGGAAAAATCACAAAATGATGCAAAGACTTGTACATTATTAAACATATGGGCGTATATATGGGAGCTTGGACCCCACTTGGACTTTAAAAACAAAATGTACGTTTATGGATATTCAGAAATATTTTTCATATTTTTTGGATCCTCATGACTCTCGACAAAACATATCTTGTCATTTTTTAAATTGTTATTAGTTTTCCAGGAAATCAAGTTCACTTTTTTAATACAGTTTTCATGTTTTTTCTGGAAAGCTAGTAACAATTTAAAAAATTGACCAGAGGCATTTTTTATCAAGTAAATTATGAGGATTAAAAAAATACGAAAAATATTTCCAAACATCCATAGGCGTTCATTTTCTTCTTAAAATAGTAGGTCTAAACTCATATATCTACGGCCATGTGATTTATAATGGGCAATGTTTTGCATTATTTTGTATTCTTTCTAATTAATCATATCACCTGCATTTGAAAATTCCATCATGTTTTCATTTTCCAAAAAAGAGTTACGTCATAGAAACGACTTTTGTAATTGTACATTTTAAGGTTTATAACTGGAAAACGGTGCGTGTAAGAGGTTGTGTTTACAATTTATAGTTTTTAGCCATATGTTTTATATACTATCATCACAGAAAATTTGTAACATACTTCGCGGGACACCCTATATATCTACTGTAATAGTGAATGAGATCTACAACGTCATCAATTAAGGTAAGATTTTATTAAATTTTTTTTGCATCTGCGCCCCTTTCCCCTGTCAAAAAATCACGAGCCGCCACTAAGTAATAGTTTTAAAAGCATAAAATTTGTAACTGTAATGTAATGGTGTATGATCTCTCAGCAAATGAAATTATAATTTAATGTCCTAATATTAGAAAAGGCATCTTACGGAGTCAGCTGAAGACTCCTGTGCCTACCATTTCCAATTTGCGCAATTTAAAGCATATTGAAATTGACACGTTTAAGTTTAGTGTCTATCACTGACGTTATGTTCGATAAAATTTAATATGGCACTGAAGTAAAATCGTTTCATAATGATGTAATGAAAATGACAGCGCACGTCTATTGAAACTGGCACTTTCGGGACTTATGATGGTCCTAAATCCAACGTATTCTGGCATCTGGTATAACATAATTACATCAAGCTTGCTTTGAATTGACGCTAATGGCATTAGGACCAATAGGCAAATGCCGTGGAGATCTTGGAAGACGTAATGCCTTGCTTATGTTCGTAGACCACACGGAAACGCTGTACCTTACATTTCTATCTTGGTAATAGCGAAACGTTTTAATATGTCCCAGGACTCGTTATTTAAATAGTCGCGTTCCGACAAACTTTGCTACAACGAGTTTATGGCTTTTAATACAGTGCAGTTTAAGAGGCTCGCCACCTTAAACTTGTTAGTTTATTAGTCAACTTTAAATTATGTTGATATGGATTTCAGTTCCCCCATTAAATTATCTGAATTAAAAATATGTTTTGTAATGTGAGCAAATATAACTTGATCTTCTATTGAACTCAACTAAATTATATCCTAAAAGAAGTTCCTGCAGCCTTTCGTTATACGAGCATGTTTGGAGGAGCTCTAATAAATAGGTTGCAATAGAGGATTTATACTCCAACAACTTGTGCTTAAAACTTATTTAGCATTGTTTACAATTGTTTAATGAACGGATCGGTCAGTGGTCGCGCGGTTTAAGGCGTCAGTACTCGAATCGAGGTGACTGGATCGCTGTGGGTTCGACCCCCGCAGCCGGTAGACCGTATATAAGCTATATGCGTGAAGAGATTGGCACCCTCTCTGCGGGTATAGTAGGGTGGAAGAATGGTGGCTTGGGTCAATGTGAGAGATTGATACCAGTTGGCATTTGACTACCCCCCTAATTAATGAGGTTTTCCAGGTTTCCCTTATTCCTGCACTGAATGGTGGTTAGGGCCTACCAACGTAAGTCGTTCCTGGGCGCAAATGCGGCCTGCTTAATAATAATATGCCGCCCCCTCTCCCGCACAAGTCTTCGACTTCTGGGCTAATCCTCGTGATTAGAATGAGGGGTAGAGATATTATTATTATTATTAATGAACTGGCAAATATCAGCGTAGTCATCTATTGGTGCTGAGACACAAAGCTTTGAAGGAAATGGAAGGACAAGTGAAATTCCAAGAAATTATGTAAAATAGTTTACTTACAAAATGGACACGCAAACGTTTGCTAAACTTTTAAAAGTGATTAACTAAACTAAAAACTAAATATTGAAAGAAGGCAAAAGTGCCACACGAGAAAACGTTACTTTTAACTAAAAACGAACGTTTATTAAACTTAACGTCCGATTTGGACATATAGTACACATTACAAAAACATTATAAAATAAATGCAATTTTCTAGTGTTCACTTCAACCTCTGAATGTAATATTATTAACGTATTTTAAGCGATATATTTTAAAAGTTTTTTTAACTAAAAGTAAACGTTAAACTCTCAACGCAAAACGTTTAATTAACTATTACAATGTTTTAAAAACGTACGTGTGCCCATTGGGCATATTCTATAAGTACTTATATGAAGCTATGTAAACAAATACTTGAAGTTGTAACAATACAATACAGGGTGGCGCATCCAAAACGAAACAGAGGCATTTTCTGGCAGCTTAGTTCTCTTTTTGAAAAACGCTCAGACCCGTCGATTTTGTTTTCGAGGGGGACACAAAATTGGCATAAAATCACGTTTACACGTGCAGCCCCCTAGGCGGGGATGGCACCACCCCTAAAATCTTAAATGGGAAGGGGGGTCAAATGATACATCGCTTTAAAGGTCTTTCAATTCTCTTTATAATGATGTAAAATACCATATACCTACTTTAGTTCAATAGTTTTGGAGATATATTGGCTTCGGGGATGCTGCCTTATCCTGGTTCAGAAGTTACCTCGTAGGACGTCGGCAAAGGGTTAAATTAAATAATTGTCAATTTTCTGAATTACGACCAACATTAAATGGGGTACCACAGGGTAGTATTCTCGGGCCAATATTATTTTCTATATACTCTTTTGATTTAACTTCTTCAATCAATTACTGTCAATTACATATTTATGCAGATGACGTCCAATTATATAAGTCAGTCACGGTGAAACAGGCTGGGGTTGTATTGTCTCAAATAAATAAAGACCTTTTAAGTTTTAATAATTGGTGCAGTGATAATGGTCTTAGGGTTAATCCTAATAAAACAGTAAGTAGCATTATGTATAGGTAATAAACAGCAAAGACAATTTATATGTGATATCTATAACATCATCGTTAATAATACATGCATTAGTTGGGTAAAATCTGCAAAAAATCTCGGTCTCATTGTGGTTGATTGTTTGGACTTCAGCGATCATGTTAATCAGGTAACCAAAACATAAAATTAATTAAAGCTCTAATTTATCCTAACGTTGATTACTGCAGCCAAATTTACCTTCACTTTTTTCCAAATTACAATCAATCCAAAATTCAAAGAATTCAGAATGCCTGCATGCGATTTGTCTGTTGTTTAACACGAAGGGAACACATAACACCACATTTAAATAGAACGAATGAGCCACGATTGAAATTTAGAGTGGAATATTTATACGTACTGTTACTATATAAAGTATGTACCTAAGTATGAAACTTCCTCATATTTGCATAATTTGTTAATTAAGCGATCTGATGTACACAATGTTTTTGTCAGAAACGATCTTTATACGATTCCTCAACATGTAACATCAAAATTTGAGGGGTCATATTCGCCTATGGCTCCTAACTTATTAAATAAATATCTTCATATATTACCTACATTTACCACTCAACTTGTTTGAAAGGGAATTGAAGGTCTGTTGTTTGCGTCTAATTAACAAAACAGTTTATTTTACTAAGTTATTGTTCTACATTATGTATGTATTATGCTTTAGTTTTACATATATATTTTTTATATGTATACCTTTATATGTGTTATTTAATTTTTCATTTTTTTTCTCGTATTTTTAGATGTACACTTTCTGTATATTATGTCTCACGGGTGGAGTGGAAGATTGGCGCAAGCCAAATCTCCTACCTTTTGTGTAATTATTTTCTCTTATGTAATCCTTACACAATAAATCATTTCTATTCTATTTTATTGTAAGTAAGCCAGAAAACATTTTATTTCGATGTTTCATTTTTACGTTACTATGTAAAACGTTGTGTAGAAAATGTGTACTTAACACATATATGTATTTAAAACGTTTAATTCCAGGTTTAATAAAATAAATGTTGCGCTTACCGCACAGTTTATTATTAAGATATCAAAATCTATATTATACATTTAAATACCTACATCGTGAAGTAGAAGTTACCAGAAAATATTTTAATTCAGTGTTTATTTCTACGTTCGGTTGAAAACATGTATTATCAATGTAATTCAAACGTTTTATTTTTATGTTACTAAAATTTTATGTGGAAAATATATTATTAACATTTGAAATGCTTAATACATTAAATTCGTATATGTACTCGTATTTGAAACGTTTAATTCGACGTTTTATAAACGTTGAAAAGTTTGAAGCTGTGCTAATCATGATCAAGATATGTCCCAATCTCCCAATTTTAGTATTTGTTTAGCATGTTTTATGTAATATTGATATCAAATGAGAAACAAAAATGTAATGATTTCGAATAATAATATAACGATAGATACATGTCTGAATCTTGTTTGCTCTTGTACTTTCACTTCTTTTTTTATTCTACGTTTTTTTCAAATACAGTATGACCCATTTCAAATAGAAACAGGCCTGTAAAATTAGTATTTATTATCCTACTTAGTTCGTTTCTTTTTGAAAAAAATATGAAGCAGTAAAAACGCTATATGGCCCAAAATATTAAATTTTGTTTCCATTTTCAAAGACTTCACTATTTGGCGATCTTTTTCTTCTAACTACGGCACTGAAAATATAATTTTTACAGGCCTGTTGCCATTTGGAATGGGTCACACTGTAGGTTTACAAATTTGGATACAATTTTTTCGGTAAAAAAATGCGAATTAAATTATTAAAATCTGATACTGCATGAACATGGTAACATTTAAATTCACATCTTTCATCATATAAGTAGAAATGCATAACTGTCTAGGTAATACCTAACTCGCCTTCAATTAATTAAACATAGGATTATAAGATTTTAATTATTTTAAGATTAACTAATTCATGCATATAGCACATATTAGTTGCACTCGCCTGCTTTCAAAGATATCCATTACCAATTTTTGTGCTGGATCACTTTAACGTAAAAATCAGCCATTAGCTGATTGGGTTCTACTCGTAGAATGCAAATAGAGCATCCAATATTTTAACAGTAACCTTATTTGCTTAAAAATAGCAACGCAGGAATAGGGTGATTTCCATAAGTTACATTCCATATATGAATCATATACAACGTGTTCCACTTTTCATGGAGCCACCTTGGTATCTCGCTCAGCTGATATTCGAATACTTTGAAACTTTGGTGGTTAATATATACCTATAAAGTGTGTCTTTAGACGTAGCCTTATTGATTGTAGTCAGAAGCGTCCGATACTAAGATGGAGAAAGGGGGTCGATTTTTCAAAAAAAAAAGTATTTTTTTTAGAAGAAAACTAGTAAGCACATTTAGAAACCCCCTTGTACAAGATCACATCGTTGTGGGTTCAAAGGTGTTTGAGATATGGGCCGTCGAAAAACAATTTTTTTCAAATTAAAATAATTTGTATCTGTAAAACGGGCTCTCAAATGAAAAAAATGTAATCTTTATTTTTTGTTCAAAATAATGGTATCTACTGGTATTAAATGATTCTACAACAAAATAATAATACAAACTTTTATTTGCATGGCTTACTTATACTTTATTGCAGAGTACCTACGTACAAATTTGAAATTTTGTCTTATTAAAAAATATTATTTTGTTGTAGAATCATTTCATACCAGTACAATACATTATTCTGAAGACAATGGAAAGACCTGAGCTACCTAGGATGTCACAGACTGAGGAACATGTTTTATATATCGCTCAAGAAGAACAATCAGTAGATACCAGAATATATCGTATCAAGTTGATGTTCCTCAAATAAAAGTGTGGAGACTTTAGAATAAAAACCAACTTCATCTCTGGCTATCGATAGAAAATTGAAGAGTATAACTTCTAAAGGGTCTACGTGCCAAAATGCTGCAATCGAGAAAACTCTTTAAAAGATACTACCAACACAAATATGTAGGGTTGCCAAATGGGGAGGGGGCAGTACATTAATTTACATCGTATTTAAACAATATTTTGCCTCTGTGCACAGAAGCTGAAGTAAGTATTGACATTGCCAAGTAAGCACAGGTGGCAACTCTAAAATATGCATTTGATTACTTTGTTATTTTATATATATATACATTTCTTTAAAGCTAACTCAGTGCCAAGTTTATGTTACTCTGAAGGGGTCTAGATTTTTATTTGGTAGGTATTGTTGGAGTTGCGTCCACGACAAAACCTTGTTTTGTTTTTTCAATGAGATGTTCATAAAACCTACTGGCGGCTTTTTCTCAGTTACCACAACCACCTTAAAGTTAGTGTACTGTTGGCCAGATAGTTTTAACCTCTTTCGTTGTTTTATAATGCTCTCAGTTTTTCGTTTACGCCTTTTCTTTGTGTTGTTTTTATCGTTATTAGGTCTGTTTTCACAAAAGTCGGGGAGTGGTTTCAAACTGTTAGAATTATTCGATCAGAGTAGTCGTGAATGTATTTTCGGTGTATTTAACTCAAAAAGTAGTTGTGCGAACTCTTCTGACAGTTACAAACTGGTCCCTGACTCTTGTAAAAACAAAGCTATTATTTTGAACACAAAACTATATAAAATACGCAAAATATATAATTTTTCCCATGTTATAAATAACACTTAGACCTTTTTAACATACACAACCACGTCACTTGAATCCAATATCATCTTTAAACAAGCAGCTAAGAAGTAGGTAGTATCCTACTTTGGAACATAAACCCATTTTGGAGCAAAATCTCATTTTTTTCTGAATTGGCACTTAGAACCTTTAGAAGTTATAGTTTTCAATTAGAAAATGGCATTAGAAAGATATCAGAATCTTTGGAGGAACAGAACAAATAGACTAAATATTGGGATCCAAAAATGTTTAGCTATATTAATAATGATCAAAAAATGAGTTACTTGTATGGAAATTAAAAATCTAATAAAAGCTAGTACGGAGATGATACCCTGGGGAAATACAAAAAATTGTGAATAGTTCCATCGGACACAACGTTGTTTATGAGACTGAAGTTTTTCTTCTCAAACCTCCTGTGTAAGATCTCATTAAAAGAATCACTGAAATAATGCAGACAACAACATGAATAGTCCACGATATCCACTGTTACACGACATAGTAATGCATATAAATTTCTTTGTTTCTGACTACTGTCCAACAATCCGTACTAGTCCTGATGCGAATAATAATTGGATATAGTCAATTATGTCTAGAACGCAGCAAATACGTTTGCATTTATGTATTATTAACGTATTGATACGAATCTGGTCAATATGATGGGCAATTCTGGGTCCATACAAGATTAGTATCGCAACCAATATTGGATTACTCATTGCAGAGCGGTGAAATTGGTGTATTTCCTATTAATTACAATAATCGCTCCAGCTCGATCAATGCGGACCGCTTCCAGCTCAAGTCATTTAACTTATATTCTCCAGCACCAGCAACTCGAATGCACCAGACGTCTACAGGGAATTCCGTTGCAAAACACGGAAGCGTAAGCGGGCACGTAAAATTTACTACTAATTTTAAAATGGAATATAAATCAATTAGTAGCAGTAGCGTGTGTAGGCTTTGATGTTTTTATTATACAACTTAAAAAATTAATATAACATCCATAAAGTCCTATATTATTGTAATCCTGAAAAAGCGCTTTTGATTTGATAAATCCTAATATTTAAAATTAAGCTGTTTTGAAAGGTGAGAAATTGACGCAAGATCGTTAGCAATAATTGAATAATTATAGAACAGTTCTAAATGGCCATCTAGTTGCATTCCCAGCATGCAATTGCTTAGTAGGTACCTTCTTACTAATGAAATGGTCAGTTATTATTGGGGTAAAAACGAGCCTATAATTAGAAATAAATATTATTATCAAGTAGTATAGTAGTAGTAGTAGTAAACATTTATGTTGCAAAAATGCACAATCACACATCGAAAATCTAAAAAATCAGGCCCGAGAACAAAGTTTTAAACATAGTTTCATTATAGAAAAATATCTGGTATTTTTGGCAACTTATATAAGTTTTTTTCCACCTGGCGAATTATAATCGATGCAAATATAGTTAGAAATAAGTGGAATTAAAAATGTTATTAGTAAATTATTAAGAGAACATTTTAAAAATAGTTTCATTATAGAAAAATATGAGGTTGATATCAAGTTATATCGATTATTAATTTTTCTTTTGAGATCCTATTTTAATTTTTCAATTAAGAATGATAATATATTTTGTCCACGACCACTATGTTAAGAAGGTTTAATACGTCTATTTTTCGTTGATTAAAGGCCTTTTAACACACTAGTAGCCCACTGGAGGGGCCCACAACTTTGCCAGGTAGGACCTGGACTTTCTGCATTAGATACATCAATAAATGTAGCCACTTTTGAAAACGTTTTCGAAATTATGTTAATGCCTACATGTTGTGTAGTACATTTTCCAGCGATATATAGCAAGAAAAATCACCCACTGGCATTTTTAGGTCGCAGATTGATGTATTTTCGACACATTTCTACAGGATTGACTGAAAAAGTTTCTTCCATGATAGTAAAAGTTCTTGAAATATTTGTTTTCTTACCCGGAATGAATACGTATAGAAAACTGTCTTTGTCTTGGACATGAATTATATTCAAAAAGGTTAATTCATTGCATAAATTAAGAAGTGCTCAATGTATAAATTTAAATATTAAAGTCGTGTATTTTCTACCTTAACTTGAAAATGTTCCTCATCCGGTGTTTTTTTCAAAAATTCTTTGGTTTCACTCCAGTATCGTTGCCTTCTTTGATTTATAATTCTTCTTCTTGACTCTACTTTCAAATAATAGTAATAGTAATAAGTGTACCATACTTCGAAATATCAATACCTTTGTGCACTTTCAACATTGGTTTTAGCATGGAATATTTTGTCCACGTTGAAGAGACAGCAAACCGTTTCTCCACATTGAAAAAGTAGGATAGTAGTATCTGTTCTGTAATTGCTCCTTCTCCTATGCCCCTGTTTTCGTCAGTTATTGAATTCCACCAATTCCTTCACCTGCCCTCACGCGGCTTTCACTCGCTTAATTGGTTAGTTTTGGCAGTGATCGTAGACAAAACGTTGAATTACATTCGGGAAATTAACCAGCCTCTCAAAGAAATGTAACTCCCGGCTGCGCTTCGAATGTCCATTTTTCTCGTGGATTAAAGGCTTATTAATTCCCTTATATAGTAAATAACTCTACCCCTTATTGTAACAGACTCGTTTAGTGTGACGTTACATATTTAGGCAACCCGCAACAAATTGTCATAGTTGAAATTGTACTGATCGAATCTGACCCTTAACAACTTCAAATTAGTTTATTTTTACGAAGATTTAGAAGTATTTAAAAACAACCAAGAACCAAGATTTGTTTCGTAAAATAGATACACTAATGTGTTTGAAGTTTACACACAACTACCTATATGAGATAATATTCCGAATTTTGAATAAAGTAAAAATTTTACGTTAATCCTAATTGGCATGATCAAAACGAATAACCTCATAGGCAGGTGAGATCTTATTCATGTGTCATCACTGTTATCATTAATGAACTTTAAGTTCTCTTCGCTTACATGAAATTATTCTCAATGGGCACACTATAACACTAGATGCTATTTTATTTTATTACTTACTATAAAAGTCAATATTGTTCTATAAATTTAAATATATAAATTAATAAGTTTGACTTCTTAAATATCTCTAATATTGCCAGAACATCGCGATATTTAAGGGTATGACAAAGAACACATTTTTTGGTATTTACGTCTAATGTATATAAGATCGAAAATTGATTTAGTTAAATATTTGGAAATTCTTCATGACAGTGTGTATAATGGGGATGCTCAACGAATTCTGACCTAAACACGAACGAACACAAGTTCTCGGTATGATCGGGCGTCATCGACAAGAAGTCTGAGATAGTGACCCATGCGAGTTATTATTTAGCGTATGTATAGTCACGACTAAACGGGTCTATTTCGAGATTAGCCGAGAAATCGAAAATCGTGCGAGGGGACGATATATTATTATTCAGTAGACCTAATTTGTGCCTAGCAAGGATTTACGTTGATAAAGACTAGTGCAGGAATAAGGAACATCTGGAAACTCTCATTAATTAGGATGATGGTCAAACGTTGACCGGGACCAATCTTTTACATTGACCTAAGCCGACGTTCTTCTAACCCATTATAACCGCAGTACCTACAAGTATAGTTGATTTAAGGTCTTCCTGCCGCGGGTATTGAACCCGCCCGACCACTGTCCAACCAGTCAATGCATACATTTTTTTTGTTTTATGACTTACAATCGATCACATTGATTGAATTGAGCATAATTAAGAGTTACTGTAGACAATTCGCTTAACCACTAAATTTTCTTGAGCGTATTAGGATATACATCACATTCTGTGAAATTGTCGTGACCATACGTATATTAATGTATTAACAGCCATCATACCCTGGATAGTTATATCCTTAGTATTAGAAGAACTAGAAAACTGAAAAAAATAAGTTAATAAATTTCATCCAAAATTACAATTTACTACTGAAATAGAAAATAATAAAAAAATAAATTCTATTAATTCAACCAATGAATATGATATTGATAGTAATATAAAAACAAATAGGTTTACAAAAGGTCAAAATATACCTAAATTTTAACTTAGTATCTCCAATCAATCAAAAAAAATGTGTCATATATTTAACTGACAATACTATAAGATTATCCCATTCGCATAATAGACCAAAAAATATTAAACAAATCAAAAGTGTTCTTAAGATAAGTAACTCTCCTGAAAAATGTTATAAACAAATTATCAAAAAAGTATTCAAAATTTTTATAATAATGACAATTGCTTTTTTGACATCGTTCATTTAATATTTTTACTGTTTCCAATATGTACTTGATACCGCTGAGAATTCGCAACAAAATCAAGAAATTTTGACAACACTTTATTAGATATTATTCATCTTTATAATCCAAATACAAAAAATGCGCTTAGTTAATTTTTAATTAATAATCGTTATGAATAAATAATACTAAAATGACTAATAATTGTTATTTTCAATTTATAACGGTTGTTTGAAATAGTTTCGTCAAAACCTTGTTGGTATTAATTCAACATCGCCTACTAAGACAATAAATTAAACCTAACTTTAGAATGTATGAATAGGGGGTTTCCGCACAAAGACATGTTGAAAATTCGTTGAACGCTTGAATGTTAATATGTGGATAATAAATTTTGGCTTTAGTTGTCGTATCCCATTCAACTATTATTCTCCATTCACATATTCTGAAGATTTAAAGTTAGATGAACACGCATCTTCCGCTATCTACTCCCGACTTAATACCAGCGGCGTGCTACTTGGGAACTGTGAGATTCATCAGCAGAAACTTAACAACACAAAAGGTAAGTTGCATGTATCGTTAGTAGTTTGCAGATATTAGAATTAATTTTAGTTATGTTAATATTGGCGCAAAATGCTTTGAATTTTGAAATTAAACTAAAATGGATAAAAACAGTTGACATGTGATGCATATTATGTGGTTAGGAAACTAACTCTAGCTAATTAAATTGTATTAAGTAATGAAATGTGCCTAATTATTTTAATCTTTCGTCTCTTATTAGCTTAATGAAAAATTGTATTGTTAAATTAAATACTTTTCATTTCACCTTTGTGATAATTTTGTTTTCTGAATGACGCATAAATTTGTATATTGCCATGACCTCGTATATCTAGTCAATCCCAAAAAAAACACTAGTTGGTCCAATTGGTAAACCATAACAACGTTTATAATTAGCATATATCGCCGCAAAATAATGTGACTTATAAGTTAAAGTACTCGTACATCTCTTATAATAACAATTTATAAAGGTTTTTGAAATATGAATATTAATTGATCTAAATATACCTTTTGTATACGTTTTATATACTTACTTATTTATTAAACACGTATAAAAACGTTACGCATATCCAAGTTATATGTATAACAATAAATAAATAAATTTTAATATACGAGGGTAAGTCAAATATAAATCGGAATTTCCTTATCAACGCCAGATGGCGTATCGGAGCGGGCTGCCGCTTTTCTGCGAATTCCGTCTGGATCGGAATACACCTCCTGACATGCGGCACCTCTTCTTTTTTGCATCGTAATTGATCGTAGAACAATGAGTGAACAGGTAATCCCTTTTTCTCGTCCGCAACGCATTATCATAAAATTTCTGTCTTTTGAACGTGTGCGACCTTCTGAAATTTTGACGCGTCTTCAAGCCCAATTCGGGGATGAAACTCTTTCTAAAACGCAAGTGTATGAGAGTGGCATACACGTTTTTTAGCGGGACGAGAAAAAGTGGAAAATGAACCTCATGCTCGTCGTCCCCGAGCCTCACGGAAGAGAACAACTGTGCGGTGCGTGTGCTTTTGGAGAGTGACCGAGAAATTGCAATGCAGAATATTATTGTTAACTTTTGGACACAAGAGCTGCCTATCGCACCAAACGGTGTCGATCTCCAATCAGGAACGTGGTTCTTCTCCATGACAACGCCATACCCCATACTGCTGCCATAACTCAGGCCAAGTTGGAAGAAATGCACTGGGAGCAGCTTGAACATCCTCCTTGCAGTCCAGACTTATCGCTCTGCAACTACCCCTAAAAAAATCTCTGTACGGTGAGATATTTGAAAGTCATGATAAAGTTGAACAGTTCGTGCACAAATGACTGCTAGCGCAACCATCCACTTTTTATGAGGAGGGAATAAAAAAATTGCCGACTCAGTGGGGAAAATGTGTTTTGGTCGAAGGAGACTGTATAGAAAAATAAAATGTGTTTTTAAATTTTATCTATCAATAAAAATTTTATATTGAAAAATTCCGGTTTATATTTGACTTGCCCTCGTATATAAAATCTATAACCATAACCTGTTATAGCAGGTAGTCAGTTCCAGGATCAAGGTGGTACCTACCCGACATATTATATCGGTTTCGAGCTTGTGACTCATGAGATCTAGTGGTCATTAGATTATGTTTTGCCGATTTTGAAGTATATTATACATTTATATACATCGTAATGTAAACGTTACTAAAAAAACTTTTTGTTTCAATGTTCATACTCGTATCTACCTTAAATTAAAAACATGTATAGTTTTAACGTATTTTTTCTACAAAACTGTTAAAAGTGGGCTTTTTAATCGTCATTTTTGATGTTAAAAATGTCATTTTTGACACTAGTGTAAGTAGTAATCATCTTCACTTCCTTGGAAATTTCTTTCAATTTTTTGTCCGCTTGCCAATTACAAAATTATATTTGTAAGGGTCCACGGTACATTCAAAACTTCCTTTTTAGATAAATTCTGAATCACCCTGTAGTGCTTGAAATTTGACGTCTTTATTATGGAAAAACAAAAGAAGGAAATAGAAAATCGACCTCGTAATCTAAAATAAAACTAAATCTTCACTCACAAAATAAAATCTTACTTTTAACACGTATATCATAAATAGCTATTATAGTTGTATTTTATGTTATTATAACGTTTTGTAGAAAACGTGTTATCAACATTTGGATTACACGGTTGAGGTTCCTAATTAATATACGTTTGGTATTCTACAATTTACAAACGTTGCAGTTAACGCACAGCTAAATGTTATTAAATTATAAACTTTTATGTTTATGTATAAGAGCAATAAGCTTTATAAAATAAACGAAATTTTTATTTATTAACATTTATTTTAAACTATATATTTTATACGTTTAAGCTTAAGTAAAAAATGTTGAATATTTGAAAGCAACACGTTTAATCACACATTACAACGTTTTAAAAACCCTATACAAACGTAGGTATATATGCCCACTGCGTATATTGTAAGAAGCTACTTATTTGTGGGGTAATTTAAGGTTTTGTTTAGTTTTATTGGGTATATTAAGATTTTCAATTCTCTACTACCTACTCTTCCTTTTTTCCGTAAATCTAGTGTATATTTTTAAAGTTTCTAAATAACTTATAGCCGATATTTTCTAAGAATGATACGTGTAGACGATACATATTAAGAAAAGGAAATAAAGTACGTGTATTTAATATTTCCACATATTTTCTGCGTATAGTAGATCAAAATGGTAAATGTTGAAGATATTCTCTTCGGTATTATAATGTAAATGAAATAAATTTCTAAAGATTTTCAAATAACGTATTTTCAACATATGATATACGATTTTGTGTTGAATTAAGGATACATACGTTTTGTATTGGAAGGTGTATTTAAAACGTATTTAAACAAATACAAGCTACCATTAGTAAGAATTTGTTTATTAATAATCGTAAAATATACGTAAAATTATAAAATGGTATATTCTTTATATGGAACATATATTTTACGTATAATAAATTATATGGTGTTTGCTGAGATTGTTTCCTCAAATTTTATTAAATTTTATAAATGTTTTACTTAATCTATTTCCTATACTTCTGTTATTTTTCTAGTTAATTGGTATTTCTATTGTACGAGTATGTAGGTACATACATTCCTACTCTGTAATTCTATCGCTTGACTAGTTATTTAAAAAAAATCATCAAGAAATAATATTTTCTAGAAGAATTAAACAAATTATCTTGTATTTCCTCATTTAAAGTAGTATTTAATAAATTCACATAATTTTACAAAATTATTAGCTAGTAACGTTCATATGATTTACCTTACGGAATAAATTTACGAATTTTCAACATCTTAACAAAGGCTGCGATGTCCGAGTGGTTAAGGAGTTTGACTCGAAATCAAATGGGCTTTGCCCGCACAGGTTCGAATCCTGTTCGTAGCGATTTTTTTTTCTATCCCTCGAATAGCTTAATAACTTAATAAGTAATATTTTTTTTGGAAACAAATTCGGAATGCTGTGTTTTGCAGATATAAACAAAATTTGTGATATTTTAATAAAACATATGAAAACTAATATAATAGTTATTTGTTCAAGCAGTAAAGTACAAGATTTAATGGAGCGGCTATTATTTTATAGACGATGCACAGCTGAGTGAGCTACTTTACTGCCAATTGAAAAACATAATTTTTCCGCCAACCAATTTTAATTTTATGATAAATAGCAAACAAAACTATTTATTTTATATTACCTATTGAAATTGTATGATACTTCTTTCATGAACAATAATAATCCATCAGGTCGTCTCTGGTTGCTAAAAGGCGAGCGTTATTAAGTAAACTTAGGTACACTCGTTTTCAATATTAATGAAACACTTTAAAATGAATTTGGCTATTTATTTCGAACTGCTGACGTATTAATAATGAAATCTACTTTCAATAGTCAACATTAATTATTCTTAGTTGTTCCATTTATCAATAGAGATCCAATGAAATTTCTACTCAGAACTTCCAGTTGTTTAAAAACTGATTGAATTAGTGTCATTATTATTGCAAACGATAGTACACAGTAATCGCCATATTCGTTCTATTTAAATCCATAAAAATAACAATTTATGATTTGAGATGGAAGAATTCACATTAATTTCGCCAGAAATTAATGAATCGACAAAGCAAATTTATTGCCAGAAAAATCGACGAAGAGTTACCAATGAACATATAAAACATTTATTGATTACCGGGCTGAGAATAATATTATGTTTTTTTCAGAAAATGTACTATTGGTATATATTTCTGAATTAAGCAAAAATATGAAATCTTCATTATTGTCAATGTATGCGATGCTCAGAATTAGTTTGAATGTCTACCACAACATCGAACATTGGAAACTAAGACATATATGGCAAATATAGTACCGCAATACCTACCCAAATAGATAGTAATAGATTGTTTTTAAATATTCAAATGATAGGAATTCGCACATTTGGGAAAATGACAAAATAAGTTTCTGCGTTTCTCAAATTGAAGAATGTTCACGAATATATCGGAAATTGTTTTCATAGAACTAACTAACTTTGTTAGCAAGAAAATCCCTACAGCAAGTGCATTAAGTGCTGGAAGCGATCTTTTAAATAATTCAACCACTTTGGAGCATTCAATAGTTCATAAACCATCTACTAGTGAAAACACTTCAACCTACACGAAGTAATGTTTGAAAATAAACAGGATAAGGGATATCATCCCATATAGACTGTTCTAATTTTACTATAAATGTTTACAATAAATAAAATTAATTTCGTTAAAGAACAAAATTTAGCGGCAGTAAAAATGGTTCTAATGAGTAGGCAGTAAAATATAGAATATCATGTACATTTTTAACAGACTTTAACAATAAAAGTAGTGATGGACATAATCGGGCAATCTCAATCAACAATTGAATTGAATCTGGTCCTATTTTCACAATAAACTGGAAAAGAGACCTAGTTATTCAATACCAATAACTAACATTATTTTGAAATAAAATAGCATTTAGAAATGGTTCCGTTAGATCGCAAAAGTAACCTTATAGTTTTGGACAAAACACTTCTTGCCTAATGAAATTTTGTACCTATTCATAATGACCAATCTCCGATCCAATCTAATATTCGGCTTCGGCAGCAGTATCAATGTCTCAAAAGCCATCTCCCTGCCCATCCCTCTCATACACTTACTCGTTATGTAGAGAAAATACTGAAAATAGTGTTCTTTTATCTGTTATGTGGGTTTAAGGAGGTTTAGTTCAGCTCATAAACCACTGAATCTTTCTGTCTGTCTGATTTTGTTAGCGTTCCATACCGCTGAATGTCCTAATAGTTTTTTGTACAATCAGATTATGGGTTATTTTTAATTCGAATTCACCCATCACTAAATGAAAGCTATAGGTATACATGGATATTAGGGTGGAGTCGAGTCGTGCCGAAAATTAAATATTTGATTTTGAAAACAGAATAGCTGCAAAAACTTGTTATACTGCTTAACTAAGAAGTAGTCAAAAGGTAAATTGTCTAGCTTCAGCTTTTGAGATGCTCCAAATGTCTCAAATATACAAACATATTTTTTGTATATGATGAGAAGATGTCCTGCTTAACTAAAACTTTGGTGAAAGATGGATTTTCTAGATTCAAGTGTTGAAATGCCTCAAATACTTGAAAAGGATTGTGAAGACTGTGCCGTATATACTGTTGGATGATTTGATTGTTGAAAAATTTTGGTACGGTAACGATTGTCTTGCTCAAGTAGCGAATGTAATTAGCAAATAAACCATTGCATAATTAATAGGGACACATTTAACTATGTGGCATTGTGTATTCTATGTCTTAACCATATCGCAATATTATAATTAATTTACAGAAAAAAAAACAGAATAAAAGTATACCTATTTTGGAAAAAATGGCAAGGCATGCGGCATCTCAAAACTAAAATTTAGAAAAAAAATCATTACTACAAATATTGTTGTGGTACGACCTTGAGTATTCTATTTTGATATTATAATAGTCAAATTTTCACTCCACGTTAATGGATATATTATAATTAAGACCTATTTTTATGCATACGATTCATAATACAATTTTAACTAAATTTATTACGTGCGCCCATGTTCAACTCGAGGTGGTTTCCCTCGTACATCATCCTTTGACCGAGGCCGCCTATGCGGTAATTTATAGCGGCCGAGCACGCAAAATGCCCTCTCATGTTAAGAAATCGAGTCACGTGGTTTCGCGCTGCCGCGGTATTGTTTAGATAGCGGCCAAATTACTGATCATTCTGCACTCTGCAGACCTTTTATACTTAATGCCACCAAATGATTTACGAACACAATTTTTCTAATAGGATTTCCTCGTGTTTCAAAGTAAATACTTTTATTTTTCATAGTGCCCTCCTCGGAATACCAAGTGCGAATCTGGCCACCTATGCTCCATATCTCGTGGAAATGCCTTTGCTCAAAATATATCACCGCGTATTTTGGAAACTGAAATTGTAACAGATAACAAATGATATCCTATTGATTATAATGGATTAACAATTCATTGCAATTTCAACATAAATTGGAATCTCTCATTTATATTATCAACCAAATTATTTCAGTATTTCGATGCCTTCAGCTAAATGGAAATTGTATGAACGGTGTAAGCAGATAAATGTTTTATTAAGGCCTATCAAGTAGATGCGGTAATTGTAAAGGTTTTTCTATGGTAAAAATTTTGTTCACATATTATGCCCTCTCTAAATCGGAATATACTTCTGGAATTCAACATATACTGTTCAGAGAAATGACGTTGTTACAGCAGATTTTTAAAATTTCTTTGTTTCAAAAAGCATAAAACAAGTCTCATTTGGAGGATTCCCACAATAAAAACCTTTTAAATTATTTACTGACTCCAATGTTGAAGATAGAAGGAATTGTTTGCTCTGTAGAAGTCTATATCTCACAGCATTTATTGGGTAATCAATATATGAAACAGTTGTCTATCACATCGTCAGCGATGGGAACTAGTTACCCGACTGTTGGAAATTTACTTCCGGTCAGACACTTGGCATGAACCATCAATTGTAGAGAATATTAATTCTCTACGTTCACTTTGTTAATTATTATTAAATTATAAGGTAAACTGTAATGTATCTGAAGATTGCAAGAATCTTTTCTTATTTACATCTGAATCAAGTATAAAGAGTTTAATAATTTTAGCCATGAAAACTGAACAGGATGCCACCATAACAAAAATAGGCAAACTAGATTTACAAGTAAATATTTTTGATTGTACTGACAATTTCTTTAATCTTGTCAAGATTCCTAAATCTTCAAAAATGTTCATCCACCATCCAAAAAAAAATTGAGTTGAATATAGAGAGTAAGTATTTAACTATAGAAGTAAGTACATTAGTACAGTATAATTTAGCGTAATAACACAGACGTAAATTCTCTACAATTATCTCTTTGCACTACCTGCTCCACTGACACATCAAGTGAGTTTATCGCCGGTTCACTATCTTTATCGATATTCCAGAAGAAGATAAAAATATATTTTAAAAGGAACAGTATCAAAATTCTATCTTATCTACATTTTACCTCCCTTTATACCTTTACCTTATACCTTACCCTTTAATACTTGAAGTATATATTTCGTCAATTTGCTAAAATATTAGATAGTCAGAGCAGATTCTGTTGACCGTTAAATACTGAAAATGTTTTTTCTTACGCTCTTTTCATCCTTAAGAAGAAGAAAATTAAAAATCAACACCAAATTTCAATGTGCAACATAGGTAATGTTTAAAATACTGAGAGGGAGTTTTCGGAATTTTTCGCAAATATTTTCGAAAGATTTTAGGGAAAAAATATAGAATACAAAAATATTCCTGACCAAATTCTGCATAAAAATTGTCTGTCTGTTTAAATTTCGACAATAGTTTCCAAGCAATAACTGCATAAACGAGTGAGCCTGGCACTCCATCTCACGTGTCATACCAGTATAAGAGAATACTTCTATGGTTTGGAATCAAGAGTCTAGAAATGATAACCGGAAAATGTTTCTTGTGAAAAAAATTGCACAGACGAGCAAATCTATATTTTTCATATCTCAACACTGAACGAATGATTTTTTCGAGGAATAACGGAATAGATGGTGCCATTTGAATATATAAAGTAGAGGTATCATACAATAGACTATGGAAGGAAATTATATTACATAAACTGCTTTTTTATTCAACTAATCTCCATTTTTTACTTAGCCGGTAGCCCGCAGTCAGTGTTTTCTCTAATTTCTTCAATTTGCCTCAGTGTCTCCAGTTTCTTTTGCTTTTTTTATTTTCCTCATCTGATAGTTCAACTGTAAGGAAAATCTCTAAATCGATATCAATGGGTCGATATCATCGACGTTTCAAGTTTTACCTTCGTAAGTGGTATAAATGGTCAAACAGCTCAACCCAGGTTGATGAGAGCCGCAATTGTTCTTGCGCCCACTTCCACAATTCTTGGAATTATCTTGAGTAATGCTGGCGGTATTGTTCCTTTTTCAGTGGTTACTGGTAATAAACTGGTTCCAAATTAATTTCTTCCCAGCTCTATATTTGGCACGCATCAAAGTTTACTGCCTTTTTGAAACACAGAAATTGTATTACATATGAATCAGTGCTAGTGACAGCGTATACATGTACATACATATATATATATATAAACATCCTTGAAGAACGATAAATCTTAAAAACTATTGCTTGAATAAAAAAACTGAATAGAACTAGTTCCTGTAGAATTGAATTAGAAAATTTTCTGATTCCTATACTTTTTCCTAAGATATTTACAAAGAACATGCTTCTTATTTGTTTTAACAATGTGTTGCACATCAAACTTTTGTGTCCATTTTAAACTTTTCTCTCCTCGTGGGTAAAAACAAGTGATCAATAATAAAAAAACAATAACAATTATTCGAATAAGGTGATTTTCAACCTCTGACGCCTGGATTAGAAACATATTTTAATATATAAAAATAATATGGAAACATGCATACATGCTTTAAAAATGAAGACCTAAATTATTTCCAAAAGGTAGTGCTTGGTATTTGAGTACAGTACTACAGCGTTAAGTTTATATCTGGTTTACTACTACCATAAACAACTTTTTCCACAAAGGGAATTTAATAGTAGCAGTTAAATCGTATTAGTACAGCAAAATGTATTTAACAAACAAAGCGGAATGCTAAATCCTGCGGGTAGTGAAGCAAAATTAGAAAACAAACAACAAGATAGTTCTTTAGCTAAGTGTAAATGTTTCCGCAGCTTATCTATATATCCTATTACACAGTCTAACATTCTTCAGATAAAGGCTATCAACAGTCAGATTACGTGCTGGGATCGGGGGTGGTTTCCAACCCTCTACGCCACCGCGAATGTCGTTTTGAGGAAAATGACGGAGAAATTGCGCCGCTGTTTATTAAGCTGGAAAAGTTACTGACTTAGTTACATTCTCAAAGAAAGGGTATTCACTATGCCACCAAGATTTATTTCCTTTACGTTGTTATGGCATGGTCATGATGGCTATGATTTTATTATTAGTGCTAATATTTATTTTGTCGTTTTTTAAATGTGACTAAATATTGTGGAATATGAAAATGCAAAGTTGGAAATCATATTTTCCACTAAACCAACGGCCTACGCGGATGGCCCATTATTTCCTTTTAGGTTCGTCTCTTTTTTAATTATTTAAACAGGTATTATTTTTTAATTTCCAAATAAAGAAATTGCCTAATTACAGGGAGAGAAAAAAATATAATTGTCACCTTCGTTCTCAGGGTTTTCAATTTGAAATGGTTTCCTGTGGGTTAGAATGTGGGTGACAAAGAGATAAATAAAAGAATTTGAAAATTGTTTAAGTCTTTGTTTAATTTTTCTGCTGAGACTCTTTAAACAGAGTGGCACATTAATATATTTTTCGAACACGGCTAACAATCTAATTTATTGTTGAACGCATCCTGACTGCATAACTGAACTACATTTTGGTAGTTTGTCAATAATTGCCCAAAATTAAAGTAACGCAATCAATAAATACTATAAATATAAATCTAGCGATTCTTCCAGGAATACCTCGGTTTACAAAGAAGCTCTCAAAGAGAGGTAAGTATATATAAAAGTTCATAAAAACAAGAAATCACAAAATTCTTTAATTCCATATAGCGGCAGAATATTTAAATTTGACAAGGGAAAAATTCAAGTCCTAAATATTTCAGGTTTGGTCTTGTGTCTCTTTTCAACCTGCCTATTCAGGAGAGAGATATACAGGGTGTCCCAAAATAGAAGGCCATACTATTAACCACATATTCTTTGAACAAAAATAATGCGACTTTCCTTATGCCATTTTTTATTTGGACGTCTCTGTTTCAATATACTCAGTGTTACATTTTAAAAAACTATTTTTTTTAATAATCCCATTGTTTTCTAAGATACACACTTGAAATTTTGCACGTACTTTTATCTTATTGCGGCATACCTATCATGTAATTTTGGTGAAAAAAATTGAAGGGCGAATGGAGGTAACTGAGGGATACAGTACCCTTGATCCCCTCCAGAAGAAAATTCTACGTTTGATATTTCAAAAAAAAGCTGCATAGGCGTACTTAGAAATAATTGAAGGGGATAAAGGGTCCATCAACCATTGGTATAGATAACTGGCTGTGTATGCCACAATGAACTATACTAAAGCTTAGGTTTCACTAAAGCATATAAAGTTTAATAATTGAATTTGGGTTGCGACAGTTCTTTGATTCTCTAATTATATAGCCTAATGTTTTATGAGTGATGACTTTATTATCCAAAAATGATCTTTAAATGAAAGTATTGAGTCAAACGTTAATCCTAAGTCCTTCACTTATATAGATTTCCTTTGAATTTCATCATTCATTTTATAGAAATGTTAGATAGATGTTATTGCAGTATTGCATTTAATAATAATGAAATTAAGTTGTAATAATTTACATACATATCATAGATAATTTACAATAATTTTGAGCAATAATTTCCCTATATCTTTTTAAGTCATCATGCAAACATTAGGCATCTTAGAATGACAAATTATACCTGAGATCATTTATAAAATAAAAGAATAGAAATGGTCCCAAATTGGAACTTTGAGGAACGCCATAATATGCTGTATATTCCATTAAAACAGTTCCATTATATTTTTCTAAGGTTTTATGTTGCTAATATGAAATAAGTTCATTTTAATAGAATCTAAAAAATATTTTGGCTAAAAAACTTTTAATAATAGAAAATGTCTAAGATTTACTAGTTAAAATGATGATATAATGTTACACTGTGTTGAAATAAACATAATTGTTTTTATGCTTAGCAAGAAATTTGTAAAAAAAATATATTTTGACAGAAAAATATTAATAAGGCACATCACAGATCCTCAACCATGAAGTTAAAATGATGACAAAGTGCAACACTGTGTTATAATGAACATAGTTATTGTATACGGGTTTAAAATATGTCATGCTTTGCAAGAAATCGTTATAAAAAATAAAATTTAGTTAAAAAATATTGATAATAGAGGAAGGATTTTCAACCACTAA
This sequence comes from Monochamus saltuarius, assembly GCA_025584915.1. NCBI lineage: Eukaryota > Metazoa > Arthropoda > Insecta > Coleoptera > Cerambycidae > Monochamus > Monochamus saltuarius. The sequence goes on from CM046725.1 coordinate 47,722,913, forward strand.
ATTAAAATGATGATAATGTGTGCAACACTATGTTACAGTGAGAATTATGTATATGTTATTTTAAAACAAGTCTTGCTTTGCAAGGAATCGGCATAAAAATAATATTTTGGCTAAAAATAATATTAATAGAGTATATCTAAGAACTTCAACCAAACAGTTAAAATGATGATACAGTGCATTATTGTGTTACAGTGAATAGAATTATTGAATAAATATTAAGATGAACTACTCATCTCATGATTGCTTGATGATGTAAAACCGAAGAGGCAAGAAACTAAATGTACATAATGTATAAATTACGTGTTATAAAGTTAATGTAGAATGAGATGAAATTAATATTTTTGCAACTAAACTTACGAATTTCCCCTTACCCTGTATTCCTAAATAAATCCAAGAGCGCGGATGCCGTATATAAACAATCGATTGAAAATCGAATTTCAAAAGTTTATTGCAATACTTTTACTGCGAAAAGTTTGCTTTCAACTCGAAATTGAACATGAAATGCTTTTAGCAGTAATGTTTGAAAACATAAATTGTTAAAAATACCCATTTCCCATTATTTCGAAATCGACTTCCGAACTCTAAAAACAAGTTCTATTATGTCTATTGGCATCGGAGTCGGCGTGTAATATTCGCGTCCCTTGAAAATCCACTTCAAGCTATCTCAATTCTAAAATTTTGTGGAATTCGTTGTTTGCCTCGAACGTTTTCCATTGTAGCGGCGTTAAACTATTTTTGTTTGTAGTCTTCATAGACATTGTGTTCCGATGAACGGCGTAATATCGTATTTATTTCGAAACGAAATCACCAGTTACTCATTTAGTCTATACAATGAAAATATTGTATGTAAATATATTGTAATTCTGTCAAACAAAAAATGGTGTGTTATCGCAATAACCTAACTGTATAAAGACAAAAATTATTTAAAAAACAGTAAAAATGTATTTTTTGTGTTTTACTACCTTCTTTCGTAGGTAAATTTGCTGTAAATAAATATATACATTCTTTTTGTAAATAACCATTGTAATTTAACAATGTCAATGCAGAAATATTGAATATTTGCAAATTGACAATAAAAACGTGAAATTAGAATAGACGTGATACCGTGATACAAAAAACTATATTCAAACGCAATATGAGCAAATGTTTCAAAATATGATATGTTACTATTGACGTCTGTTAATAGGCTTTTTTCTCTTGTTTCTTCATAACCGTCTACATAACAGAACCAAAGCATTTTTATAAAGCTATTAGAGATAATTTTATAAAATTTACGCTTTTAGGGTTTTATATATTTGGAGCAATACCTATTACATTGTCAGATTTGAAATATTTGGAGCAATATTACATTGTCAGATTTGAGATAAAACAATCGAAAAAATTAATTACAAGAAAATCATAGCACGCCACTGACTTACTCCTACTTGCAAAAAAAATCACCCAAATGTAAAATGTTACAGGAGTGTTCCAGGTGAAATTTGAATACACTGTAGGTAAGAAGGAGATGGATAGCAAGGAATCCATTGGTAGCCAATTGTGGGAAAGTGGCCCTTCAGAAGCATGCCTCTTCTCTATGAAAGTGCAACAGATCTGTCTAATATATGCTGCTGTCCATTTGCCACAATACTCAGTACCTTTTGCAATAATGAAGTAAGCCAAACTGAGAATTTTTACCTCCCCCCTTACCGATGCAGTACAACCTCTTGAATTTGGCTTGCAGTTGAGAAATTTGGCTTTCGAAAAGTACATGCGAGAGCCGAAATCTGACTTCAGATTTGTGATCAGCACCCTCGAAAATAGGGGGTAGGATTTTTTCTGTTAAGATTGGAGATTTTTACGCTGTTGTAAATAATTATCAATATTTTTTTAGACACTCTCAAACTAATAGTTTGATATATTGTATGCTTGTTTTGTAGTTCCTTTTCCGTAATGAATATATTATATTTAAAATAATTTTATTGCCGTTTCTAATTCGTTTTAGTTAAGTATGAGATGTGTGCACTGTAACTGTGTAATGTGAAATAGCAATACCCAGGGCTTCATGCACCACCGAAGAACAAGAAAACGTACAGAAAATGTTAACGATATTATTAATTATTCGATAAATACGGGCGTTTTTTAACATTGGTAAAAATTGTAGGGAGATTTATTAATATTTCATAAAATTATTCATCGTATTTTTTCAAGCTGCAAACGAATGCTTAACAGCTTCAGTAGCGAACAGTGAAGAGAGGTAAAATGTTTGGAAGCATAGGATGCGACCAGTTATAAAAACAGCTGCGGGACATTTCAGAAGACCACCATTATCCGAGAAACGGCTCAGACCGTAATAATCGTAATACCAACAACTGGAGCCAAAATCAATACATGTGCGGGTCTGCCCCCCCCCACACAGAGCCTAGCCCGAGAACAACAGGGGCAGGTCAAAGAATTGCAGTTACAGGTACAGTTAATAGGTAAGGTTTGAGTACATGTACACACACATACCACGCCCATTGTCAATACTGCTGATCTTCAACACAGTATTATTGTTGCAGCTCATAAAGTTGGAACGACCCCTTAGTTAATTTCAGCACCAGCAGTGTTCCAACACTAAGCGAGAATCGTTAAAAATGTTGATTTTGCATTTTTTATCTGGTAAAATATGAAATTTTGTAGAATATAAAAAATCATACAACATAATGTTTTTAAAATAAAAATTGATGAAATGGTATCAAGGTGTTTCCTATAGCATTTAATATTCCTACCGAATTTAAATGCAATAAAATGGCAATAACTAAAAAATACATGAAGGTGTTTATATAAATCATTTTGTAAATTTTTGATAAAAAAAATTCCATGTAAAATTTTGCTTCTAAACTCCCTCTGTTTTTGAACCTTTGTAACTATGCCAAAACTTCTAAAATTGTTGACTGAAACTTAATTTTCTCCAGCTAGCTCAACTTTTACAAAAATTGCTTCATGACGCAAACACATTCTATTATCTGTAACTACATGTATAAATATAAAATTTGTCAATTTCTATTTACATTACCTACTACTCACTGTAACCACAGCTTTATATAATTACTTGACATTTAAATATCAGCAGCAAATCAGTGTAAGAGAAATAGAAGAAAATTTGTTCTGAAATTTAGGGAACGTGGTAATTACGAAACACTTCAACTGGAAAAGACCGAGATGTTTTTAATGAAATCAATAAATACCTATTCCCCTCCTGCCTTGTAGTATTTGTTTTCTGATGTCCCTTTTTTCGTACCTTGTAACAGCTGTAAAGACCCTCTTAATCGAATTATGTAAAAACTGTTGATGGAAATCAAAGAGAAGATTGAATTTTAATTGAAAGAAAAACAAAAATTAATTGGGAAAGAATCTTAAGTGGATCCTTCTTTTCAGCTTATATATTGTAAGGAGTAATATTTAAATTTAGTTAAGAGTTTTTATTACTATAATTCGGGTTTAATAAAGCTCGTTACATTAAAATTTGATTGTATTTTTTAGAGTTTTCTGATTGTGTATTATTTAGCATATAAATTGCCTTTTTAATCTTTATCACTAGCTGGAAATAAAAAATTACTGCCTGTATAAGCTGGTTGTTTTAAACAATTCCACTTTTAGTTGATACAGGGTGTTTTATATGCGCATGTCTTTAAGACAGTCATTCATCGGATCCTTTTAGATTTAATAAACCAGAGGCCTAAAGTTACTGGAGAGGTGAGAGGGGAAAGAGGGGGTTGTACATATTTTCTCAATAATCAAGTTTTTAGACACATAAGGACGAAACAAGTAGCAGAGATTTGATGACCTATCATCTACACTAGGTTTTCAAAAAAATAAATAAATAATATTCGCATTTAATTACATCATGTATCTAAAACGTTATACAGGATTTAATCATGCAAAACCAATCATTAAAACTATCATTCTTATACATTGTTGGTTTTAAACAATTCCACTTTTAGTGCATAGATACATAGTGGTCCGGAAATACAAACGTTAACTCAAGGTCTAAAATAAGATAAGAAATAAAATATTGTTAAGGCAGTAGCACAGAGAAATTAATACTTCCATGGTTGACAAACTTTGGAAATGTCTGTTTGCTTAATTTTACGTAGCCTGAAATGTTCCCACTGCAACGTCACTATAACCGTCATTGAGCACTTTGTTCTTCTTATGCAAAATCAATGGAAAGTTTAAGATACTGTATACAGCGTGTTCCGCATAAGAACCGATACAGAGCATGTGCATATAGGAGCCCCAAAATACTGCAGTTTAACCAAACATATACCTATATACAAAGTTACATAGGCGGAGTTACAGGCTTTCCTGGAATAACCAAATTTGGTACATGATTTAGGTTTCATATTAGTTTTCTTTGAGGGTAAGAAGTGTGGAAGAAAATTGTAGGAGATTTACAAATCGAGTGATTCCCTATAGAGAAACATTTTCTAATGTTGAAAGACGAGCTCGAGACACAAAGTTTAATAATATCCGAGACCGTCGAGACCGTCCTAGTGTAATATGGGCACAAGATGAAGAAAATATTTTGCAAACAGTTGATCATACCGCAAATAAGTACTAATCGTTTATCTCGGGAAACTCGATTATCAATAACTTATGTACACCAAATTCTTAAACGTAACTACTACTTCCATATCACATTAAAAAAATGCAAAGACCTATTGCCTCAATATTTGTATCGACGAAAAACTTTTTGCGAGTTTATCTTGCATGAGGATATTAATTTTCACGTGAAAATTATTTTCACTCGTAGACAAACTAAAAATGTTTCTGTGAAACGAGGGTTATGAAAACAACATATTCATGAAGCTAACGATAAAAAATGAATATATTAATAAATTTCAATAGTACACATTACTTTTGTAATATATGTATAAGTATGACACCAAATTTAAAGGTATGGTAAATTTTGAAGCCGGCGCTGTAATCCTAACCTATACCCTAATAGGTCAAGCAACTCTATTTAACGATACCTCATGGATAAGCAACATGTGACAAGTTGCCCGCGCAGTCTTTGTTGATTGTCACGCTTTTAGTTAACCTTACAATTCTAAATCATCTTACGTGTTACAAACGATTCGTGTTATCGTTATCATTTTAGTGTTTTGTAGTGTGCCCGTAGTATCATTTTATATTAAACGTAATTTGATGCAAAAATACGAAATCCATGCATCCATGTATTACAATAATCTCAAGTGAATACCGTACATTTACATCTTTCTCCGAAAATACATAATAATGTTGTTAAATTATATTTCACGGTTTTACTATGAACAAATGTATATTCATAAGTAGTAATTTTTATATTTTCCATTACAATTACATTACATTCTGGTGTACTATTTCATACTATTCACCTTCACTGAAATTATTACCCCGCTTTCAATATCTGTATAACCATTATCATATTTTACAAATATTAATTTAATATTGTTTACTTCAATCGAAATATTTAGCCAATCAAACAGATGCATATAAAACTAATGCATACTGCAGAATAACCATACTTAAGTAGCAATAAAGGGGATAAAAGTTTTAAGATTGATATTAATTTAACGGGCCATTTGGAATGCAGAGCTTTGGTGAGATCCCTATATATTTTAGCCATTTTCTTTGAAAATATGAAAAATGCCGGGTAATATATACTTCCCTTTCATAAAGTTTGTTTGTTGTCAATGTCATCAGCTTCCATTCTTCTATTCACATATTCCCCGAATGACGAGATATATAATATTCTATCAAAACCTATATAACGGAATCGTTTTTAAGATTTATCTTAAAACGCCAGAAAAATTGTTATTATCTTAACTCAATCTTCTTTAATAAATATTTGGTTCTAGTTTTCTAACAGACTTGAATTTATTAAAAAGCGGAAGTGAAAGTTATTTTTAAATTAGATATTTAGAAATGTAACAAAACTCCTTACATAATTAGCTTTCATCAAGTTAGCGTGTGAAAGTCGCGTGTCGAGTAGCTTTTGTCAGCACCTTTTACACTGCGGTCTTAAATTATTAATCACGAAAAAATAATCACCCAGTAGAGATCACAGCAGTATCATATCGCCGCTTATTATCCAACATGATGACAAGTTTCAGTCTTACACTTTTTACTTAACAGTGAGCTTATTAGCTTTTTAGCCACTTTCTTGAATCTAATATGTTCATGAATCTAATAAACCTCTTTACTTTTTTAATTGTAGATGGTGTCTTAAACTCAATAGTACGAACCTACTGCGAGGATATAAAATATTTAAATAAAATTTGGGACATGTGTAACAATGGGAAGAAAGTATTATCTTTGGGATTTGATGGAAAAGACTAATGACGTTATCAATTATATTTTTGCCAGAAACACACCCATATCTTTTTCCTGTTTAAAAACTTTTTTTTATTCTAATAAACCTTTATCAGAAAATTTTTCCTATATTTCTTTCCGTTTAAAAGTTTTAAGCCATATATCGTCCCAAAGATTCTCAAAAGAAATACCACTTAAAAATCGCAATTAGAGGTGGAAGGATCAAGTAGTCGAAGGATCAAGCTCTTCTTTTTCTAATAAACTTATATTAGAGAAATTTATCTGTATTATTTCCCGTTTAAAAGTTACAAGCAATATCGTCCTAAAGAATCTCAAAAGAAATACCACCTAAAAAAGTGGTGGAAGGATCAAGTAGTCGGTGTAAAATAATTGAATTGAAGTAACGGTTGCGGTGATATGGAATGTTTTATGTTTTTAGCCCCCTGTTTTTCATTTTGCAAAAACGTTGTGTATTTTCTTATAATAGTTGGTTGATGTTTAGTGAAATAAACATTACGTATTTGACAGTTGTTCTCATGTTCTCAGTGCACAAGTTTTCTTTCGCTATGGCCGGTTACTCTAACGCAGAATTAATAGACATGCATTTCATGTATGGTCGTACTAATGGGAACGCCCGCGACGTCTTTATGTTGACGCTTATCCAAATCGCCAGATTCCTTCACAATGCATGTTTGGAAGAATTCACCAAATATTGCGTGATACCGGTTCCTTGAGCAAACAGTGCCATTTATCCAGAAGACCAAGGCCGATATCCACTCCTAGAGCAGAAGAAGAATTTCTAGCACTGGTAGAGCAGAATCCAGGTACGAGTGTGCGGAGAATATCAGGCGAGGTAGGAATTAGTGGTCCTCTTGTTTGGAGAATCTTTCACGAGTAACTGCTTTATCCATACCATGTGCAACGAGTACAGGCCTTAAATCCAATAAATGATCATCAAGCACGTTTAGTTTTTTGCCGCTGGTTTCTACGTCATGATGCTGAAGACCCTCGTTTTCTTGCAAACATTCTTTTTACTGATGAGGCCGGGTTCACAAGAAATGGAGTGTTTAATTTTCGCAATACGCATATTTGGGCCGACGAAATTCTTCATACTCTAATAGAATCTAAACATCAGGCACGTTTTTCATTAAACATTTGGATGGGTATTGTAGGTGATAGGTTTCTAGGTCCAGTTTTACCAAACCGATTAACAGGCGCTGCTTACCTCAACTTTCTGCAGAACACACTGTATGAGTTTTTGGAAGACATTCCTTTGAATCAGAGGCAACAAATGTGGTTCCAGTATGATGGTGCTCCAGCTCATTTTTCCATGGCCGTTAGAGAGCATTTACACCAAACCTTTCCACATAGATGGGTAGGAAGGGCCAGACCTGTTTTATGGCCTCCAAGATCGCCTGATAAAAGCCCTCTAGATTTCTTTGTTTGGGGATATTTGAAGACATTAGTGTATGGTACTCCTGTAAATAGCCTGGAAGAGCTGCAGCTACGGATTAATCAAAAGTGTCAAGTAATCCAAACCAAGGAGGGTAGTTTCGAAAAAGTTTGAGTATCGTTGAGACGAAGATGTTGTGCCTGCTTGGAAATGGACGGAGGGCACTTTGAACATCTTCTGTGACTGTTTTTTATTTGTTAAAAGCTTTCTTTGTCAGTTTATTCCTAATAAAATAAAATGTTTGAAAAACGAATAGTGGTCCATATCTCCGCAACCGTTACTTTGCGGACCCATGTTTATTGAGACTTTTCTGCTTATTTTGGTTCATACTATTACCTCCTGAAACACTCTTTTTTTAACACCCTGTATACGAGGCCCAATTATATCTGTACCATGTGCAGCATGTCCAAGCATTAATGCCAAGGGATTTCTTTCCTTGACTATTTCCAATTATTGTCCGGTCGCAGATTGCATGCTTTACCGCCTTATAAGGTTTTACGGTGGACCAGTTTCCAGTGCCGTGCAGAAGTGTATTTTTAAATCATTTTAGAACTGCTCTTTTTGATTTTTTTTTTACAAAATTTGTAAGTACTTTTTTACATATTTTTAGATACCTATTAACAATACTGTGTGAAACTCTGCGGACTAAAGCCCCGACCAGCGTTGAATTACACTTACAATATCTACCCATATATTCTTTATTATTAGCTTTTATAACATTTTTTACTGTAATAAGTTCTGAATCATCCTGTATAGGTAGACCGATCTATTCTAAGATTAAATGATTAAAATTGTTATCAAACATCCACATAATTCTAAATTCTTTAAATTTGTTGGGTTTTATGCACAAATATGCAAATTTTTTAGAACATACACAAATATTTCGAAACATGCATACTATGTGCTTTGCGTATTTGGACACCCTATTTATTACACAATGTATCAAACATCAATAATTACTTCTGTATTGAAACGATTTAAATTTGGATTAGAGCAAAACGCAATAATCGTATTATATAAGACGGCGGAGCATCAGGCAGTCGACGCGTCGCGTCAATAACTGCGCTTACATCGCCATTGGGGACACGTAATTAAAACTAATTACGTTATGGAACCTTGATTGCTCGAATTAAGCTATAAGCCGACCGGAAATCGAAGGAAGATTGCGTGAGTTATACGTAAAAAACCGACATCATTACCGAGCACATAACGAGTGAAAATTTTACCTCTATTATTGAGTTTCCACTGAACCAAATATTTGAAATAACGAGCTCTACTCACCCTTAACACAAATACATTATTCATCTGTTCAGTTTATTAAGCAAATATGTATAGAATTTCAGCTAAATTTATTTTCTCTAACTGTTAAGGGAATAGGGGACGATGTGAAGACGTGTAGTGCCGTATGCAGATATATTTCTGGAGACTTTAAGGAAAGTATTTTATTTATTAGCATTTAGCATTCATTATTATTATTATAAAAATCATCATAATCAAAATATTTTATAGTTTACAAAAAAATGACTAATTTTTTTAAAATAACTAGGTATATACCCATCACAGGGTTCACTATGGCTAAATACAAATATTGTAAGAGAAGATAGACAAAAATAGGAATTAACCGAATTGTCCATCAAAATATTTAGTTATAAAGTGAAAAAAAATTGTAGTAACTATATTAACCCCCTATTTATCGCCGACATTGGTCTTCTGTCAACTGCGAGGTTAGGTATATTCTGCAGGTCAAAGGTGTCAAAGAAAGTGACAGGAAACCGCGCTGTCACGTAGATCGCTTTGAAAGAAAAAACATTATTTACAAAATGTAGATAATTATTTAATGCTTTAATGAGAAACACGATACTGTTACGGAGGCTCACCTACCTTTTTAGATTGTTAATTATGTTCCTGTTTACGTTAGAATTTATAATTGAGGTTCACATACCTCGTTAGTTTGTAAATTACGTGGCGTCAGTTTATATTGAGCAGTCGAACGCGAATGACTGAAACGTCAAAGTAAAGCATTTGACAGTTGTGATTTGTTAAAGGATATTTCTTGTATAATCAAGAGTGGCAATAAAGTTGTTTGTCTACGTGACGTGTTCCCACGCTAAGGTAATTTCGAGGTTACAATATGGTAGCACAGGAAGAGCACCTACCTCACTGATATTTATTTCCAGGATTGATACTTGCAAGGATTTTAAGAATGTTGAATTATTTTCTGTTTTCTTACTTGTTTACATTAAAACTTGTCATTGTTGAGTTATGTACTTGCTGTGGCCTTCATTCTTTTTGTTCAGGTGGATTCCCTCGGTTCACAAATACATAAAAACACTGCCACACGTTTGCCGCCAAGACATTATAGCATTTTCTCAATGTGGTTCAATAATTCGGCATAATATTTTGTCTACTCGGAAAACGTCTTTGTTATTACGCTGCCATACGATAACATGCAGTTGTCACACTTTCCATAGATCAGCACCTTATCACTAAATACCTTATGCGATATTTTATTTTTAACAGAAGCAATATTAGTGCAATATATACATGCGCAAATTTTTAAGCTTCTTGTGTTGTCGCAAAATTACATTTTGTTAATACTAATAATAGCAACAATATTAACAATTATCGACGATGTTTGCATAAAATAATTAGTACTATTTTAAAACATAACATCTCAATATGTTTATAGTGTTCTGTAAAAATCCTTAATATTTGATGCTTTGATCAGTGTTATTTGATGTTTCGAGATTATGCAACTAGCAATGCAAAGTTCTAGGTTATGATTCAGTATTAGTGTAAATTTATGTTGGGTGCAGATATTTTCATATAACATGTTTCATTCTATGTTATGCTCTGTTTGTTTTTCTAGAGTGAAGGGCAAATCCAACGGAGCTACGGCAATCGTACAAGATTTTATAATTAAAAATTGTCGCGGGTGCATTTCGAGATTTTTATTAGTAAGTATTGCTAACATTAAATTTCAGTTTTCTTAGAATAAATGGATATTTTATTTAACACGGACTGTGTATTCTGTTCAGGTGGATAATTCTGACGGATCTGTAAAGGTAGTTTTGGCAGTGTGCAACGAAGGACGAATGCAAAATATTGCAACTAACCGGATTATCTGTTATCTATCAGGTATTTAAGTATTATTAACAGAACTGTTCATTTTTCTATTCATAGGCGTCGCGCGCGACAAAAGAGAACCCTTTGCCAGAAAAGGCATTTTTTCAGTTGATTTTTTCAAAGGCTACTTTATATACATAGTGTGCAGACTATGAGTGGCGTAATGACTAAATGCAATAAAAACTTATAAAAAATGTCTAAAATGATTATTTCGTTACAAATACATTTTAAAAAATAAAAATACAACTGCAATAATAATATGTAAAATTATGTTACGAAATTACAATTACAATTAAGGTTAACTAAAGTGCCTGTAACGTAATTTGTTCATAATTTGATTTTTGCATTAGTATTAATGAAGTAAACAATTGAAGTTTCCGAGAAACTCGTTAAAACTGTAACGTACTGTAACATTCGGCAACGTAGCAATGTCAGGCTGCTGGTGATAACCTAAGAGTAATATTAGTCATAATGGTGCGTACAGTTATGCGATTTATTTTTATCTAATTTTTCTACCGTAACCAGCTGCATCGCATGTTAATTTACGGCGAATTTAGGCAAAACTCTGGCTACGAGTCGTTTGTACAGTAAACGCTTCTTGCAAGAAACATAAGTCCTTTTAAACACTTGTAACTATTATTCTATGTTGTGAAAACAGCTCTAAGAAAACCATTCACAGTAAGTACATATGTCTAGGTGTACCTATTTATAATAATTATGTATAAAACATAACAATCCTAAGATACTATGTGTGTATCATTCTGTTACCGCTGGTCAGAGAGAAAAAATTGTTAAGTCAAATATGTTTTGCTCAATTCAAGTTATCATATGGCCAAATTAAGGCACTCAAATTCCAGACACCTAAATACGTATACGTAATTGGAATTACAATAAAAAAAAATTAAACACTAACTGCTATTTATGCAAGGCCCATCTGATCTAAATTGATGACTGATGCGGTAAGGAAAAAATCCAGTTACAAAATAAGTGATCTGTATCTTTGTACTATTATAAATGCAATAAAATGTTAACTACTTGGAAAAAAAGATTGAAATGAAAAGTTACTCCAATATCCGTAAAAAATGGTAGATATACTACTAAGAAAAAATAATTTGGAGTGTCACAATACCCAGCGTCGTTTGGTTATGGTTTTGTCTACATTAATTTCAAGTTTGTCAGGTCAAATAAACTTTGGCAACACTTATTTTGCAAGTAGGGTTGCCACATATCCTTACTTCGGAAGAACAGTTCCTACATCAGCCTCTGTGTCCTTCCGTCCTTATTTTTACTTGGAATGTCCTTACTTTGTTAAAATACTAAAGTTTAATCATTAGATAGAAAGTGTTGTGATATGCAAAAAGAAGTTATAAATAAATGTATTGAGAAAATAATACGTTATTTGACTTTAACAAAATTGTCCTTACATGAGAACAGAAAATAGTAAGAATGTCCTTATTTGACAATCTGAAAAGGTGACAACCCTCTTTCCAATGCATTATAATGGAAAGAACAACGCACCGTCCCAATATTTGTTCTTAAAAACATAATTCCTACGAATTTCCATTCTTATTTTTACCCTGTGAATTTTTTAGTTATTCAAAGTCTCAATTTTAGAAGGCCTTCGGCTTGCTGCTGTTAAAAAATAGGTCATTTATCGCAGCCCTCTACGTTTTTTAATATCCCGGTTAACTACAGTATTCTCCTCGTACAACATAAATCATATTTTTCCATTTACTTATTGAGTCGTTTCTGTGATTTATGCAGTGGAAATTGTCGCCCCCGGAAATTTCCGAACTCGTACCTGAATTAATATTGCACCTTATCAGCCACACCCTCGAACTGTTATTGCCCTTTGATTTCATTCCAGATTCGAACGTTTCGTGGACATGTGTGGGACGTGACTGCCACCGGCAGCCGACTTAATTGGATCTGCAAGCTAGTTCTGTTAAGGCGTTTCTTAATTTCCTTCGCATGGAAATTAAGCTATTGCGATTTTCCATTTCACTGTAGAATAGCTTCCAGTCCTCACCGCAACGTTCGATCTTTCTCAGATATAAAATAACAGTTTGATGACATTTTATACAGGGTGTGATAAAAAAGCAGGTCGTCCCGTTAACTGCATATTTTTGACGGCAAAATATGACAATTTGACCCTTCTTACCTGTATCCAAAAATGCCTCCTATAAACGAAACGATACAGGGTATTAAAATTGAACTCTTAAAAATGTTTTTCTACATAATTTATGATACTGATCCCTGAGAAACAAGCGTTGAAACTGGGGGGAAACTCGTTTCTGACGTACGCCTATGAACGATTTTTTACCATGTTATAATGACAGACAGATTTATTGACCACTATGTAAATACATTTTACGCAATGCGGTAAGTCAGTTTTTTTGAAACTTAAAAAAGGATGACTACAAATAATTTCTCTTATTTAAGAGTACAAAATAGAAAAACAAAAATAGTACACAATATTGAAATACAAATACAAACAAACAACAATTTAAAGCCAGTGACATACCAAGCGCATGTCATATGCAAACACATAGTTTACACAATTACACGCATGTTACATTATACTTTTATTTTTAAACTAAGAAGAGTGATTCAAATTTCTCGCGCTTAAACACTAGCTTGTTGTTGGTTAATTTGTCGCCAAGTTTACACAGCCTCACAAAAATTCATGTTTATTGTCAATTTCCTAACATTTAAAATGTCAGTTATAATTTGGCTAAGATTAACATTGCCACTCCGTAGATTATTTTGTGTTTATTCTTCTTCCTCGTTAATCCTAAAGTAAATAAAATAGTTCTTTTCATAATTCAGCAACGAATTGTATTGCTTTTTGTACATTTTTTCTATTTTTTTCAAACTTACCGCCAAAATGATCTAGTTATATTTTGTAGTTACTTTTCCCTGTGTATATATGACTTCTACATTTACTCCTCTTAGTTTAAAAATACAGCATAGTATCATCAAAATACTCCTTTATGGAGTAATAAACTTTATTTGCTATGAAAGTTTTTATTTTATTTTTGAATGTAGTAAATTGCAAGGAACGACTTTTAAGGTTCAACTTATTATAAGCACTCAAGTCCTAGGAATTCTTCTTGGACTTCGTTAACCTAAAGTTAGGGGGTCTCAAACAGCTTGCAGCTCTTGTATTGTAGTTATGTAAGTCCATATGCATATTAAAATTCTTCTTATTCTTATATATGGTTAACCATGTTTGTTAAATAAATAACTAAGGTAAAGGCGTTATTCCAAAGCTTATAAAACATGAGCAACAATGGTCAGGGAAATCAGGATTTAATAAAATACGCAGCACGTTTTTTGTAAACAAAACACTTTTACTGCAGCATTGGTATTTCCCCATAAAGTCACAGCATACTAAATGCGGAAATGAATCAAACTAAAATATACACCCCGCAATGTATCATCAGTAAAAACCCACCGTCTAATTTAAAATATTTTGCTTGATAACTTAGCACATGGGCTCTCCAAGAGAAACCTGCATCCATATCTACACTCAAAATATGCAAGGAATCAACGCTAACATCATTGCTTATTTTATTAGAAAAAATCAATTGTTGGGTATTGTGTGGATTAAAAGTGGTATCATCGGCAAAGAGACTCCATTTCTTATGTGACATAAAATAGATAACGTCATTTAAAAACAAAAGTGGCCCCAATTCTGAGCCCTGATATACCCCGTGGCGAATGAGTTGAATACTGGAATTAATATAATTAAATGAAACACATTGTTTATGATTATTTAAACAATGTAATATTTTGTTTAGTATATTTTAGCACTCTTAATTTTTCGTAAAACTTCATTTTCGAGATAAATTCGCTTTTTGAGCATGCAACGTTAACAGTTAGTTGCAGTAAAATGAGTTGCACTTAATTTTTAAATTTCAACTTACAAAGAAACAACCTGTAGCTGTAACTTGCCCTAAAATGTTCTAACATATTTTATATAAAGTCTTTGAACATAGGGCTAGCCAGATGTACTATCGTTTGCAATATTAATTACACTCACTAAAATGAATTATGTGACCTCAAATATAAAAGTCGGGCAGATTTAGATCGGGCGATCCAGGGAGCCTATCCAATGTTGTCGCACAAAATGTGAAGAAACCACATATGTTGTATAACGTTGAGATTAAGTTCTTCGAGGATTACCGGTATATTATTATAACCGCAAAAATTATAAATAAGCACCAGTTAACCGATTTTCCAGAATAAAAAAGCCAATAAGTACTCCGCTCACAATTCTAGCCCACACATTTACGGAAAATTGTTGTTAAAAGTGTGTTTGCCGAGTGACATGCGGATTTTCCAATGCCCAATAATGAATGTTGTAAAAATTGTGAATACCATTGCTTGTGAGAATTATCTCATCCGTAACTAGAATGTAACAACCATTAGCAAAAGTTCACTCAAAGAGGAACATCCCTTGGAAGTAAGGCTTGAACTCGCTGCACGTGACATGGGTAGAGTGCCTTATCGATCGCCTAACTGTGCCTGAAATTATTGTCCTAATACTATGACTTATGACAAGCTCCTTCTCAACGTCATATTAAATCTCTTCCTTGAGATTCACAATATGAGTCCATGTTCCCCCATGTTGCCCAGACCTCAACCACAAATTGGCAATTCCTCTCTCTGAAATACATGTAAAAAGCCTTCACGTCTCGGCTGATATCTTTGGAGAAGTCTTTGGGCATAAAAATGAGCTGCAACTACTGAATTTTTATGTAATTCTTCATATGCCAGTATCATGTCTATAACTTCTTCTTTTGAGAAATTATGTGCCACTTTTATAATCGCATGAAAATAAACTTAAATAGGACCGAAACTGATAACAAAGTACTGTTACGAATACCAAACATATCATCTTAGGCCCGCTGCAGGCTATGCGTAAATTCGCATTTCGCGGTTTGTAAGGAATTCGTGCATCGTGTGTAGGATTTTTATGAATGGATTTTTAAAGAACAGGACCCTACACACTATTCGTGAACTCTTTGCATATCACTAAAAGCTCATAACGAATCACAAATACACGCATAGTCTGTAGCGGGCCTTATGTTTGCTACAGACTATGCGTGAATTCGCGATTCGTCATGCGCGGTGCGTGGTTTGTAAGGAATTTCTGCATCGTGTGTAGGGTTTTATGAATAGATTTTTAACGAACAAGACCCTACACACTATTCGCGAATTCGTCACATATCACGAATCGAGCAAAACGAATCGCGAACACACGCATAATCTGTACCAAACCTTACTTATTTCTTAGTTTTTATAAACAAAAAATTTTACCTTTTAAATATTTATAAACTATAAAGAATATTTTACTACATTTTCCCTAATCGTTGCCCTTAGCTATAATTTCACAAGTTTATTCGTATAGGATAAGATCCATCCTGTATTATCGGTAATAGAGAGTTATTGGACGTGTCATAAGGTTAAGCAGTATTTAGGTTTCCCTTATATTGACATCTAAGCATGCGCATATGTGCTCTATTATTAAGGCAGCAATAATAAGGATAGTGTCGACCATATTTATGCATGATTAAGGTAATGTTGAGCAATCTCTTATTTGATAGATCGGGTCGTTCGGCCGTAATCGGTCATACCCGTCCTAACCTAAATTAAAAATAAATGTTTTTCGTTTTTTTTTTAAATAAGTTCCGTCGCATGTTTCAAGAAAAATGAAATAAAGATAAGTAAACTTATTTTAATTTTTTCAAAATATTGACTTCTATTCCTTTTATCATTCACCATTAAAATGGCAATAATTGAGAGATATAAACAAAAGAATAAGGGAATCCCATCCGTCAAATTATTAACCAATAACTATATTTTTCTGAACAAAATAAGGGCAAGCAGTATTTAAATAAAGTCGTTTCTAATACTGATTGGCAGTATTAAAGGGATTTCCAATAACTCTAATAATGATAATATCACTTCCATATCGAAACAGTTGATTTTTGTAATGCTTGCAATCTCGAAAAGATATTTATTTACGCTGGTAAATATTTTATTCAACTAAGTCTCAGATGAAGGATGATTTCATATCTAGATTTTTAAACTGGAATATGTTTAAAAAATGTAAATTTATCAAAACATTAATAAGACTGTCACTCTATACCTCGCGGTGCACCGAATTGAGGAACTGAAGAAGTTATATATCACCACAATAAATAAAAACATGACAATATCATAGAGAGCGAGTGAAGTGGCAAAAAATAAGATCATTAAAGGACAAGGAAAAACAGAAATGATAGGTCCAATTCCCATTTATCACTTAGAAGTGTCGACATAAAAGTAATTAAAAGATTTTGACAAGGAATGTAATCAGTGAAGAGTTGTGACAAAACTAGTTAACAGTATATTAGGTATATCAATCTTTCAATATTGTCTATACAAAAGACTTCAATTAAGGGTTCGGTAATGCGACCATTAAAGTCTACAGAGTATATTAGGCGGTTTTAATAAAAATGGTATATAGCTTAATATAAGATATCTGATTAGATTCCTGAACAAGGATAATTAATTCTTAATATGCTTTAACAATATATGAAATAAAGAATTTTGCCAATGTTTCGAAAATTATTTTATCAGTCTGAAAATTCCGTTACGCAGAATTTAATCGCGATTTTATGACAACTTGAAAGGTTTATTTTGTGAACGAAGTCAAACAAAGAGTAAAACAGTGTGATTGATGCATGTTATTTCACCAATTAATTTGAAAATTTCAATATACAAGTGTACTCGTAATATACTTTGAGGGTTAATTCATTTTGCAAGAATACAAAAAAGAAAATAAAAGCAATTCAATTCAAGACGTCAAGACCCGCTATCGGTGTCTCTGGGCCTGTCCATATATTGATTTCGGTTCCTACTGTTGGTATTACGACTGCTACGGTCGGAACCGTTTCTCGGATACTGGTGGTCCTCCGAGGCGTTCCGTAGCCGCCGCTGTAACTGCGAGCTGCTAGCTCTGTCCCCACAGAGCCTAGCCCGAGAACAACCAGGGCAGGTAAAAGTATCCCAGCTAATGCTAGGGATGTGCATTTTAACTCTGTTTCTGGCAGCTACCAGTTACCGAGGTCACGGCATAACAACCCGGAAAATCACCATGTATCAAATTACAGCACTGGCCGTGAAAGCCTAAAACCACTAAATGACAATGATTAAGCGCAAAATATCTCATCGAAAAATGTACATACTGTAAAATTTTACTGGTGGAATATTTATCAAAATATTAACAAAGTTATTGTTTTTTAGTTCAGCTTCGTATAACTTGAAATTTAATTCTTAATGAAACAATTGCACTACTTAAATCTTGCTTGCTGATAAATATTTTATTTATTTTTTATTCATGTGGAAACTGAACACAAAATTATGGGACCTGCTGTATAATTAATATTAATAAATAATTTAGTGATCTCTCGATTAATGTATCGTGTGGAAATGAAATTGTTTTATTACCTATAAAACAAACAGTCTGTAATAACTCGGTTCGACATGCAAATTATTATAAAATTATGCAAACTACGTTAATACAGAAATGCAGATGAATTCGATAATGTCATTTGCGTTTGTAATACGAGTACATCGTGCTACAATAATTAAAATGTCGTGTAGTACAAGAAACGCACCCGGGGAAAAGCGATTGCGTTATAAAAACTTCTTGTACCGGATGCGTCGTCAGTTCCGATTTTGTACGCTGCAATTAACAAACACAATAATTAGTTGATTTGCTTTAATTTGACAGAAACAGTTACAATCTTCTGTGGTATATAAGGTATTTTGAATAATATATAATAGCTATTTATGTAATCATGTATCATAACGTAATACATATCAGATTTTTTCTAATTTTGACAAAAAATGGGAAATACGAGTTTTTAATTTTGATCATTTGCAACTATAATTTAAATAACAATTATCTAGTAAGTCAGTGTCAGTTTAAATTTTCTTGCCATTTGGCTTAACATTTAATAGACGCTGATCGTTACTGTTACCATTTATTAAGAAAAATGTGTGATTACATTCAGATTCTGAGGATATACCGAGCGATATCGAAGAAGCGGCAAGAAATGCCGTATATTCACTGATTCCTGAAAAATGCAAGTATATGACTTGGCTTATGAAAAATTTGAGAAATGGCGTGAACAGAAGAAGGTAAAACACGTTAATGAGAAAGTACTATTCGCATATTTTGAAGGTAAGAAGAATTTGAAGGCTTCTACGCTATGGACACTGTACTTGAGAACTGAGCTGTTAAAAAAGTATAGACATTAAAACAAACATAGTTTGATAGCATTTTTGAAAAGGCAGTCCGATGGATACCATGCTAGGAAATCAAACGTTTTTTTCAAAAGTAAATATTGCGAAGTTTTTGACGGAGGTGAATGACAATAATTTTTTAATGGCTAAGGTAACTATTAATTGCCTCATTTAGTTGTTAATTTACTAACTCGCATTTTTTGCTTTAGATTGGGTTGGTTGTGGGAATAACCGGTGCTTGTCGGAAGTCAGAATTAATGTTTTTACGTGTTGAAGATGTTGCAGATAAGGAGACGTATTTTCGAGTAAATATTCCAAATACAAAAACTAGAGTAATTCGTGAATTTGTAATCACCCCTGGAGATAGAAGGACTAAACTTCGTTGACATTATCATGAAGTATAGAAACCTACGCCCGGAAAATATTAAACACAATAGATTCTTTGTCAGATATAGAAATGGTAAATGTGGTGTACAACCAATAGGAATTAATGCTATTGGTCAGTTACCCAAGATGATTGCTAAAATAATTAGTTTGCCGAATTGTGTATTATTCATGGGGCACTGTTTCAGAAGATCTTCGGCCACTTTACTTGCAGATTCTGGGGCCAATATTTAAAAAAAAAAACAACACGGCGGCTGGAAGTCAAATTCTGTTGCAGAAGGATATGTTGAAAATTCTATAGAAAATAATTTCCGGTGATATTCTTGGAGAACCGAATAATACCAATACCATATCACGGAATCCGTTGTGAATATTTACAATAAAATAATAATAATTAATAAATAATTGTTAATAAGTGTTATTTATAAAATTACTGACTTAAATAAAGTTACTTTATAATTTATCCGTTGTATTTTGTTTAATTCTTTTTTCTAATTTTGACATATAAAGTGACACTTTTTAAAACTGATTGACATTATGAAACGTATTACTTTTTGTAACTAGTTGCATAAAATTTTATGCAATTGGTGACGAAAAATGTATTTCAAAATTAGTGACAAAAAGAATTATTCTATTTATTAAACTGTTATAATACAAGTTAAAAACATCAATTATAAATTAATTAATTATTATAAATATTGATAACACAATTATTGCAATTA
The DNA here is from genome assembly GCA_025584915.1 of Monochamus saltuarius. NCBI lineage: Eukaryota > Metazoa > Arthropoda > Insecta > Coleoptera > Cerambycidae > Monochamus > Monochamus saltuarius. Next base: position 47,743,214 of record CM046725.1, read on the forward strand.
TTCAAATTAATTCCCGACGACATATTTATTTCATTTCTCGAACTTGCTGTTATTTGAGTAAGCGGCGCACATTGCATAAGATGTTTCACCAAATATTTCTTGCGCTATAAGTTTTTATTATTCATGGAATTTTCAACATATCCCTCCGCAACAGAGCTAGATTTCCAACCTCCGTGCCTCTTTAATTTTAAAATATCAGCGCCACTGTCTGCTAGGAAAGTGGCAGAGCTTCTTCTGAAGCAGTGGCCAGTATATAGAACAGGATTTGAAAGACCAATAAATTGTGCAATACTTTTGGCAGACTGCTAAATATGTTAATTCCCACAGGATTTCTGGTACATTTTCCATTCGCATATTTTAAAAAATTTGTTGTGTTTAAGAACCTGGGGACGCAACTTAATATATTTTCTAAATATTTCAACAAGATTCGTATTTTCAATGTCTCCAGTGGTAATTGCAAACTGCCGTATAACTTTTGTTTTTGAAGGTGGGATATCAACACGAAAATGGCTTCCTTCGTCTATAACATTTTCAACTGGAAGAAATGTTAATTCTGCTTTTCTGCATGCTCCTGTCATTCCAATTATCATTGCAACCTTAGCCATTAAGTATTCTTTGTCATCACCTTCCACTAAAAATTTGGCAAAATCTTCTTTAATAAAAACTTTTGACTTTTAGCACTGTACCCGTCCGCTTGTCTTTTAATGTATGCTACCAAATTTGTATATTTTTAATATCAATATTCCTTTTCTGATTTAGTTCAGACCTTAACATTGAGTAAAGTGTCCATAATGTGGAAACTTTTAGATCTTTCATACCCTCAAAATATGCAAGTAAAACTTTCTCATTAACATGTTTAATTTTCTTCTCATCACACCACGTAACAAATTTTTCGTATGCCAAATAATAAACTGCCTTTGACTTTTTGGGAATTACTGATAATAGAGCATTACCTGATGCCTCTTCAATATCACTTGGTAGCTCTTCAGAACTTGAATCACTCATTTTTTTAAAATAAAACTAAAAATATATCAATCTCGCTAAAAACCTTCCGTCTAGACTTTTTTACAAAATGTCAAACTGACAACTAACATGAAGTAACAGCAACAAACTAAATTTATGTTTTCCAAATTTTTGTCAATTATATTAAATTTTATTTTTTTATTACTTTCTTCAAAATTAGAAAAAATCTTGTATGCAATACGTTACGAAATGAAATTTTGTGTAACTTGTGAGTTTTTGCGAAACTCACACAAAATTAGGCATTTCGTAACTGATGGCATTAATAATTTTGCAATTAGTGACATAAACTTTTTGTAACCAGTTGCATAATAGTGAGTTGAACGTTTTGACACTTGCTTCGATAACAAAAGATGTTACCTTATATGTCAAAAGTAGAAAAATAGTTATTTATACAATAAGTACAAAAAGTAAGTGTTTATTGCACGCGACGTGAAATTGTCCAACGAGGTCGTCAGGCCGAGTAGGACAAGCACTTTTTGTACGAGTTGCATACAATATTTTTTCTACGTTCATGCAAGAACCAAAAAATGTTATTTAAATGACACTAAGTCTAGGAAAATATGACGTCGATTTGAACATTTATGTTTGTAATGATGACGAAACGCTGTAGTAGAATGACAGATGAATGCAATAAACATTTTATTGCACTAGTGCAATAAAGAACCACTTTTTCCACTAAATATAGTTCAATAAAGTTTTGTTTTTTGCATGAACGTAGAAAATATATTTGAGGAAATCTGTCTGTTATACTATACGTAGAACAGAGGGATGGCTTGTACAGGGTGTCTCGATAGTATGTCCCTACTGGAGGATACAAAAAAATTAAATAAAATTTGGCACACGTGGTGATGGGATGAGGTAAACTTCATTTTCAATCAAAAGTATTATCATTATGGTTTGACAGAAATAACTGATGGCGTCATCAAGTATATTTTTTCCATAAACATATTCTTTTTTTTTCTGTTAAAGTGCTCCCTTTTTTCTCGTTTAAAAGTTATGAGCAATATTGCCCAAAAGAGTCTCAAAAGAAATATAACCTAAAAATTCCATTAGCAGTGGAAAGATCAAGAAGTCGTTGGAAAATAAATGAATGTATCGTTGTTTAAAGTGGATAAATATCATTAAAAATAAATAAAAGCATTAAACTTGATAATTCTTTAATACAGTTAAAACAAAAGGTGACAATAACAATAATTAATATTGAGAAATGAGGCAAACGCCCTCACACTACATATATATTACAATTTACTCTCTAGTATATGACAATCTTCGCCTGACTTCTTTGTGAGCTGCGTTTATTATTTCGCCGTTGAACAAGCGTTTGTAATTTTTTCATTCAAATTATACCTTGGAAAGGCGTTTTGTAAACCATTATTTTTTAACATTACATTTTGACTTCAACAAAACTATGAATACAGTACATTTTCTTTAAATAACCAAATTTAAACAAGTTTTAAAAATGTTAAATAAGAGACAATGCATTGCCCAAAATATCAATCCGTATCTCGAAAAGGAAAGAGAGACATGTGTATATAATAACACAAACTTTCCACTTTCTATTTACTTTCTAATCCTTAATTCATAATAAAAAACGTTATGAATCGTTTGTCACAGCCCCAACTTACTGAATTCTAACATATAAGCACTCTAGAACACCAGGTTGAACAGCTAATAAATCTTTGTAATCCAAATAAAACGTAAAAAATAGCTATATTTCACGGTTCGATCTCAATTTCAATTTAAAATATTGGGTCGATTAAATTGAAATTTATTTCGGTCATTGTATAATATTTATTCTAGACAGCACGTGCCAGTGACTCGTCATTTATTTTATTTTTAAAGAACTGATAAACGACTAAATTAGCCTGACAAATGGAAATGTTTCCATTCTCGTCAACAATTTGTAACGCAGTGGGTTAATTAACACAGAAATATGTAATTCAAACGCTTGGTAATTTTTTATACAACGTTTGGAGGAAATTTAACAACTAAATTGGTGTATATAATAAAAATTTATCAGCAAATAAACGGCGCGAATAAACGATAAAAACACAGTATAAAAATGGAAACGATAAAATCATGACAAATAATCCATGTCCAACAAACACAAAATTAAATTCAGATGCTTATTTTAGTCCATTAATTTTAATATAAACTACCTACACTTCATTAAATACTATTCATAACACATTTTAATTTAAATGCATTGTTACACAGAGTGTTGCAAAGTAGGACAAGAAAGTTTTAAGTCGAAATAAGTGAACTTTTCTTTTGTCATTTTTTATTTAGGTGGCAATAGTTCTATAACTGTTCAAATGATAGGGGATGTTCGTAAAAAAATTAAATTGTGTTTAACGGCTGTAAAATGTTACAACTTATAATCACATCTGGAACATTTTACAAATATCCAAATTTACTTACTTATATGGGAAAAAACCCAAAGGAAAAACATAATATTCTTTAGCCATGTTAGTCAAAGGCTTGAATCATGCAGTAGTAAGTCTGCTCAAGCAAGGAATCCGGACTGATTTGAAACAGTCAGAAATATTCGACCAGTAATTATAAATTTGTTTTCAGCAGACATCATGCAATAAGTAGTTAGACGAACGTATTTGACAGTTTGGAACCAGTCTTGATCTCTTGCTTGAACAGACCTAGTGTAAAAGCTAAACAGTAAATAATGTTTTAAATAAATACCTACTATATAGTACATTACCTTTAGTAGTTTATTATACAGGATGTTACAATATAAATGTGGGGAAAAGTTGCATAGTCGGTGGCCAATTTTTATACATGCAGTTAGCAAACTTTTTTTGAAATATAATTGATTTTCAAGAAAAATTCTCGTTTTTTCTTATACATTTAAAAAGATAATATAAAAATAAATGCAAATTTTTGTTGTATCCAAAAATTTGCGAGACCTAACAACGCTAACACGATATTGTTAATTTATTATAAAATTACTTTTTATTTGCCTAAATTATACTAAAACGTTATGTCAGTTATATTATTATCGCATTGACTATTTTATTATTATTTTCAGGTTTGCACTTAATGTAGGTAGGTATATATAACAATACTATTCTGTAGAAATAATAATAATATCTCTATCCCTCATTCTAATCACAGGGGTTAGCCCAGAAGTCGGAGACTTGTGCGGGAGAGGGGACGGCATATTATTATTAAGCAGGCCGCATTTGCGCCCAGGAACGACTTACGTTTGTAGGCCCTAACCACTATTCAGTGCAGAAATGAGGGACACCCGGAAAACCTCATTAATTAGGGGGGTAGTCAAATATCAACCGGTATCAATCTCTCACATTGACCCAAGCTAACATTATTCCACGCTACCATACCCACAGAGAGGATGCCAATCCTTTCCACGAATATAGCTTATATAGTCATACGGTCTACCGGCAGCTGGGCGGGCTCCCACACCGATCTAGTCACCTCGATTCAAGTACTGACGCCTTAAACCGCGCGACCACTGACCGATCCAAATATACGCTTATTCTGCAAAATATAAAACGTTGTATAAAACGATTTACTTTAAAAATTAAGTAGATTCAAAGAAAACATAGAGACCACTGAGTTTTATTGTGAACGGTCTCACATCACTAGTAAATTGTGACTTTTCATCTGAAGCCTCATTTTTATAATTTGATTAAAATTACATTTTAGTTCCGCCAGAAAACGTTATGAGGACGCAACAATTAGTTAAAGTTCAAGTTGAAAAAGTAGAAAGGTCTGCGATGTGACGTCACAAACAGTAATCTCAGTGCAGCTACCGTTTGCTAGATCGTTAGTTTCGATGTTTTTATTTTTAGGTTATTTTTACACAAACATTTTTTAGGTGTATTAATAGTTAGTACGTAAACAGGGTGGCCCAAAAAAACGTAATAGCGCCCATGTTCAAAAAAAAGTTGTGAATTCATACATGTGAAAAAAATGAGAGGTCCCTCGAGAAATTGAAAAATTTCAAAATAGGGTCTGGCGAAAGACATTGGTCAGTTAAGAATTGTTAATTATTCTATGATTTATTACTGTGAAATTATTATGATAAAAATAAGACTTAAAAGCTATTGATCTCCGTCTTCTTGCATATAGTACATCGTCTTAGTTTCTGTTATATTATATTCTAATACCTAATCACGAAAAAGACAAACAATACGAGTATATTGTAACCTCGAAATTAGGTTATCGTTGAAACACGTCACGTAGATAAACAATCTTTATTATCACTCTTGATAATACAAGAAATATCCTTCAACAAATTTTGCAACTGTCAACGCTTTACTTTGACGTTTGTCACGCGCGTTTGGCTGCTCAATACAAACTGACCCAGCGGCCGAGAATGATCTGCTTATATAGGTTTTTTACAGTTCTCGAAGTTTCTGAGATTTCGAGAACGTGTCGAGAAACAAATAGAATATATCCTGGAATATTCCGGAAAACGTCAAAATAAAGGCATCACAAAAATTGTAAATTCTAACATAAACAGAAACGTAATTTACAAACTAATGAGGTAGGTGAGCTTCAATTATAAATTCTAACGAAAACAGGAACATAATTAACCAACTAAAAAGGTAGGTGAGCTTTCGTAACATTGCCCCCCTCTTAGAACTGATCGTCCCGATCAGGTTACTCCATTGTCCGCATGGCCTTCTTGATAAGGTGTCAAACGATCGATGTGGACAATCTTCATCTTGGCTTGGGGATTCCTCTGGATCCTGTAAACTACGTCATTCAATCGTGACACGACAGTATAAGGGCCTTCCCACGATTTCTGCAGCTTCGGAGATTTACCCTTGCTTCTTCTTGGGTTATAAAGCCACACTTTCTCAAGCTCTTGAAACCCGCTGCTGTTGGCACGCAAGTCGTATCTGGTCTTCATTCTATCGCTTTCTATTTTTATCTTCTCTCGTACTTCTTCATGTACCATCTTTATTCGATCTTTCAGATGGCTGAGATAATCATCTAAGTTTTCCTCGTGTTGCGGTCGATTCATAATTAGATCTATGGGTAGCCGCAATTCTGTGCCGAAAATCACGTTGGCTGGTGTTTTACCCGTGGTCTCATGAATTGCTGCTCGGTAAGCCAGTAAAAATGGAGGAAGACAGGTATCCCAGTTGTTCTGTTTCTCGTTGACGGCCGTTCTCAGGAAGTTTTCGATGGTGCGATTGAATCTTTCCACCATTCCATCTGATTGCGGGTGAAGAGGTGTAGTTCTGGTTTTGTGAATACCTAGCAGCTCACAAACTTTCTGAAACACTTCAGACTCGAAATTTCGTCCTTGATCGGAATGGATCTCTCCGGGCACCCCATAACGGCATATCCAATTTTCGAATAAAGCTTCAGCTACGGTGACTGCTTCTTGATTAGGTAAGGGATATATTTCTGGCCACTTACTGAAGTAGTCCATCACTACCAAAATATAACGATTTCCACTGCTGCTACGAGGAAATGGTCCAGCTATGTCAATAGCTATTCTCTCGAATGGAGCTCCAACATTGTACTGCTTCATTTGTCCTCGGCTTCGAGTCCTGGGTCCCTTACTAGAGGCGCAGATATCACAACGTCGGCACCATTCTTCCACATCGGACCGACTGCCAAGCCAGTAGAATCGTTCTCTAACTTTATTCAGAGTTTTGTTTATTCCAAAGTGCCCACCACCGACTCCACTGTGTAGTGCTTGAAGAACTTCTGGAATTCTCTTCTGGGGCAGCACTGTTTGATAAATCTTTTCTTTGCCGTCGGGACTCTCCCAGACTCTTTTTAATAGGCCGTTCTCTATGACTAAAGAATTCCATAGCGCCCAGTAGCTTTTTAGAGACGGTGATTTATCAGAAATATCCTGCCAGGTGGGTCTGTCCATGTTTTATACAGTGGAATTAGTACGGTCTTGTTCTTGTTGGAAGTTATTCATTAAATCTTGCAAACTCTTCATAAATCCTTCCAGGTTATTTTCACTTGATCGTTGTTTGCTAGTTTGAAACTTAACTTGCCTTATTCTGCCTTGACTGTTTCTGGAAGCCTGTCGGGCGGCTTCAATTTCCAGTGCCTGGGCCAGAGCTTCAGATATGTTTTTATGTCTGGCTAACCTTAACGCTTGGCTGATCTCGGAGTCTCGCAGGCCATCAATGAAGCTACTTATTGCTAACTGTTCTTGGAATTCTGTCGGTGCGGTGGGGTAAGCTAGCTTCACCATGCGTGCTATATCCGCCTCAAATTGCTGCAGATTTTCTTCGAAACGTTGTCTTCGGCCTTTCAGTTGTGCTTGGTAGACGTGTTGCAGATGGGCGTCGCCATACCTCATTTCCAAAGCACCCTTCAGCATTTGATAGTCCTTTTGTTTATCGTCATCTAGTGTTCTTAATATCTCCATAGCTTCACCCCGCAGAGCAACTATAAGTGATGTGGCTTTTTCTTCTTCTGACCAGTTATTGGCCAAGGCAGCTGCTTCAAATTGTTTTAGGTAAGTGCTCCATGCTACCTTTCCATCGAATGTTGGTGGCTTCACTCTTGACGACGAAAAAACGCTGCTCTCAGTCTTAATGGGCTCTTTTGCAGACAATTGAGATTTCAGATTTGAGACTTCACTTTGCAACTTAGTCATATTATCTTCTACGACCTGGACCTTATCTTGTACCTCATTTCTTAATTGGTTAATTTCCTCTTCCACAGTTTCCTCAAATTCATTGAGTTTAACTTTAATTGCTTCTTCTAACTTCTTATTGTTTTCTTGTAGACTGGTTTTCATTTCGTTTCTTAACTCTTCCTGATTATTTTTCATTTCTTCTAAACTATTTTTCACTTCCTCTTGACTATTCTTCATTTCTTTTTTTAAGTCTTCTTTCATTTCATCCTGGCTGTTCTTCATTTCTTTTTAAGTCTTCTTTCATTTCGTCCTGGCTGTTCTTCATATCTTGCATCATTCCCATTAACTGTTTCAATGTTTCCTCCATTTCTGTTGCTCTCGATCTCGTTACCGGCATTCACTTATCTACTCCAAATGTCTTCTTTGTGGAACGTCACACTTCTGACACCAATGTAACCTCGAAATTAGGTTATCGTTGAAACACGTCACGTAGATAAACAATCTTTATTATCACTCTTGATAATACAAGAAATATCCTTCAACAAATTTTGCAACTGTCAACGCTTTACTTTGACGTTTGTCACGCGCGTTTGGCTGCTCAATACAAACTGACCCAGCGGCCGAGAATGATCTGCTTATATAGGTTTTTACAGTTCTCGAAGTTTCTGAGATTTCGAGAACGTGTCGAGAAACAAATAGAATATATCCTGGAATATTCCGGAAAACGTCAAAATAAAGGCATCACAAAAATTGTAAATTCTAACATAAACAGAAACGTAATTTACAAACTAATGAGGTAGGTGAGCTTCAATTATAAATTCTAACGAAAACAGGAACATAATTAACCAACTAAAAAGGTAGGTGAGCTTTCGTAACAATATTGATTATAAGTGCATAAATGGAAAACACGTATACGTCATCCACAACCCACGTTTTGCTAGAAGTTTCTAAATCTATTTAAGATACAGTTTAATGCGCATACAACTCTGCGTTCTTCAGAATTAATCTCATATCCTTAGTTCTCTATTTCAAAACCAAATAAAAGCTATAGTCAGCTGAATGCACGTGCAGCTACGACCTTGATAATCAAAGAAAACAGCCTCGCGGGCCAAAGTGAACATATAAACCTAATAAACATATGGTTGAATATCAACGGTTACTAATGATTTAAACAATCCGCAAAGACAGTAATCAAGGTGGTTCAAATCTGGTCACCTTGGTGTCAATCCAGCGTTCTGGAAAGCGATTGTTAAGATGATTGACTCTCTTAAAACAGTTTTTGAACTTCTAGAAGTTTTGTATAGATATTTCATTAAATCTCTCTTGGTAAGTGAAACAACTAATAACTATTGTTAAAAATTTAAAGCAGATTTCAATATGAATACGTCACAAGTTCAAAATAAATAGCAAAATTCATTTTAGTGAGTGTCATTAATATTGCAAACGATAGTACATGTTTTGCCTAATATCCAATGGGACATCGTCCAGTAGATCTGTCAAATTATTTTCTAAAAATTCTACATATCTAGCTCCAGTAAGAGGACCATTTAGCACAACTAAGCCAAATGATTAATTATTATTAATCATACCACACCATACGTTAATACTGAACTAATGCTGAAAGTTATTTTCTACCGGGGCGTGCGGATTTTCGTCTGACCATCAATGTTCATTGCAACAGTTAGTTACTCCTCCATGAATGAATTCAGCCTCATCAGTGAACAAAAGATATTTGTAAAGTGTCTGATTTGCGTTTATCCAACTGCAAAAATGCAACAACAAATCATTGTCACCGTCCTGAAGATTGACAGCAACTGCACGATCAGCGCTACCGTTGCAATACACATAAATAAAAATAATATCAGCATATTATCGGTGACTAAATGTGGCAGGCATTACGAAATTATGTGTGTATACCGACTAAACAGACGCGCATGTAAAAATAAATGCGACAGTTACAAAATAAACGTTTAAATCACAAACGTCAAAATAAATGTGACAATTAATAATCACTAATGTGACTTTACTTTAGAATGCGTGACCTACTCAAAATAAAATTTCACATAATAACAGCTTTCGCAAAAATAGCAATAAAAATATTTTCATTGTATCTCAGTAACCATTGATATTCGACCATTTGTTTATTAGGCTTTTTTGTTCACTTTTGCCCCCTGAACACCACATTCATATATTCGGGGTTTCCCCTCAATCACTCTGTATAGTTTCATTATTTGATGAAACTTCTGCAAGCACTGTCATTTTGCTCTACAGCTATCTTCTCATTTATTTGACGTACCTCGTACTAGGGTGTGGTGCGTACTATTTAATAGCCACGCGTATAAACCTCCAATGTGCTTTTACACCGAGAATGAGTGCAAAATGGAAATAGGAAATCGGATTTATGTTGTCAAGACGTTCGGGCATTGATTGATTGATTGCCTCGCGGGTGAATTATGCCCCAGTCGATTGGATTAGCCCTAATGGTCCAAAGGAGTGTCCATGGCCACCTACTTTTGACCTAACTTAGATTATCACCTGCACTTTCCAATTTATCATCTGACAACCGCAGTTAATCTTCGCTAATTTACTATATGAAAGGATTGGAGTAGTATTTCCTTATTGCCCCAATTGATTTCTATAAACACATCTTTCAATTATCTCACTTTACATCGTCAATTCACAGGTTTTTAAAGTTTTAACTGGTGCATTCGATTTTCAAACTTGATGGTTCTGTGTTGATCATTACTCTACCACTGAGAGAGAGTAATTAAAAAGTTACTTAAATAGGAAGCTCGACAGTGTGTTCATTGCCAATCTATTCCATCATTTATAAATACCTAAAGTACTTCGACAGCACTCTCTTTTTTCATATTTAATTTTACCCAAGACAGAAATTCGTTCTTTTCTTTGCAACCTGAAAGAAACTGCAGTAATATCTCTACTAAATATTTCACTTTTGTTAAAATCATGTTAAGTAATTATTGCAAAACAGTTTCTAAACAATAATGAACTACTCAGTTTGATTATTCCCATTTTTTTTATTTCAGCAACCTTTCATTAAAAAAGTGATTAGGATAGATAGTAAAAATGACATGGATAGAAGACCCACTTTGCTTTAAGACAAAATTCACAGAAACAACATTACTAGAATTTTTAATGTATTTTAATGACTTGTTATTACTAGTGTTATTATACAAAGTATAATAAATACCATCAAACTATGTGATATTTTAAGACACAAAACAAAGAAAAAGGTTTCTATAAACATTAAATTCGTAAATATCACATTGGCTTAAGAATAATTCAAAACCAAATGAGCTTATGAATGTTACGTTATATTGTTTGAGTATAAGTATTCATATGCACTTCGATGATTATTGTCTCGACCAACGTTTAAAGGAATGGGTGCTTTTAAATGCATATCAAAGTAAGAAGAAGAAATTCTTAAATGGTTGAAGAAAATTGTAGCTTAAGTACAAGACAAAATCAGGTCCATCGCTTTAGGTGTTTCACACACAAGTGCGACGAACCACTATTTAATCACCTGGCAAGTAACACACTGAAGGTTATTTTAGTCATTGAGTTTATTTATATATTTTTAGGAATTAACAATATTGTGTGAAACTAACTACTCTGCAGACTAAAGCCCCGACCAGCGTTGAATTACACCCACAATATCTACCCATATATTCTTTATTATTAGCTTTTATAACATTTTTGACTGTATCAGAAAGGTATTTTAAGCTGATATAAATCAATTCTCCTACAATTCCCATCAATGAAGTCATATGTAAGTTCTCTGATACCAAACATCTAGGTATGCTAATGAACAATTCCATAGACAACTTTCTATTCAATAATTATCTAAAACAAAAATTAATCTAGCTAAATTTACTAACTTGATTTAATGAAAACATTCTAGTATTTGAATAATAAAAGATAATATTAAATGACAGTTTTTTATATTTAATATTGCATTGATAAACAAGAAAATTTTATTGAAATTGAAAATAATATGCAATTATTACAAATTCAATAACTGATGACATTATAAACGGATTAAGTTATTGAAATAATATATTGATCTGAATAACAAAAAAATATCTCTGAATCAACAGCAAATGTTATACAGATTAATGAACCTTCTTCAATTGTTTTCAATAAACCTGTTTTCGTTACTACAATGGTTCATAGTTTAATAAACTTATTATCACCAATGTACAGATTACATTAATTCAGTTAAAAGATTTTAATAAAGATATTCATCATAGTAACGTAGCTTTTAATTATATGTATCGACGTTTTTGATTCAGTTTATACAAGAAATGGATATTTAAACAAAACAACTCGCACATTTCACAGGTCAGAATCCAAAAGAAACAAGAACTGAAACCACGACGAGTTTTCTATAAACGGATGGTTATGAATCGCACATGACCCTGTCATTTAGTCTATCCTACTATCTCACAAACTTAACGGTGTATTTTGCAAACACGGAATTCCAGGAAGCAACTACTCTGAGGGCTAATGCCCCGACCAGCATAGAATTACACGTGAAAACCCTTTAGTATTTTATTTACGATTTCCGTCTGAGGAGCTACTAACTTTGTTAGAAAACGTACAAATTAGGTATATGGTCTAAAATTACTGGTTTCCAAGAGAAAGTGAGTAATGTTTCTGATTTATAAAATTCTGATTTCACATTAAACTACTTGTTAATTTAAAAATTAGTAAGTAAAAGTAATGAAAAATGATATTTAACATTTATTAACTTATTTAAATAAATTTAATAATTTTTTATTGCTATTTACTACTTATTTAATTTCCTCTTAAACAGTTAAAAAAAATCAGTATTACTTTTGTTTATTATGTTCTCAAAATAAAAGAAAATAGTAATTTAATGTAATATAGTCAGATAGCAACATTTTATAAATACCTCTAATAACATTGCGCTGAATACAATAAATATGAAAAAATTTATCATTAATTTTCTAAACGCCCTGTATACATTTTGGAGGTTTAATGGAAAAGTTTAATTGATTCCTTACAATTTTATAATTTATTTTTTTCCATGAACTTAAACCTACCTCTATTCCCAATTAACCTTACATTTAAATGGTCTTCACAAACAAACAATGTTGCAATGCTTACATTCGTCGCACTTCATCGCCCTACACCACATTTATCTTTTAATATTTTGGACATTATCAATAGCTTCAGGAGGTATACGATGTATCTCGTGACGAATTCTTGCTTTTAAATCTTCTAAATTAACCGGTCTAGTAACGTATACTTTACTCTTTTAAGTATCCCCACAAGAAATAATCTAGGGGTGTCAAATTAGGCGATCTGGCTGGCCACTCAATCGGCCCCCTTCTCGGGTGATACATTTCGGTGAAAATTAAATTTTAAACTCTTCAAACTTTATATTCTAGAAATTTTTGTTATGTAACACCATAATTTGTTTCATGATGTGTATGTAGAATGACACGCTCTTTCAAATGACATGGTCAAAATTGGGGGTTGCTATTTAAAAAAATTGTCGATGACGTCATATATCGAACAACAATGACGTCACAAATGTGGGTCCTATGTCAAAAAATGCCTTTTTTTTAAAACAAAATCGACGTGCCAGGGGATTTTTTCGAAAACTCAATTTCAAAAATAATGAATTTATTCGTTACTTCTCAATTGATTCGTTACTTTTTGAAAGCACTGTATGTAGTCATATTATAATTAATTTATAATCCGCACACATAATCTGGGGATTACATTTTATTATGCCTAGTGCTCTAGCTCAACTGAATCTGATAAAGTTTCTACTCCTTCCTCTCTAGGTTTATCCAATTTTGAACTGACAAATCTTCTACTAAAGTACAAAAGCTCCAAGGTAGAGCTGAAACTTCAAGCTCCAGACCACTGTAAATAGATAGCGAATAGTTTTCTGTTGATATACGACTGCTTGGTTCGAATGCGATACCGTTGCATTATACTGCACGGAACCTTTCCTCTAGAGATATCTTGCCAATGGTATTTTATTTTAAATACAAAAATACGTATCCATTCACATATGCAACGTCTGTCGTGGAAATTACAAATGGAACGTGAAGACAAATCGCTCTAAACCGTTTTTTATAATTTTTATTTCCTCGCAACCGAAAATGTCTACCTCGAGTAACTAATATCGTAAAACCGGCGTTGGAAGATTTATCAGGTCGAGTAAAATACATTGTTTAAACTATCAGAACTGATTGTTTTATATATAACACTTTTAGATTATAGACTTATGTATCTTTTTGATTTATTTTTCAATTCATTTCATACACTGAAAAAACTATATTGCTAAAAAAATTAACTACCGTAAATATTTTATTATCGGGTATAGCTGTCTTAAATATCACCCACAGGTAAAATTTCTACACTGATAAGCAACTGATAACATTACTTGTTGTCAGTAAAGTATTTTATTAAATTTTAAAACACACTTCCGGCAAGTCATTAGCTTACTTGTGTGCAATTAACTGTAGTTGTAAATATGATTACTAAAACATTATTGTCATAACTGGAACCGATTATTGCCAGATCGGTACCACAACTAATTATATTGCTGCAATAAGTGAACTTACGTCACTCCTTAATTTGTGTTACACCATAGCACCGTCTTCAAACACCTGCTGAATCTTACGAGTTATTTTGCTTTGACAATCACCAAACTTTTAACAACATTTTATTTACTACCGTTATTCAACTCGTTCTGACATTTTAAGAGAAATCTAAATTCGACGTATAAGAGCAATTCATTTCACGACGACCAGTAATCAACTCACCGGACCCAGAACGCCGAGAAAAAATTCAAGCACAGTGGCGCCGGCCTAAAATCACTACTCTCCAACTAGTAAAGTAGTTCTATAAATATATAGTAATTTAGTTTTATATTGTGTTAGTGTCTTATAGTTGTATCTAGAACATTGAATTGTTGCATAATGTAGCACATGAGACTATTTTGCCTTCAGAAATTGAATTTTTTTAAATTTACTGCAAGAACGTTCTTAGAGTACAATTTATAGAGCATTTAATATACTACTAATATAACCTAAAGGTTTGTACAGTAACACAATTTTACAGTAGCAGTGATTATAGAATCATATTACTGTAAAACCGATGAAAAATAGTTCCTTATAGGTAGAACTACACCATCTCCTGTGGCAATCTTATAAAATTATTCCGTAATGTCGCTTATAGTTTTCTTTATAGAACTATTCTGTAAGGGGTCGCTAAGTTTCAATTTTGTTGCGAGTTACAAATTATACAGTTGGAAAAACAGCTGGAGCTGCTATCGAACTTAAGAGAAAAAGCTCTTTGAAACAGTTATAGAGAATAATAATAAAGTTGTTATAAAAGTATTATACAGTAAATAAGTAATACAAGCCTTTTTGTTCCATAAAACAATGCTATAGAACTACCATTTATGCAGGTATAAGTACTAGCCCCTATCTAACAAGACATGATCGTGACTTATAGGAATTATTATCTGCTTGCAGAAAGAAAATTTCATTACGATTAATGAGACTTATTTGATTACTAATAGAAACTGATTTTTCCTTATAGAAATTGAGTAACATTTTAAATCAAACCATTCCAAACCTTATTATTTTACAATTTTAGATGTTAAAGTTAAATAATTTTATTAGCTTTTATTAAACGAGATTAAAATAAAATGAATGAAATTACCACAATATATTATTTTTTTCAACTTACTGTTAGAATAGAATAGTTTCAAAATGAGGCAAAAACTCTAATAAAAAAAAAACAAATATGAACACGCCTCAAATAAATTATAAATAGAACTTATTTTCGAATATAGTCAATCTTATGGTTCAAGAAATATCGTAGCATATGAGAACACTGTGGATATTAAATGGCATAGATATGTTATAGTAGCTGCTTACGAACATATTTGCTTTATATCATTGCAATCGACACAAAAATGTCATATTAGTGAGAATCCATATATATTAGAAGTACAAGATAAAGCATTTTTCCCTGTCGCCATATTGCGACTTAATTGGAAATATATACATCAATATAAATAGGTTATAAATGATATCAATAATATGGATTATATTTACTTTCTGACTATTTTATATACAATTGGTTCGTCAATTTATAAAACATTTTTTTAAATTAAATTTCTAGCATCATAGGAAATATAAGATAAACTGAGCGCGAGTCAAAAAATTACCATTATGTACTCTATACAAACCAACTAAGCAATTCGTAAAATATGAGTAGTCTTATGCAGGTTGATTAGGTCCATTTTATTGGTCCATACATATTATTTCTGATATATGCGATACAGAAACATTTTGTTTTCAAAACATACAATTTAATGTTCTCTAAATAGAACACCATGGAACACAAAAATTGTAATAACGAAACAATATGCGCTGCTAAAGAATAATTATATAAGAGTTCATTATTTGTCCTATACCCGAATTCTAAGGGCATTTTAAAACTGCTATAGAATATTCATGAGATTACTTTATAAATTTGTTATAAAAATTCTTTAAGACTTGTGAAAATGTTTATTCAACAATTCTATAAGTATTTCCTGCAGACCTTCCCAGAACACCTAAAATAACTAAAAAGTTCTATAGAACGGTGCCCATTCTTATGGTATAAGTGTTGTAGGAAGGTTTGGAAATGTTCTTAGAAACACTGCTCTATAAAAGTTGCTCCGGAAACGTTTTCCGATATTTGTAAAACAAGAAATTGGGTATGCGGGCACAATTCGAGGTCGGATACTTTTTCGAAAGACCTCGTATACTTATTTTTAAGTGAAATAAAATTGTATTTTTTATATTATTTGAATATTTTCAATATTTTGCGCATACGAGTTTTCTGTCTAAATTTATGAGCATAATTTAAATATTTCGACTTGCATATTTAGGTATTCCTGCTTACAATACATTATTAAAGCCCTCGATTAAGCAAATTGCTTCAGGGAAACAAAATACCTAGCAGAGTAAAAATTAGAAAAAAGTTTCCATTTTATACTACACCACCTAGGAAGCAACTACTTGGAAGTGCTTATAAACAGCTCCATTATATATGTATTTCCCCAGCCGCCACTATTTTACATTTTTAATAGAAAATGTCCGTTTTAATCTCTTTGTTTATTATATTTTATCTGGAGTCATTGTTTTTGTTCTAACCACCGCTGGCGTTAACCCATGACATACAAATTATTTCAAATTAAAGTCCTCATTTTAGTTTCGTTATAGCGGATTTGCTCCTCTGTGTTTATTTTGCCGCTGAAAATAAATTTTTACCTAGACTACTTTGTATTCAGCGAAGTTGGCGGTGCACGTTTCGCAAATATTAATCTGCCTAGCATGTATTATTATATAAATTTGGTTTTAATAACCGTTTAGCATTTCATGTGTGTACTTTAAATAAAACAACCGAAATTAATTAATTAACATGTTTCAGTGGAATATTTAATTAGGCCAATTGAAAACAAACAAAAATTTAAAAAATTAAACTGTTACTGCGAAAAAAATTACGCAAAAACATTTGGAATATACAAAATAAACTCAGTGTTTAAGGAACGAGATATACAGTATGCGCCAAAAGTATGGTATAAATTCAATAAAAACGAAACAATTATTTTTTGGGAAAAATCCTCGAACAGGTAGATTTTTAATTTAAAAAATACATATTTTAGCGTAAAATGCGATTTTCAAATGTCATTTGTTTTCGAGTAATGACGTCATCAATTTTATTTTAAATGGCAATACCATATTTTTTCCTTGATTCTGAAAGATCGTTTAATTCTCTATCAGACAGTACTAAAATTTTGCCCTTTTACATAGGAAAGTTTTCGAGTAAATGACGATTGAATGTTAGAAAACGTAAATCAATTAAAATAAAGCAAAAACGTTATCAAGTTTAGTTTTTCGAATTCCATAGTTCTTTTATGGATCACGTAGGTGAAAATCTTTGCAAAGTGTCATTGTCACACCGACTTTCTAATAAGTATTGTAAGCGACATAGAAATTATTATTCAATTTAAAGTATTATGGCACATTTAACTGTTACTTAAAGAATAGAAATTTTAATTCAGAACTCAGCAGGAAGTTTGCGATTTATTTAATGAAAAATATCCAGATCGCCCTATCAGCCAATCAACAGTCAGTAAGGTAGAGTCTAAATTTAGAGAAACTGGCAATGTTGTAAATATTCCAAAACCTGGACGTCCAAGCATTAATGAAAATCAGAAACAGAACATTTTGATAAGTATGGTGGATAATCCTCATAATTCTTCACGTTCGTTGCATTAAACAATGACACTAGTCAGAGCACAGTGCTGCGTATCTTGAGGAAGGAAAAATATCATCCCTACAAAATGCAACTTGTGCAGGAACTCAAATTCTAATGGATTTATGTCAAGGAAATAGAAATTTACACCGGCAAATACTTTTTTCAGATGAGGCCACATTTTGTCTGAATGGTACAGTAAACCGTCAAACTTGCAGATATTGGAGTCGGGAAAATCCTCATTGGATGGCAGAGGCACATACCCAACACCCTCAGAAATTAAATGTGTGGGCTGGAATAGTTGACGACAGAATAGTAGGGCCTTTCTTCATTGAAGGAACCCTTACAGGACAAAGATATTTAGAGTTTCTAGAAAATTCCATTCTGTTCCAGCAGCAGACGGTGCACCTCCGCACTATGCGCGCCCTGTACGAGATTTTTTGGACAACTGTTTTCCTGGGAGGTGGATCGGCAGACGTCATAAGTGTACATTAATAAACCACGTAACTTAGAAGAACTTCAAAATCGCATTCGGGACGAAATACGCAGAGTTACCCCAGAAATCATTCATAATGTGCAAGAAGAATTTCTTCACAGACTTGCGCATTGTCAAGAAGTTGGTGGATGGCAATTCGAACATTTAATTTAAGTATAAAATTTAATCAATTGTATTTTATTTTACATACTTCAGAATTGTTACTTTTTTATGGATAAAATTTACGTTTTCTAACATTCAATCGTCACTCACTCGAAAACTTCCCTATGTAAGAGGACAAAATTTTAGTACTGTCTGATAGAGAATTAAACGATCTTTCAGAATCAAAGAAAAAAATATGGTGTTGCCATTTAAAAAAAATCGATGACGTCATTACTCGAAAACAAATGACATTTGAAATCGACCTGTTCGAGGATTTTTTCCAAAAAATAATTGTTTCGTTTTTATTTAATTTATTCCATACTTTTGGCGCATACTGTATTACACAAATATTTTTATATTAATACCTTTAAAATAAAGTACATAGCTAATATAAATGTACAGGGCGATTTATCTTTTCCGAAGACTTCACAGCTTCTGCTGTAGCAACTACGCATGCGCCGCAACAAATACGCATGTGCCAGAACGAAGCGTTAGATTCTATTAGTTGTGACCAATTGACGAATCCATCTCCAGCGCTATCATGGGCGGGTATATATTTCAGGTGGTTAAAATTTCGGGTACATTTTCCTGCTAATTTAATTGTACTATTAATGTAATTAATTTATTAGCGATTTTGTGTAGTTAAGAACGGAAAATAATTCAAGCTCTACAGTGTATTCCCACAATCATAACGCTCTAATTTAACAAATGAAAAAATTGGTTTGCTATATCTTACAAGATAAAAGTTTCCCTTGAATATTGTATAGAAGGGTGCTTTTGCGAATTATGCGTGACATATGAATTATGGTATGTGTATTTCTTTATAAATGAAATCGAAGAATATACTGGTAGAAAAAGACGAAATAGTGATATTGCGAAGAAACTATTTAAAATAAATATAAAAGGTTGAAATCTGAATCGAAGAATATATATATTAAATTTTAACATAACCTAGATACACTTTAAAAAGAAGGCGGTACGAAATGATATATTAAGTGTTACCGTATATGTGTGACCGTTCTAGTGACAGTGCTAGTAATCAATAGTGAATAGTGTGTATATATAGTGCAATGTATGTATTCTAAAGCCTTTTGTCCTTATGGATGATGCGAAATTCGCGAATATTTGTGCGATTTATTTAATAGCCGTGCAAAAGTCGGTAAAATGTTTTGACGGACACTTCCGTCAATTCTTATTTTTCTCTCTATCCCCTCTTAAACTACTTGTACTTAGTCATAGTTAATTCCATATATACAGGCTGTATCACATAAGAGGGCCACTCCCATGTAGGTATCTCGCTTAATATGCGAGACACGTCAAAAACCTTTAATTGTTGCATTTTTGGAGGCCTTCATGCTCGTAAAAACAAATTTGAGATCCATGGCCAACTTTATGAGTAATAACAACAAAATCTGTAAAGTGCCCAAATTTTGAGGCTGTCTAACTTTTTTATTTTAAGAGATAGAGAAAACTTATTGGTAATAAATTTTTATTGCAAAATTGATACCTTCCACCTGATATAAACAGATTTTTGATATATCGTATGATATATGGTTCGCTGCGCCTTCTAGGCGGATAAAAAATTTTTTTATTGAAGCAGGCTATGGCCACAAAAAATTGCCTGTTTTTTCTTCTTTCATGCAATATACTACATGTTGCGCTTAGCTTTTGTATTTATTAAATTTTTTTCAATTTTAGTTTAAAAAATGTATCTAAATATTTTCGTGTTGCTCAAGATAATGTAGAACCTGTTTTAAAGACGCCAACTGCAAAAAAATAATAAACAGAACGTACTTTTTTATGCAAAATACAGATTTTCTTATAATATTATTTTATTGGTTTTCACATTAGAAGCATTTGCGTCTTTTAAATTATTTTGACACAATGTAAGTAAAGTTTGGGCACTTTACAGGTTTTTTTGTTATTACTCATAAAGTTGACCATTTGTTTTTACGAGCATAAAGGCCTCCAAAAATGCAACAAAAAACAATTAAAGATTTTTGACGTGTCTCACATATTAAGCGAGATACATGGGAGTGGCCCTCTTATGTGATACAGCCTGTATATGCATATATACAAAAAAATGTATTTTAAAATACATAATATATTTCAAACAAAGCTTTCAAATTTAATCATTGAAAATTGGAATAAATACTAGTAGTATATTTGGATGACGTAATAGTTACTTATGTACCAAGTCAGTAAAGTGATTATTTATTGAACGAGCCTGGGATTATATGACGAGCAAGTGAAGCAAACGAGGTGAGTAGCGGGCGAGTTCGATAGACACTTTACTGGTGTGCTCGCCAACCGCAAAATTTTATAATTTAAAAAAATTGAGATATAGTTGATCACATTTGTGACAAATAATTTATCTTTAATGTCATACAGTAATGGCTATGTTGATAAGTATTTACGATAGTTAAAATGTTTGATTTTTACATAAGCCCTATGGTAATGCTGGGCTCTATTGACAGAAATAAGTTTTAAGTATGACTTTTCCCGAATTTCAGGTGGCGTGCACTTAATGTCTTATTCCATTATTTTCTATAAATAATTCGATACAAAACTTTCACTGTTGGGGATGTGATAGCGACAAATGATTTCTCTTTAATGTCATACAGTAATGGCTATGTTGATAAGTATTTACGATAGTTAAAATGTTTGATTTTTACATAAGCCCTATGGTAATACTGGGCTCTATTGACAGAAATAAGTTTTAAGTATAAGAAACATGTCAACGGTATGACCTTTTATAGTTATTATTTCGTATGAAGTGAATTATAAAACTTTGTATGCACCACGAGAAATACTAGGATGATTATGCCCTTAGGCAACTTGTCGCCTGTGGGCATAATCATCCCTGTATCTCCCTTGATACATAAATAGCTATTTAGGTTCATTAATTGTCTAGCTTCCCTTATTAAATACACCAAATATTTAGCCGATTTAACTGTATTATCAATATGTCTCTGATAGATTTTGATTAATTATTTTACCAAAATCATTTATGATAGTTATCTATTTAAATTTAGATTTGTACATGGAATAAGGAGTAATAATTGAATTGGAGTTGCGATTACAAGACATAGTAGACCATTTTTTATTCTGAAAGCAAGTTTATTGTCGTCACTTTAAATACAAGTCGATAAATATCGCTCCAAGGTAATTTTCAATCTTCAAAATACTTTACTCTAAAGAATCGTCTGCAAACAATAAAAAGTTATGAAAACACATTAGGTGAAAGGTCTTAAGAACTTTACGATAAACATGATATTGGCCAAAGTACAAAATATTATATTCGACAATGGATATGATTAATACTATTACTAAGTATGCAAGTATATTCATAGATAATGACATTTTTTTTTATTAACACATCAAGAACTACACGGTCAAAAGCTTTTTTTAAATCTGTGAATATTGCATTAATCCCGATAAATTCTCATATGGGGTTTTCTTGCCATATAGCTAGATATCTGATATCAAAGAGTTTTTGTAATTCCAATTTGATGAGAACTTATATTCGTTTGAGAGCTTAGTACAAACTTAAACAAAATAAAATATATATATGAAGCATTAGCGTGGAGAAGCGTAAAGAAAATATGAGTTAAAGATTAGCAAATTCTCCCCTGAAGGCGACGACATTAGTCAGCGCCTATAGCTTCATTTAGTAACGTAATATTGCTTAAGCAAGCACAAGGAAATTAAACCAAAATTGTAATATCGAAAATCGCGAGCGGGGAATATGCATTAGGATGATCAATACATCAGTGAGATGGCTAGATATTAATGTAGTGTGCTCTCGCCTGCTTGATCCTGAAACAGGGTTGTTTCAGAAAAATCATATGTTATCGTCATATTCCACAATTGTTTAAACTGAATTAGAGTGGATTTCACAGAATAGTTAATAAAATGAATTTAAATTTTGGAACGCATTATTTCAGAGAAATATTTTCCAATATTATTTACCTAAATTATGATCAAATATATTGTTTATTAATCCATAGACTATGCATATACCATTACGAAAAATTCCGAATCACGTTTGTTAATACAGTCAATTATATATTTAATACATTATTATTGCCACTGTTCGTAAACCAACAGCTATTTATATAAATTTATATAAATGAATAGCAAATAGGAGTGAAAATGCTAATTCAATTTGGTAAATAGTTAATAAAATTACGTATAAGTAATTCAGAAATTGGCTTAGTACACAAATTATAGTAAATATTAGATATAGTTATGTAGGCATATATCATAAAAAAATTTAGCTTTATTTTGAATTTATTGAAGTTTTTAGTTACATACACATGTCCAAAGAAGAAAAGTAACTTAAATTGCAAAATAACAGCAAATAAAAACAATAATTAACAAAACGACGAAAAAATATAAAATATTAAATTAAATACAACATACAAAGAAATGGAAAAGTGCTTCACAAAAACAACAGACAAAGTTGTATTATCTAAAATAGAAATGAATTTAGCTAAATTTTCTACAATAAAATACATACCTGACTTAATGAATCATTCTATAACATTTAAAACGCAATTTCAGTTTTGAACATGTGAGAATCGTAAATTAAACCACAATACATGGTTCCTTACAATATTGTTATACGTAATAAAAATACACTTATAGAAATTAAAATTACTATTAAAATATTCAGCAAATAACTGAATCCTATACAACGTCGATATTTGAAATGTAAGTAAGGGTGAGAGTGACATCTACTATGAAATTTGTACATACATATTTTATAAGAGGAAGACATTTCAACATGTATTATTATTAGATGAGTCTGTGAGAATATTTAAATCGGTGAAATATATAGTCTGCTATGAATCCAAGCTCTGAAAAAATTGCTATAGCTTTTCTTTCGAGAAAAATGGCAGGTGCATGTCCCTACTTCCCTATAACAGAATAGCGCATGCTATAATCAAATATATACAAGTTTATCTAACTTAGAATATATATTATCATCAACAATATCAGGGCATTCATTAATATAAAGAAAAGTAGAGAGCGTAAGACCGAACATTGTGGAACTCACTTCTTACTAATATTTAACACAAGATGACATAATTATAAAAATTATATTTTCGTTAGTAATGAAATTTGATATATCAGTAAAGCCAAAAAATAAATTGTCCAGTTAACCTAAAAATTGATTTTTTTAAAAAGTGAAAATTAAATATTTTTTTTCTAAATGGTTTGTACACGCCCAATAAGAATTTTTGGTAGTACGCACATATGTTTTAAGAAAGACAATATACCAACAGTTACTTTTTTCTTGACAATGCTAGTAGAGCTAAAATATGCCTTTTTACCAAATTTATATTTTTATAAAAGATGTCAAAATAATTAAATTCTTAAGAAATAAAAATGTAATCAATATTAAAGTATAGACAAATTTAGAATGAACAAAAACAAAAAATAGATAATGGTATAATGGTAAAATTCCAAAAAATTAAACTGTAAGTTTCTTTTTCCTGTACTGCGAATAAGTTTATACAAAATATGCCTTTAAAGTAGTTTTTCTTTTTAGTACAGAATACCCAATTATATCAAAGAAGCATCAAAGATGCTTTACCGAAGACACTGATAAAATGAAAAACTCTTGAATAACATTTCCAAAAAAATAGCAAATAACTTTCACGAATCCACCCAGTCGGTTTCACCGCGAACCAATCAGTCGATGGATTTGCTACGGGCTAAGCTATTTGATACCACCAGACTGCTTTCAATCGGTGAATGCACAAAAAATATTGCACATTTTACCACCGCTCGCTCCAAGCTTAAGCCATCGATATTACTATTTCGTCGGTTCCAAATCATCCGGTTTATTTTAATATTGCTCGGCTTCGGCTCGTTTCCCTTTTCTTACAAAACGATTTCCTTTGTACAGACGAACCTATTTAATTTAATTAAATGACTTATCGCCATCTCGCCACCACTGAAATTTATACTTTTTCATTCCGATGATTGATGTGCTTCTTTCTTTTATTCTAGAGAAATATACAGTCAATTCCAAATCAAAATTATGTGATCTTTATGTGTTTCCATAAATAGCAGGTTATATTTGCTTTTTCTACAGCTGCATTGTATTAAAAATCGTAGACAATGTAGTACTTTAATGGCAAGGGTAGATAAAATGATATGCTAACACCAAGTATATATAAAGATCTTTATGTTTTAAGTAAGTATTTATAATCACTAATATAAATCTTTCCCTACTATTTGTGAATACAAATATTAATATTGCAATTGGCATTCACAAAAATTTGCATGGGAAGGGGAGAATCCTTTTTCCGATCAGATTATTGATGTATTGGCTCCAATGGTCTGATTTTCCACGCTGTTAAGTATACATTCTGATACAGTAATCTTGTTGGCTATTGATTCCTCTCTGCTAGGGAACAAGATTGCCAACCACTCAGTCGCTTGACTGTTACCAAGTCAGTGCTAGAATTTAGAACTATTGTATGTTTCCAACTTGTAATCTATGCGACCCATCCGAACAGCACGTCAAACACATTTATTTTAGAGGTTAGAGTTTTACCTTGATAATGAGATATTCATCATCTACAGCAGTTTGCAAAAATTTTAACACATCATTTGGGTTAAAAAGTTTGGACTTTTCTGGTTTGTAACCGCTAGTTGATTATTTAGGAAAGTTACGAGCTTGCTGTATCTACAAACAAAAGTTCAATTGATACCACGTGATTTTATGTGGCTCCTCAATTCATCCTTGAAATATTGATATTTTCATTGATCACTATGGTACTTTTAAGCATTGAATAATACGACCATAAACTTGTAGGCGGCATTTTCATTGATTTGTTCCTAAAAATATGCTAACAATACATTCTCACTTAGATCCTTAATGTTATTTGCGCTCTTCCATTCTGATGCGTTCGTTTTAAAACAGCGTATCTCTAATAAAAACAGAGATAATGTCGTGATTAAAAAAACAAAATTTCACACACATTAAAATATTTAAAAGCTGTATTACACACAATAATTTATGGAAAAATTAATTGACCCTTTTAATTATTGGTCATTTATTTTATGATGTGCAAAACTAGACTACAATTTATTAATTTCAATAATTTGTGTACGATGTTCTAATTTACTAGTAAATTTGAGAGATATTTACTATACTATATTCCGTTATTTATAAAATTTCTTCTCAATTGCTGCAGAATTTGTAACCAAATCTTTGTTGTAACTGTGAATTAAAACTTAGTACTTAGATTATTAAAATGAAAAACATTCATCATTTGTTAAAGAAAAAGAAAATAATTATGCTAAGAGCAATTACACTGTCATTATATTTAATTACTTTAATTGAAAACAATCAGAAAGTGAGAATCAGCAGATGGTGGGTTTGCCACAAAACACTTGAATTTCAGTTGACGAGGTTCGAGGTTGACATCAATGCAATTGACTGATACATTGTCGTACATAAAATGTGTAAAGCAGTTATCAAAAATTATAATTATATATTCCTCAATTAAGAATAAAAATTACTTCAAAAAATCAAGAAAACTGCTATACTTAATATGAGATAAAGTTATGTTTGTGTAAAGAATTATTTGCTTTTACTTAGATAATATGAATTACTTAAGTCAACAATAATTGTTATTCTCAAAATAAAGTTACGTTTTCTTTATTTGAAGCTTTAAGTGACGAAGAAATCACTGCAATAATTTTAAATTATTTTGAATAAAGTAAATGAAATTGCATATCAGTATTCTTGCTATACGGCATTCTTTTCTAGAGTAGTTACTATTCTACCCACCTTTAAAAAATAATTAATTTCTACTCACTCAGCAGTATTTATTTATTTAGATAAGGAAACAAAGACATACCGCTTTTGAACTTATTAGCTTCCTCAGTATGCTATAGGTGGCGAGGCAACTGACGACTTATCCGACAGAAGGGAGTCTGTGCAGACGTGATGCAACACGTAGCTACATCTTGTGGCCACATGCTCAATCTGGTCTATAAACTTTTAATTTAGGGAAGAATAATAATATAATTCTATAATTAATGATATTTTATTCGTATTTTAGCAAAATATTATTCTTTAAGTAAATTTTAGATTTAGTGTCATTTTAAGAAAGAAAAGGGTTGAATTGATAAGTATAAAAATGCTTGGATATCAAATATATATGTAATTAATTATATCAAATTTATTACTAAATTAATACATATACACTTGAATAAAGTACATTATTATACTAAAATACATATTAGTTTTTCTCGATGTAGAATAAATAATTCCAGCTTACGGATTTACCAACAGCGTCAGATATTTTTATCGTATTTCGTAGCGACTAAATCCATTATATTCTAGTTTTACACTTAACTACAGACCAACTATGAACCCATTAGGTACTCGTTGTTAGCTTAACAGCAGAATAAGCAAAACCATTGCAAATAAGCTTTTACTGGGGCAATTGCAAAGCTATACAGGGTGTTAAAAAAAGAGTCTAAAATATTTCGGGAGGTAATAGTATGAACGAAAATAAGCAGAAAAGTCTTAATAAACATGGGTCCGCAAAGTAAAGGTTGCGGAGATATGGACCACTGTTCGTTTTTCAAACATTTTATTTTACTAGGAATAAACCGACAAAGGAAGCTTTTAACAAACAAAAAACAAAGTTACAGAAGATGTTCAAAGTGCCCTCCGTCCATTTCCAAGCAGGCACGACATCTTCGTCTCAACAAAATTCGAACTCTTTCGAAAACACACTCCTTTGTTTGGATTTCTCGACACTTTTGATTAATCCGTAGCTGCAGCTCTTCCAGGCTATTTACAGGAGTACCACACACTAATGTCTTCAAATATCCCCCAAACAAAGAAATCTAGAGGGTTCAGATCAGGCCGGACCTGTTGTATGGCCTACAAGATCGATTATGGCCGCAAAATTGGATTCTTAGCAGACTTAAAGCGCACATATCTAGCTTCAGCTGGTATTGTTTGATATGCCCTGGTTGTTCTCAGGCTAGGCTCTGTGGGTAGAGACTCGCTATCGGTATCTCTGGACCCGCCCATATATTGATTTCTGCTCTTATTGTTAGTATTAAAACTGCTACGGTGAGAACCGTCCTACGGATAATGGTGGTCTTCTGAAACGTTCCGACTGAGATCTCAGTTACGGCAAAGTTTTTGCGGAGTCACCATTGAAGATGCCAACAGTGAAGAACGACGAAATGTTTGGAAGCACGGGATGCGACCAGTTACAGAAGCAGCTACGAAATGTCTTGGAAAACCATCATTATTGAAGGAACAGTTCCGACCGTATTAGTTGTAATACCAACAATAGGTGTCGACATCAACATATGGGCGGGCCCAGAGATACCGATAGCGGGTCTGTCCACCACAGAGCCTAGCCTGAGAACAACCAGGGCAAATCAAAGAATCCCGGGTAAAGCTAGTGATGCGCGCTTTAATTCTGTTACTGACAGGGACCAGTTACCGAGGTCACGGCATAACAACCCATTAAAATTGGATTCAATAATAAAAATAATCTAGCTAAAACAAAAGACATAAAGTGGGAACGCCTAAGAGTACGAATGCCTTAAGAGTACGTATTTGTTTTTCTTTTCAGTAGTGGATAAAAATGTAAAAGGGAGTTAATGTGGTGTAATTGTTATGATTATAGATGTTGTTGTTAGAATTGGAAGTCGATGTGAGTGAATTATCCGAAATGACAGCATAAAATTTATTTGTAGTCCAAATATTAGGTAAGTATAATATTTTCGACATTACAGGCAAGTTGTTACAATTACGTGGTTGTCAGTAAAAAATGTAGTGTTTTAACAGTTCCGTATTTAACCTCTCAAATCATGTATTGGTGGTTATGTAATGGCTGTAACATAGGTTTACTATTCATTTTATGGTTTACTTCCGCAAGAGTATGCACTCAAAAAGTACGCATAACTCATAGATAGAGTAAATTTGATAGTTCCGGGCTCTTTTTCAAGAAAATAACAATGACTGCAGGGCGTTTGCAAAACCGATTGATACCAAAAACGGTAAGAGATAGGTAGATGCGATTTTCGCCATTACTATTGCCTCAATAGAAGAGTCCAGGACTCGTTCATAAGATTTCATATTTATCAGAACCCGTAACCCTACATAACAATTTAAACATACCAATTTAAACCACCCTGGACAAATTAAAATTTGATCATTAGAACGCAAAGAACAAAATATGTGAAAAATATATTTAAATACAATGAGATAAAAATTTACATAATTATTCAATTGATGTACCTCAACTATTCGGCAAAGCAACAAAGAATGTTCTTTCCTGAGGATATGAAACTCTACTTACATTTTAATTTTTGCATTTGTAGTTAATGGGAAAATATAAAAAAAGATTGAAAGACAACTAAAATTTTTTATTTAGTTTTATTGTCTGCACAGTCATGTCTATCACTTGTCACGGTAGATACTTAATTGTTGCATACTCTTAAACTCACACAGCGTACTGTTGAGAACTTGTGATTCTAAATACTTAAAATTTGAAAAAAAAATCAAATATTTTGTTCTGATAAAACTGAAAAAGCTATTAAGGGTTTTAGTTTTTTAGTGTTAAGTGCAGAAGTATAAATAAATAAATGTGGATGTTACCTATTTGTAATTAAAAATTCAGGTGCGTACTCTTACGCAGTCTTGGCGTAATGAAATCATTCATTGATTTTCTAACACGCAAAATTAGCCACAATTGATGAAATCTGATCTATTTATGCATTTCTAGGATTGTTTTTTCACGTGGCTTCCTTTATCTGTGCTACTGGTTTGGTAAAAACATCATCGTTAAAATTCAGAGCAGCTATTTGTATAAGTTTCGTTAGTGTACATACATTAATATCACACAAGTGACCAAGCCTATGTAATCATCACATATTACGAACATTGGTGATTTAAAGAACAAATTTGTCCTCGGTGCACAACAAAAAAACGTTGCATTATATGTGACCAATTCTCCGTATTGATTCAATATCAACATTTATAGAAAGGATATCAAATCACACTACCATACTCAAGTTTGGAACAAACATAAGAGTAGTGTAATATTTTCGAAGCATCAATGTTAGTGTTACAATTTCTAAATATAATTTCATACATTTTCACCATTCCAATGATTTTCAAAGACATATGTCGGTTGAATGTTACCTCAGGGTCAAACAAAACACCAAGAGTTAGTACGATCTAAGACTATCTTATTTATTATGTAATTATAATAACAAATACATTTCTTTCTACTGTATTGACAAAATTTTCCACCTAGAAGAATTCAAGTACAATTGACTG
Organism: Monochamus saltuarius; assembly: GCA_025584915.1. NCBI lineage: Eukaryota > Metazoa > Arthropoda > Insecta > Coleoptera > Cerambycidae > Monochamus > Monochamus saltuarius. Next base: position 47,773,133 of record CM046725.1, read on the forward strand.
ATATTACACCTTGTCAATAAATTGCTAAAATCACCTTCTCTTCACAATCTTTGACATTATTAATATTTCTATATATGTTCAAACCATTGACATCAAAAAAAAATATAGATATGGAATTAAGGACATGACTCAAATCGTCTATGAAAAACAAAAAAAAAAGCAAATGGCCAAAGTTAGATCCCTGAGGAACCCCTGACGTTGTTAAATACGCTGGAGATTTAAAGCCATTATACTCAACATCTCGTTCTCTTTGTTTATGATAGGAGGAAATAAATTTTTGAGCTGTGACAACACAACTAAAGTTATTTAATTTAATCATTATTATATACATTCAATGTATTACAACGAAACCGACTTAGTTGCTAAATTTAGACAAGATTTTTGCAAATATGTCCAGAACTATTACCATATCAGCTCCGAACTGCACACTATCGTCTGGGCTTGGCACTCGTAATTTTAATCAGATGCTATTGAAGTCTCCAATAAAACTGCTCTTGCTCACTTCACATCATGAATATTTATGAAATCTAAGAGAAGTCAAATAACCTATTTTACATTAATCCAAAAGTTATAACTGTGTTCTACCACTTAAAAGTTCATATTTACATTTTTGCAACTACGCGGAATTTCCATTTGCGTGATTTTAATTTCAGAACAAACTTGTCCGCTATAATAGTTCTAGAGCAAAACTCGCTAAATTTAATGTGTATGGATTTAATACAGCGTTAAAAGTTACAATTTAATTGGAGTTCATGCCAATTAATCTGTTTTTTGGAATAATGTCACAAAATTCTTACTATATGTTACAACTGATAACGAATATATCGTAATAAAGTACGATACAATGATCCGTAAATTAATTATAAATATATAAACCGCTTTCTTAAAAATCTAATTTATTATTAACATTGGTTTTTATAATACATTGTAACGTAAAATTAAAGGATATTAATTTTTGCCTTGAATAATTTAAAAACTTACTCCATTCAATTCTAGCATTAGATTTGAATGAATATTTGTTATTTGAAATAAAGTACTATTTTCATAATTTGTGATTTTTCACTTTCTCTTTTACCATTTCCCACAGAGCCACCCCCGAGCGCCCTCGAGGAAGTCTAATGCCAGAATTGAATTCGGCACCCCCGAAAACCCCCGAGTAACCAGTTTGGAGCGATTTTCATGCACGCTGTCCAATTCACCCCCCGCGCACCCCCATAGATCCACCCTCGTGCATCCCCGGGTAATTCTAATGCCAGAATCGAGTTCGGCAGCCCCGAGTAACGATTTTCGAGCGATTTTTCGGAGTTTCCAGTCGTTTCTATAATGGTGCAATTAATGATGCAATTGAAAATGCATTTTCCGGCCCAGAAGGCTTTTTCCTGAACACAAAGCAGAAAACCGCATCTCGATATCTGCTGTGTTTAAAAATTTCCGCTATTCCGGTCGATTTTGATCTAAATGCCCTGGACTATTGGTATTAATGCTATACATGGTATGAATATAATTAAGTCTAGTGTATTATACACCACACTATTACAATACGCCGTGGACGCCCTGGACCTCCATCTCTTGCACGATTCGGTTTCAAATTAGCCCAGCGATGTAAAGGTTGAAAATACTACAACGTCATTAAATTTCTTACTCGAAAACTGTAAGGATTTTACAAAAATTTTGTTTGCGGTATTGGCTCTATTTTTCATGACTTATCTATTCCCAATTTTTGTATGATAAGTTCTGAATTACCCTGTATATCAAATTTAGTTGCGATTAATTCTGAAATTTAATATTTACAGAGTAACACAACAAATGTGACGGCAATACTATAAAGACATCCATGTGAAATGCACCTTTACAGGTAGGTATCTAGTTTTACCAGGTCTATGAATTTAGATACGATCGAGTGAGCGGTCACAGTGCTACCAACCTTTGATCGTATTACTATTGGCAATTTCTCAAAGGAGCCACTGAAATGTTATATATCTCCCTTGTGGAGTAAAACTATGGCACTACATTTCGAGGTTCCTTTTTGGTTGCAGAGAATGCTTGAAGGATAGAAATATTGGTAAGATCTAAAATCCTCTTTATTTATATTCTTAAAAATTCACTGAAAAAATTTCACCTATTTAATATTATGCTTTTCTTACAGAAAATAAATTTTAACTATACCCATAAGTAAAACTAATACTGAAATATGTTACTAACTTTTACAAATCAAATATATATAAGTCAAATAAAAGTAAAAAAATTACAGAAATGATTATACCATTAGTCTGTTTGCGTTGAATATGAAAGGATGCAATTTAGAGTAGTATGACAAAATGTCGTATCAGGTTTCTAAATCAGTTGACACGGAACACACCTAGACTATCATTCTTAATGGGAAATCCGTTAATATGAACTATTGATTATATCTAATGGCTCCAAGATTATATGAAACTTTATCTATCATTCACTTTTTATACACATTTTTATATAAATCAACTATCCACTTTACATTTGCCCAGACGAATATTTGTGAATTGTAAGAATATTATTTGAAAATAGCTAAAGAAATTCCACTTTGATGTATGTTGTTATGTCAAATAATTTAATAACGAAAATATTTAAAATTTGCTCGTTTGAACATACATTTACTAAATTTGAATTACTGAAAGACAATATAATTTCTGCAGATTTAAATGTATTTACTTTATCAGAACTATGGTTAAATCCTAATAGTGGTCATGAATATGAAATACCAAATTACGTATTTGTAGGGGAAGATGTACTGGAACATTTGTGTATTTTACTTGGTTTAGACGTATTAAAGAATGTGTTATGATTTTTGCTCATGACTATCAGAAATTCAGATTTGTGCAGGAGACTTTAATACTGATTTATTGAATGCCAATTGACCCAATGTTTATCATTTTAATAATTTACTTGAAGCCTTAAATCGTGTTCAAGTTGTAAAAGAGCCATCTCAAGTCACATCCAATTCAGCTAATTTGCGAATGTATTAATCAGTTTAACATAATAAATTATCTGGATGTCTTTGATGCTTTTGGCATATCGGCTCATTTTATTGTTTCTTCTGATATTAGTTGTATAAAGTCTTACAAATTTGTTAAATTTGTAATATATTGAGATTTCATACATTTCAATGAGAACGTGTTTCATCAAGATTTATTTTCTATTAACTGGGATTACATATCTTGACTATAGGTACTTGCTGAGGTCCTTAGATATTATCAATAAAAATTCATTGATTTACCGATTCATTTAAAGTTAATTAATAAATATATTACATCTAAATTCTAATAGTTGCTTTTGCATTACAATATCTGCTCAGGATGTTTTGTTTGTGCGTCCCTAATTCTTAACTATCTAGCTAATCGTACACCTATATGTTACTATTGATTCTAAAATATCTAATTTATTTACAATAAAATTAAGTATTCCTCAAGGTTCAGTCCTCTGTTGTTTTCAATGTATGATTATATTGTAGGTATATCCGATTTCAATCACTCTTTAATATTTGCAATGTTCATCAACATGCCAAGATTCTCAAGTGTATCATTGTTTTCCATTTGAGGAATACAATTCGTCTTTTTTCTCTTTTTCTTGATCATGGTATACTTGTCTAAGTAAAGTTCATTCCTTATTTATTCATCTTCGTATATTTTTTTAATTATTTCTAAACTTATTCTTAATATCACATTTATTTCCGGTCTTTATTAATCATTGCATCCATTATGAAATTTTACTGTACACTTTAACAGGATTAAGTTGAAAAGCAGTTTTTACTGACACTTTGCTCTATTATTTTTCTATTTGTACTTTATATTATTATTTTTTTTTAACTTTTCATACTTACAATTTTTCGAGTGCTGAAGTACCTAGTATAAAAGTAATGTAAGTATGGAGCCGAGATAACCATTTGAATACTGAATCCTGCAACAAATAGAATGTAATTGCTGTAAAGGATTTCAGCTGGCCACAAATATTAGTGCAACTGGAAAATATCGATGTGCAATATTTATAATATGCAAACTGGTGGGACAGGTCAACATGAACCGTGTAATCTGATCGTTCAGCCATGTAAATTACCTTCATGGCAGTAGTAACTCTATACCTAGAATGCCCAATTAGTGATGACTTCATCTCTCTGCAGCAATGTAAATTATAATAGTGTTCTACATTGTATTACTTAGAGCAACTAAATATAACGAAGAAAATGAAACATGGTGTTCGGTAAAGAATGAGTAATAAAGTATAATATAGTTATTTATGCTACAAGTACAAAAAGTAAGTGTTTATTGCACAGGACGTGAAATTGTCCAACGAGTCCGTCAGATCGAGTAGGACAACACGTCGAGTGCAATAAGCACTTTATATACGAGTTGCATACAATATTTTTTCTAAGTTCCTGCAAAAACTAAAAAATGTTTTATAAGTGTAGGAAAATATAACGTCTATTTGAACGTTTATGTTTGCCATGATGACAAAACGATAGTAGAATGACAGATGAATGCAGTAAACATTTTATTGCAGTAGTGCAAGAAAGAACCACTTTTTCTACTAAATACAGTTCAATAAAGTTTTGTTTTTTGCATGAACGTAGAAAAAAGTATATTTTTGATAAAAAAATATATATTCTTGACATTCAAGCATTATTATGTTGGCAATTTTTTATGACTTTGTCATCTAAAATCCTACGAACTGAAACCATAGTTCAAAGTCTTGAAACAAGAACATTCAGGGAGTGTTATGATTATTATTGGTTAGATGATTATAAAACAAACGTGACAAATCTGCTGGACAGATTTAAGCAGAATATATTGATTCCTGTAATATTATAACGAACCAGTGTTCCAATAAATTGTTCTAAATTTCTTATCAGTATTATTTTTATCATTTAAATTAACACACCCCTCCAGGGTTGTTTTCACTTATACTTAACTCAAAAATGTTCTTTCTTAAAATAGCACTAAATTTAAGATTTACTAAAGAATAATATTTTGTTAAAATATGAATCAAATATTATTAATTATAGAATAAGTTATTCTTCCTTAAATTATAGGTTTATAGATTTGCACGAATTAAAATTATTAATATTTTGTAATAAATGTCATACTGTAAAATTACTGCAAAATAATATTTATAGATATATTAATACAACACTTATTTACTACAAATTGTATTAAAGTTATGTGTGCAAGTCACTTAAAACTTCAAATAAAGAAATAATAACTTTATTTTGAGAATAGCAATTGTTGACTCAAGTAATTCATATTATCTAAATAAACGAAAACCATTTTTTAAACAAACATAACTCTATCTCTTATTAAGTAAGTATAGTATTTTTCTTGATCTCAATTAATTTTTATTTTGAAATGAACATATAATCTTATTATACAAGAATACATTAATTTTTCAATGAAGTATTACTATACTTGAGGAATAGTGAAATTAAACTAGCGTTGGAATAAGTGTATTAATTCTGATATTACTATAGCTTTCTTTCAGTGTAGAACAAAAACTTTCTATCCCTGAAATTCTTCTTCTTATGTGTGCAAGTCATTTAAAACTTCAAATAAAGAAATCATAACTTTATTTTGAGAATAGCAATTGTTGACTCAAGTAATTCATATTATCTAAATAAACGAAAACCATTTTTTAAACAAACATAACTCTATCTCTTATTAAGTAAGTATAGTATTTTTCTTGATCTCAATTAATTTTTATTTTGAAATGAACATATAATCTTATTATACAAGAATACATTAATTTTTCAATGAAGTATTACTATACTTGAGGAATAGTGAAATTAAACTAGCGTTGGAATAAGTGTATTAATTCTGATATTAGTATAGCTTTCTTTCAGTGTAGAACAAAAACTTTCTATCCTTGAAATTCTTCTTTTGCAGAATAAGTACTATTGTGTTTAAAGCTTCTCACAGAAAAGAAGCAACATTTGAATAAGGTATCTTTGTCTCAATTGTCCTATTTTAATATCAGGAAACTTCCATTAAGCTATACTCCATTCTTAGTGGACCACTCTGTATACAGAGTGATCCAAAACTTATCTAACCAAATTTTGGGTATAGATGCGTCATGAAAACTTGAGTCAATATCGTAAAAACAGATTTTGTAAAATTCTTACAGCCGGATTCATGAAACGGGCGTAGCGCTAGTCCGACTAACGAGTTTACGCCCGTATAAAGCGCGTTAGTTGGCCTAACCAGCTTTGCGCTCATTCACGAAACATGCGTTGCTAGGTAGCGAAGCATGCGTTGCTAGGTAGGCTGTTTATTTACGTCCATATTTGCGCCAAAACTTAGACCCAGTCCTGTCTAAAAATCGCGTAACTTCGGCCTCTAGTTCCTTGCGTTTCCCATTGTATATTTAGTATTTATATTCAAAAACTATACTTTTCAGTACTACGGATTAGTTAACATATCATAAAGTAAGTATTATACATAGTAGTGAATAGGAGTATGCTTTTTATTTAAATTAGTGCAACAGATGCGTAAATTTTTCGCGTAACCTCCGCTAGTCTGACTAACGTTACGCCTTGTTGATGAATCCGTATGTTATAGTTTTTGAGAAAAAAAATTGAAGTTCTAGTGGTTTCAACTTTTACATGGCTGGGCTACTGTAGTCTCTTGAAAGGCGAATTCAAATTTCCGATTACTTGTATTAACTCTTTTGTGATGCAAATATTTACATTAGTTTTTCAAATATCAAAAATGGCTTACGTATAGCAACTCGTAGTTGATGAGTGTTTTAATTTATAAAAAAGTGAAAATGCTTTACCAGAACGATTTTCCGGTCAACATGTGCAGTTACTTTTAGAATGGTGTGCAGTGGTTGCAAACGAAGGCGTGACGCGGAAAATTTGCGACCGAATCGTGGAAGGGATGGAGGTGCAGGGCTGCCTATAACTTACAAGTTTAAAATGGACAAGAAGCAGAAATATTTGTGTTAGTTTGTAGAAACTGGGTAAGACGGTTCCAAAATGTCATTGTAACATAAGGTAAGTATGTCAAACTATTTCAATAATTAGAACCACAAATTAATTGTATTAATCATTAATAACAACAGCGGTAAAAGCAGTTTAATTTACTGTATAGAAATAGGTGTTGTAAAATGTAATTTATTTCATTCCTTGGAAAAATTTTTAATTTTTTTTGTCTGGTCGCCGATTATAAGGCTTATTAGGTTTTACAGTGGACCACTTTCCAATGCCGTGCGGCCGTGCCGTGTGTTTTTATTTTTACAAAACTGTATTTGAAAGAGACCTCTGTAAATTCAAAAAAAAATTTCAGATGAGTTCTGAATCACCCTGTATAGTTTTCCACAAATTGTCAGTCATGCAAGTTCAGTTACAAAAGGATTAGGCGAATAATATGGACATCCACTAGTCATTCGTCAATCTCAAGGCAGATGTCAATTTCTTATGAATCTTCACTTAAAAATCTACTTTCAATAATAAATTTATGTAATCAGTTACAGAGATCTGTTCCAATATTCCGAAATTCTTTTAAATAATACATGTCCTTTATATTAATGCATTATTCTTACTCAGCGATATTCTCGATATTAATTTATCTTTTTCAAATCCGTCTGCGTTATTTGTAACTTATTGAATAATTTATGAACGCAAGAACGGAGCTCAAATTGCTTTATAATGAAATAATAAAATTGTGCGTCAAGGCACACTCTGATTTCTAATGAGACTGAGATCCGAATGAAACAATTGTAATATTAAATTTTATATAATTGGTTCGTTCTTAAATCAATTTATTTCTAAAATTTGTATAGGCAGAAAAAATTAGATCTGCATTGCTTATCATATTTATAAAACCCCGCCCTTTAAGACTGTATTGAATAGTACACGATACAATTTACAATTTATCATTAAAAAATAATAATAAAGCTAAAAAAATACATGGAGTAATTAAAGAAATATACTCCTTCATTGTTTGCATTAGATTTATTTGGTGAAACTTCAAATTACGCTATTTCTTTAATTTTTATAAAGCATTTATAACGATATAGCGTTATAACGAAAATGTGAAGTCAAATTGGAATTAAACACTCGCCATAGATCGCGAGGTGTGACGTCACTGCCTCCTACAGCTCTTCGATACTTGTTTTTTGTGTTAAATTAAAGCAAATTAGCAACAGCTAACTACACAATATATAAATTTCTGTTGAATAAATAGTAGTAACATTAAAACAACTTGACTACAATCTATTGTGCCACCTCAATATTTTATATTTCCTACTTCAACTCCTGTAGATTCATACAAAAAAGGTTCATCTGCTCAGTTTTTGACTCATATATTGACACGAAGATTTGTTCTACGAAGTTCTGTAAATACAAAAACATCTAATAAAATTAGTTTTTAGTTTAGTTCTTAATATCACACACAATGCTATTATAGCTATATTTTAGTTATTTTCGTTATACATGGATGTGACCACACACAAGGTTTTGCTATGTAGAAGATAATCATTCGGTACTTTACTTCTTATAAGTATGTACTATCAATAGGTCATTCTGAGTCATATGCATATTGAAACTTCTCAGTACATTAGGTATATTGAAATCATTATTGTACAATCTATTGCAACAGTAATGACACTGCTTAAAATGGATTTGGCGATTTGTTTTAAACTGCTGACGTAATTGTAATGAAATATACTTTATATAGTTTTTAGTTGTTCCACTCACCAATAGAGATTTAATGAAATTTCTACTCAGAACTTCCAGTAGTTGAAAATTGATTTGAGGGAGTGCCATTATTGTTCCAATAGATTGTAAATATTAGTATTCTCTTGATAACTGATGAGAATAAATTTTAGAAAATTCCTGTGCAGAATATACGAGTGAAAGTACGACAAATTCATAAAACAATTTCTCTTTTTTTGTTTGTTTAATTTTTTATAAAATTATATAGTTATGTTTCAAATAATTCAATAAAAAAACTTGAATGAAACGCTACACTAATACTGCTGATACTGACTGAAGATAATTGTTTAGAATATTTGCTTTTACAATTTTCTTCGGTAAAGATTTAAATGAAGTTTAGAAAAAAATCCGAATTTGAAAAAGAACTTTTATTCCATAACCATAACCATAAGTTATGCTGATACTGACCGAATATAATCACTTAGAATATTGGCTTTTGAAAACTGTATTTGGTAACGATGTAAAACGGAATACAGAAAAAAATCAGAACTTTACAAAGAAATTTTATTCCATACGCCCAACTCTAGAATACGTTGGAAAATATAGTAGTTAACTAACGCAATAATATATTGCCGCAGTCAGACTATTTGAATAATTTAAAGGGCTAGTCCTAATAAATGGACTCTTGTTCATGCAAATACTTGAAAACAATATTAAAACTAACTCACGCGAGTCCTAACCCAACATAACTAGATGCTCATAGAGACAATTCTGAACACTTTGTGGATTTACGAATTTAGATGCCATTATGTGTTTTCATCTAAATTCTCGGTGGACAAAACGATGCTAATGGCAATGAAACAATTGCAACTGCAACTGTTTACTGTGTCCATAAACCAAAACCACACAATTGTGAAACGAAATTTGCCGCCCATTTAATTGTACCTAATAACTTTAGTTCCAATTTTCGTATGGCTGGGTAAATAACAATCCTGGGAAAAGTACTGTTAGCAAGACGTAATAGAGTTGTAATGAATAGGACATTTTGCTGGAAATTATACAATACCTTTGCTACCGTGGAAGTATCACATCATTATTCAAAGAATACAACAAAAAAATTGTATCATTGTCGATTATAATTCACGTCACAATTTGTTTCTATTTCTTTCTATTTTTCTACATCGTGAAGTAATTGTGTTAAAAATAGTGAATGAAACCTTAACAAATTTTAGATTTTGTACAGGAATTTCTAGAAATTATCTCAGGGTACTGAAAAAATATACAGATTGGTAATGGTTCGTAGATAGATATATTAGATATTTGAATTCAAAATAATACGATATGCCTTAATACAATTGTTGTTAATGAAAGGATGTCAAAGAGTTTCAAAATTGAATTATAATATAATGTTCTTGAATGTATAAAGGTAAAAATGCTTATTTACCAAAAATTACTATACTTGTAATTAGCGTTAGAAACTGGTAAGTTTCAAGCAAAAGGGTTGAAAGGGATTGAGGTAATAAAGATTTTACTTGCGCAAAGGCTGCCTGTTTTCCGGAGACTGGGTGACTTAGGTGGGGGAAACATCCGGATTGTATTAAAAATGTTAGCAATTTTAGTGATTACCCATTTTTTTATGAATAATTAATGATTTAAAATAATATGTCCATATTTAATAATAACACTTTTTATCAATAATAATGCTTTTTCAATCTGGTATGTCAACTCACCTTTTTCAAAAAATTAATAAAACAAATCAAAATTTCAACAGTTATGTTACTGATTTGAGTTAATTTTTATTAAATTATTTATTAGATCATTTATTTTTACGTAGGGCTAAGGGTTTTATCATCATGGAAATCCTCATTAATTAGGGGGGTAGTGAGATGTCGACCAGTATCAATCATTGACCCAAGCTAACATTCTTCTACCCTACCATTCCCTCCACGAATATAGCTAATATATGGTCTACCGGCTTCGGGGCTCGAACCTACACCGGTCTAGCCACATCGATAGATAATAGTTTAATATATATTGTTCTAAAGCTTCTATATCAATTACATTTTTATTGTAATATAATGACCTCTGATAGTTATATAATATGTAAATGAAATTAGTTTAATTAGATTTGAATAGTGACAAGTAAATACATGTTGTCCTTTAAAATGATTATTTAAAATTTGATAAAGGATTACCATTAATATTTTGATGTTTATTTCGTATATGTGGAAGAGTTTTGGAAAAAATTTTCGGATACGTTGATTTTTTAATTTCGCATTTTTTGATGTACTCGCGTCAAGAATTCAGACGTCTTACGTCACGGCTGACGTTACACATTTGTTTTGATTGTCAACGTAATTTTCCATATTTGGTCGCGTTAAAAACTATAATTTTTTGCAATTTAGTGCAATATATAATGCAAACTTTTAGTGTAGTATATAGTTTTATTACTATCAGTTGCAGTTTCTTAAATACTTTGATGAAAATATAATGAATTATTCATTTGTTCGTATGACGTAAGTCGTCTGAATTCTTGTCGCGAGATATCTCATTTATGTATATAAGGTGAGCCATGTAAATGATATGACATCGCCGATTAGGTATTATTTTGTTGATGGAAGCCCTGTATATTTTTAAGCTGAAGATAGGAAAATAGCAGCGACATCTTAATCAGACACTAATCTGGTCTCCACAATGACCATTGTTAGGATATCATGTCGTGTCCTAATCGCAGGCATAATGATTGCGAAGTGTCTTATCCGATTATGCTAATGTTGTCGCTGGGCCCGCTAGATAGCGCCATAGCCTGAGACGCGCGTTACTATCATTGTTTACTCGAGGGGCTTTGTTCTGGCCGTGAATATACATGAGCGTTACATATGGAGTAGGCTGTTATTGCAGCTCCGGGTCCGCTGTCGTCTTCAGCTGTCTTTGTTCCTCGTGCTTTACAAGGCCCCCGCGACCTTTCAAACTTTAATATTGTTACTAGACTTGTAGCCTCATACCTTTGCGTATATACTTTGCCGACTTTTATTTCTTTAAAATTGAATTTCCCTATAACTTTTAGAGGGAATAGGATTTCGTGTTTATTTATACATTAGTTTTTCTGGTTTTAACGTTTTAGGCGGCCGCATTTTAACTTTATTGAACCAATACATTTTCTTTTAACCAAAGTACATATTTTGTTAAATTTAGAAAAATATATTGTTTAAGAATATATATATATAAAATAAAACATTTTTACATACCGCGTTATGTTATTATCTACAAATATAATCTCAACCTTTACCTTATATAACATGTTATAGCAAACTTTTGTTTCAAATAGTGTGCAGTTAGTAGTAATAATAAATATTATAATATAATAATAACAATCATAATTATTTTTATTGTTATGTTATGGTTGCTTCCACAATTCCATTAAACCTATATTATTTGTAATAGTAATAATATTATTAATAATAATAATAATTATTATTATAAATATTCATTATAATTAATTAATAGTAATTCAGACAGAGATGAAGAATTTACGAATACTCTATCAGACTTGCAAGAAGAAGCTAGCAATGTTTCTCCAAATTTGTTACCCACAAAGTCGACAACGGTACGAAAAGTACTATGAATTGTTTATCAACTGAAAAAAGAGTAAACAAGCGAAAAACCTAACAGAAAATGTTTTACTTGCTTATCTATCGGAAAGGTCACAAATTGTAAATGCAGGTACACTCTGGTCTGAATTTTAAATGTTAAAAAACACTTTTAAACTCAAGGAAAATATTAATTTTGATGTTTATAAAGTTCGAGAATTTTTGAAACGGAATTCTGTAAATTACCTGCCCAAAAAGTTCATAACTTTGACTTAAAAACAATGCACTAATTTCGTCTTTTATTTTGACCGCATAGATGCTAGAAGTGATATATTGAGTATTACAGTTCCAGAAACAAAAAATAATATTACAAGGAGGTTTACAAACAAAACAATTGATGGATTGAATCTACTTACAAAATACAACAAACGTGTTATTTCCCTTAGACCCCACACTCCTCAAAATCGCCTATTTATTTATTACAACAATAATAAATGTACAGTACAACAGATTGGAAAAAACACATTCAGCAAAATTCCAGGAAAAATAGCTACATACACAGGACATTAATTCCATCGTAGTTCTGCAACCCTTTTTCTAGCTAACTCTAGGAGTGATTTGGTAATAATTAAAAAACATGGAGGTTGACGTTCTTTTGCAGTTGCTAGAATGATAATTAACATTAAACTCATAAATTTTGACTACTTCAGTTTCTTATTAAATTATGTCTGTATTTATAAATTAAAGTTTTTGTGTTATATTTTCCTACTTTTTTTTGGTATGCGAAAAACAGTTGTGTGTGATACATGCAGAAAACGCTTTAGCAACCCTTAGCTAATAGCCGCGGGCTGGTAAAGCTCATTTTCTGCCCTTGTGACACTATATTAAGGAACGTTCTATAGCGCGCCATATTGAAATGAGTAAATTACTAATTTTGAACTGCGTACGTGTCGTAATGAGCCTATTTTTGGCAAGTAGCTTTAGAATTAAAGTTCACACAGTGCAAAGTTATCCACTTTTATGTAAAGTATGGGACTCTTTGGAGGTTGTAGAATTAGGGCACTTGTAGCTACGTCTATCGATGGTAACACTTCTTGTATTGGTTGTCACAATTCCAGATGATAAGACTTATAATCAAAAAATATTTATTGTTGTCAATGGAAGTAACGTTATCCATGCAATTGACCTATTTCGCTGATTTGTCAGTAAGTATTAAAGAGACATGGTGGATGGCACTTTGATTTTGTTGTGGAAAATTATATAGAGCAATCAATTAAAAATAAAATTGAAATTTAAAAAATATATTAGGCGAAAGGCATTTGATACATTTTGGTATTCTAAGGTGGTAATAGTTAACAGAATTAATCAAATATCATGTGTTAAAAGTTTCTTCTATTGACAATTAAATTGTTAGAAACATTGTTTCTTGCATATCACCCACGTTATTTAATTTTTATATAAATGACCTTCCAGTGAATAATCTGATTAATGATAGGACAAGATTTATATTATACGCTAATGATACTAACATTATTTTTTCCGAAACCGATCGAAATACAGCTACTATTTCAGGAAATTCTTGTATAGAATATGTGAGTGAATGGTGTAAGCAGAACGGCATTAAGCTTAATAGCGAGGAATCAACATTTGTAGAGTTCTGTACCAAAAATGTAACATATGATTCATCATTGTTATTTAAAGTAGAGAGCAAGTCCATTGAAAATGTCGATGCTACAAAATGTCTAGCTCGATTTCTAGGGTTGTATATTGATAAAAAAATTATCATGGAATACTCATATTGATAAGATATTACCAAAGCTTGCTTCGACATGCTATATAATTAAAAGTATTAAAGACACAGTGTCTATTGATATTTTAAAACTTTTGTATTTTGGTGTTTTCCAATCAATTTAAACATATGGACTGATTTACTGGGGGTCATCTGCATCAGTGAGTCGGGTTTTTTAAACTCAAAAGAGGGCAATAAGATATATGATGGGCAGATCAATGAAAACATAATGTAGAACATTATTCAAGGATCTTGGTATAATGACTTTGCCGTCCCTATATATTTATTCACTTCTTATTTTTGTGAGAAGTAATGTCTCAGAATTAGAAAAAAGGTCTAATATCCACTCACATAATCCACGTCATGATTTACAATTACCTTATTCCAGACTGTCAGTAGGCCAACCGAGCCTTGGATACATAGGAATAAAGGTATATAACCATGCACTGCTACAGCATAAATGCTTTGAAGAGGGAGACAGTATGATATTTTTCTCCACACATATGTAAACCGGAATTATGTTCTATTTTTCTGATGTGTTTTATGTTTTTGTATTCTTTCATTTTATATATATGTTCTTTTTAAGTGTTTTATCGTTTTAGTTTATACCACTGTTGGTAAAGTGTACATTGTATGTATACACATGACGGCTCTACAATATACAGCTTTTATTACTTTTATGTAAAATTTTCTGTATGTTCTAAGACGAAATAAATCTGTATATCTATCTATCTAACATTTCGGAACAAGTATCCAACTTAACTAAATTGCAATGTAAAAATAGTAGTGTGATTTGATGATTGTCTGATGATTGATTTGATTAGTGATTTAAAAAAAAATATTTCGCAAGTGAATAAAATATTATTTGTTACAGTTGTTGTGGAGTTAATAAAGTTGTTTTAATCTGTAAAGTTTTAAATATATAATTTTTAGCACTTTTATATGATAATCGATCATTTAAAACTCATTTTTCTTTCGTATAGAAAAATGGAATAGGAGATAACACCAAACTCAATCATTTAATGAAAACCTTAATATCTATTTTCCGTCGAATAATTTTACTAGATTTTGAATAAATAAAATAATGTTATTAATAAATTATCAAACTACAAACTACAAGTCACCTTTATTAAAATCAAGAGATATTAAGTATCTGAACATATATTTAATTGGTTCCACTCCAACATTTTCTACAAATACGTGAGTTTTATTCCATAAAATGACAATATTGTGCGACTCCTGCCGCAATTAGTACGAAATATACAACACTGGTAATGATAGGGCCTTTACTTGAGGACAATTAAACGCCTCACGCTCGACTTGCTCAGAGCAACTGACGAGAAGACAATTACAGCTGCTGGCTAGTATACCAAGCGTCCAAGATATAGACGGTGCGTATATTAACCGTACTTGATGTAAACCAGAGGCGGATTCAGGACACTGTGCTAAAATACATCTATAAAGGAAGGAAAGGAGGTTATATTTATTACCTTCAATTTGCGTTTATTTAATATTAAACGACAAAAATAATACCTACTTTAAGGAATAAAGAGCGAGAGTGTAAACTACGTATTATAGTAATAGTATTTTATTACACATCAACTTCTTTATCAAAGTGGCTATGAAAAAGAAAGTTCTGCTTAACCTATTTCAACATAGTGTGTCATAGTAAAGTGTTATCAGAACTATTTAGTGTAGAGTAGACGTTCGATTCGTGATCGGTAAATGGCATAAATTTGTTGAATATATAAATTTGAACAATAGGCCTTTGTAAACTATAATATCGGCTCAATTTATGAGCATTTTATAATAAAGCTGCTTTTCAATAAGCATTCCAATTTGAGACTTTTGTTATGTGGATAAATGTTTAAATTGTCAAGAGAAGTTGTGTGAAAAAGATCGGTGAATTACGTTATTGCATTTATGGTTTTGCATATGTTGTGTTTGTTTTTCTGTTTTGAGTTAACAGAAGAGTATATAATAGTGTTACTGTAAATGACATTAATCAAAAAATAAGAAACGTGAGATGCTATTTGTTCGCCTAAATTGGTTACATCGCTGCCAAGTTTGCCTCCGCGCATGGATATTATTTTCAATATTTCTAAAATTAATTAGTGCCTATATCTGTTTATTCGTAAGTTTTACAAATTTCCGTAAAACTATAGGTGGTACCATCTGGTAACAATGACTCGGCCTTTGAATAGGCGACCGGTAGATTCATAGCTGTCAAATGGCCAGGGTCGTACAAAGATTTATTTTTCAACATATTTTATTTTTTCTGCATTAAAGCCACCACACCCTGCATAATAGATATCTACTATTAGGTACCTACCAGTACCAAATGTATAATAAATGTAATGTTGCGGAAAAAAGCAATTACTACTTTCAATGAGAAAAAAAAGTATTTATAAAATCAACCACTTCACTGACTTTCTCAGCAGAAAATTATTTAAAAATATTTTCATTGCCTGTGAAAAACGATCCAATCAATAACGTAAAAAACTTCTTGCCTGGGACGTATTTCTGATGTTGTTAATCAGACGTATTCTGCTTACACCTGCTAAAATATTTACCGGAGAAATCCGGATATGAAAGCTCCACCGGCAAACGTACCGCAATATTACAAACTCCAAGAGCCTATATGCCACTTTATGGCAGGGCAATAAATTATTGGCGCTACAATAAAATCAATATTTAATATAACAAATGAGTCTTTTTGTGGAGAGAGTTCGGCGTGCGTCATTCAGGTGCGTTGCTTTATCTCCCAAACGGAAGACTGATGGAATTCGAGACGACTTGGAGATGGCAGAGCAGGGTAAATATAGTGTATTTGAACAGGGGCCTTGGTAGCCTTGGGCCCCCATTGCAAATTAAACCAAAGTAACTGTCCCGCGGATGTGTGTGGAGAACCGATAAATACCTCACAAGAAAAGTAGTAATCAGTAATTTTATAGTATATTATTTTTCATCCAAAACCACTTATACAGAGTGTTTCCTAAGTAATCTGAAATATTTTTCAGTTATTTTTGAATATCTCTAGACTAAAATTTTCTTTTAAATTGCTGTCACTTATGCACCATGATAGAAGGCATGTTTTGACTGTTGAATATTTTGTTTCACAACATGGGAGATCATGTGGATAGTTACTATAACATTTTTATTTAAAAATTATGTACGCTTTTTAATGACATTTTTTTGAATCTATAGGGTGTTTTTTTTTAGAGGTATAGAACTTTAAAATTAAATAAAACATATCAAAATCATGGTAATGGCCATGGTATTGTCTTTATTGGATAGATAATTTAATGCCATTAGTGCTTAAATATGACTTCGGGCATATGGGCGCCGCGGTTGGCTTGAATGAAGCGCAATCTGGAAGTCCAATTCTCGACCACTTTTTCAATCAGCAGAGGCCGTACATCGGTAATAACGCGGCGAATGTTGGCTTCCAAATGGTCCAACTGCTGGGTTATCAGTGTAGACTAGCGACTTCACATATCCCCACAAAAAATAATCTTGAGGCGTGATATCACAGGACCGTGGAGACCAATTCACAGGTCCATTATGCGAAATTATGCGGTCATCGAATGTTTCCCGCAATAAATTGATGGTGTCGCGCGCAGTGTGGCATGTTGCGCCGTCTGGTTGGAACTAAAGTGTTTCCACATTAATGCCATTCAACTGGGGGACAAAAAAGTCCCTAATTATGGATCTATAGCGTTCTCCATTCACTGTAACATTCTGGCCGGCATCATCTTTGAAGAAATATGGGCCAATGATTCCACCAGCCCATAAAGCACACCACACAGTGAGTTTTTCTGGATGTAACGGCGTCTGAATAAAGTCTTCTGGATGTTCGTCACTCCAGATCCGGCAATTTAGCCAAAAATAAGCCGCATCGGTAAACAAATTTTTTTGGGCGAAAACAGGATTAAGAACAATCTGGTTTTCGGCCCATTCACCGAACGTACGACGCACATGATGGTCACGCGGCTTCAGCTCTTGCACAAGTTGGATCATAACATATAATTCGTTCCATCAACTTACATGGAACAGATGTTAAACTAATAAATTTATAGTTACTGCTACAAAGTTTATCGCCCTTTTTGTAAATAGGTGTAACGGATGCGACCTTCCAACCATCTCGTAAAACTCCACGATCCATAGATTTGGCCATAATTTGACTTAAAGGTGCGAATAGATTATCTGTACATTTGAACAAAAAAAAAAGCGAGCAGATCCGATCTAGTCCAGGCGATGAGTTCGTACGCAGATTGGCCAAAATGCTCCGTACAATTTCAGGGGTTATTAAGATGTTCTCGATGACTGAGCCATCTCGATAATTTAGGTCTGTAGGGGCAACCGGTAGATGTAGGGTATGTCTAATATTAATTAGATGTAAAATTATAATTTCTTAATACTAAACGTAAATATATAAAACCCATTAACTTCTCAATAATAAAAGAAACAGTAACTTAAAGAAATTGCTGAAAATGTCCGCCATTCGACATAATGCAACCTTCAACTCGATGTTCCCGTGACACTCTAACACGCTGCAAGTGAATGATATTGCATGCCTGTACAATACGACTTCGAATTTCATCTACACTCTCAATTGAAGTGGTATAGACAAGACTTTTAAGGTGGCCCCAAAAGAAAAAGTCTAGTGAATTTATGTCTGGTGAACGAGGTGGTCATTGTTGTGGCTCTCCTCGTCTTATCCAACGATTGGGAAATCGGTTATCAAGAAACTCCCGCATAATTAAAACAAAAACGATTCCAGCCCAACTATTGACCGAAGATGTGTGCTGGTTTATCGCTTCGTTTAAATCATGGATTTGTAACACCTTGTCTTGTGTGTGGGTTGCGAACAGGAAGACGAGACAGTACGCCATGCACTATGTGAGTGCATTGCCATCTCGTGTTGGGAGAGCGATGACCTTCTATGGCCTACATTAGAGATATCCCCCTGAGCAACGTCACCACCTTTTTCTCCTTATTAGGCTGGCTGGCGGCTCAGGTGGACTGATCTTCTAATGGGAGGAGGTACAAGGGGCCCAATGGGGCCTAAGTGCTGTAGCCTTTTTGCTATCCTCCCCCTAATTCCAGATTGCAGAACACCTTGTCTTACATAAATTGTGCGTCATCTGCGAAAAGAATAGTAGAGAAGATTTTGGTATTCTATCTAAAAACCATTTGTTAAACTCATTGACACCAGTAAACAGAAGCAGAAGAATCACATGGTAACAATGCTTGTACATACTATATATGATATTAATACATGTTTTCTTTTAAAAATTTCCACGCTCTTTTATTACTGATGTTCATGACAACTGTTACTTTTCTCGTACTGATACCAGGCGAGTCTTCAACAACATCAAGGACTTGTTCTTCACGTTCTGTGGTTCTTTCCGACAAAGGTCTTCCCAGCACATTCCTGTTTTTTGCAAACCTGCCAGTCTCTTGTAAAAGACCATAGACTACTACAAGTTTATCCAAATTCCACATTATTTCGAGCGACTATCATTAAAACAACATTCTCCATTTTTTGATTTAGGATGTGGTTTAGCATCCTAAAGCAAAAAATTTCAAGAGTTGTTTGGCGCTCAAGGTGAAGCACTTAGACTATTATTCATCGGGAAAGCAACATACACAAATGAACAAAAATGAACTGCCGAATCTGAAGCAAGATGTATAAATACGAAATAACACTGAGCAATCTCAAACTCATTTATAACTAAATTTATATTTTGGTGTTAAATTTTGAGTAATTAAACATTCCGACAAAAAAAAAATGAACTTATCAACACAATTTGTGGTCAGAGAAATAGTTTATGAGAAAAAACAAGGAAGTATATTGATAATATAATTAAGTTCTGTGTTTGAAATAACACATAGTTCAGTAAACTTACTCAAAAGTTATTCAGTGTTGTTGTTCATAAAGATTTATTTAGCAAACAAGTAATTGAACAAATCAACGAATAATTTTAATACAATCGAGTGCGGACTCGTTTTAACAAATTGTGTTGAATTTGAGTAAACTTTCATTACACTCAAAATTTTTTACGGTATAGTAGGCACCTACTTTTTAAATTATTCTAATAATTTATTGTGATCATAAAGCAAAACACTATATTTACGCAACTAATGTTTAAACCGAGTAATTGTGTGTGACTCTTAAGACCGCACGCTTATAAGGTATAATTTATTATTAATCAGAATACATTAAAATGTCATTAGACTAGGATTTTACGATTCAAGATTGTGAATTCGTGATAGCACCAGTCCTAAGTTGGTTTTTATTCATACAGGAAACTGTTTGTAGACTTCCGTTGTTTTCTTATTGTACAGCTTACTTCATAACTCACAGTCAACTTTGTTATTGATTAATAGCGACATATTTACATGAAAACTTCCATCATTCTTTATTAAGCGAATTATCTGCCATCTGAGGAAAAATTAAAACAAACAACGTTTAATAGCGATGATAGGTAAGATATACCTCATAATGGATTCGATTATCGATGCATGAAATTACCCGATAAATTTTGAAATATGCATTTACGTATTTAATATTTAAAAAATGTTATTATAGCGAAATAATTTCCTATATAGCGAAGGTAAATACAGGTAAATAGAAATCTTAAGCAGTTTTCTTTTAAAACGATATAAATCTCAAAAAATTCAAGCATCGTTTTTCGAAATCAACCGAAATATGAGCGTATAAATTATTGTTGAGGAAAGGGGACAAAATATAAGAAGAAATAATAAATCCTTCAAAAAATTATGCACTAAAACATTTAAACATCATGATTTTTTGTTGTTATCTCATTTTTGGTTTACCCACGACATTTTAATGCAGTCGGGATTTTTGATTCAACGTGTATTTTTATTACTCGAATAAAGTGGATATGTGGTTGGTACATGAAGGGCAGTCTATAGATTTTCTGTTCTGTAGAACTTGTTGGAAGGGCTTGAGAGACCGAAAATTTAAAAGCAAATCAAGGTGGTTATGTGGATTGAGGAACACTCATGTCTTAGGAACAACCAGTATGAATAAGTCGATGCATCTTAAATGACAGTGTGAAGAAATTTAAATAAAAATCAACTTCATCCTTGCAACGAGATGTTAATGCCACAAGACCATCTGCAAAGAGTACTCTTTTGCGAGTGGCTTTTACCACTACCAGATGAAATGAAAATGCACCTTTGGTCATGGATTGGCTGATTGCCAACCGGACTGTTACCAACGATAAAACAAGATGAGCAGTACAAACTTTCACACCCTCCAAATTTCCAGGCACTAACAGCATATATCCTGCTCCTTTACAATGGGACTTGGACTCTACATTTCGAAGATCTGGAGATAAGTAGGGTAGCGTTGATCCCTAAAAGAGAGGTTGGATTAAACCTCCCTAAAGGCGTATAGGCCCATCCGCCAGATCTCACTTCTGCTTAAAACGATGGAGAAGCTGTACGAACGATATATAAGGGACATTGTACTAACGGATAGTCATACCCATACATATATTCCACGCGATTCATTAACACTGCCCTTTACCAAGTCAGTGCTCGAATAATCATTCGACAATAAAGAGTCCACCTTGGGAGTATCCATAGACATTTTATAAAACGACCTTTCCTAAAATTAATTCAGTTCTTGTTGCAATTGTTGCATTGTGTTCTATCACCACTGCTATTGAATTTAGTTCTGGACAATCTCCTATGCTACCTCAACACGAAAATTGGCATCGCTGAGGCAGACGATCTTACTATGCAAAATTGGAAAGGATTCTTTGCCAAAGAATGCAAACAGTCCTAAGAACCATTGAAAAGTGGTGAACCATGCTCTGTCCGTCTACTCCAGGAAGACGGGAATGGTTCTCATGAAGAAGAGAAAAATGGGATCAACAAGGGCACCAACTTTTCTAAGCACTACGCTAAGACATACATATCCTACGAACAGTGCCGCAGGATCGTTGCTAAAACCTGAGAAATGAAACCAAAAGTGATCATGTGGATATATGCTGCCATTGTGAGACTAATGTTAGCCTATGCATAATGCCATTTCTTTCAGAAATTTGATTTCCAATATTTTTGTTTACTTCTTTTTTCCGGTCCATTTAAAGCATCGATTCATTATACACAAAAAAGTATACATTACTTTTTTATCACAGTAATAATTTTCTGTCATTGTCAAATCATGAGGCTACCAAAAAATGCATGTTTTCTTAAATATACCAATAAAACTCTGATTTTGAATTTTTTGAAAAACTTAAAAAGCAAATAAAACTAATTTTAACTAACGTTTTCTTTAAATTTCTTTATTTATTTAAGTTCTCGCAAAAACCACATTTACATTAAAATTAACAATAAATTTATAAGTCATCGACAAAAAGCTGCATATTACGTACAATTATTTTCTATAAGGTCCTTAGTAAATGATTAAAACAAGACGGTCGAGGATTAGACCTCTGGAGAACACCGGTTGTAAATAACTCACGGTTAAGCACATTATACTCAACATAATAAAATCATTTGAATATCATACTTCTGAAATTTATATTTTAAAATACAGACACATTTTGTTTTTAAAAAGTAGGGGTCCGCTATACCCCATATGCTTTTGTACTTGGCTTTATTTTCTATTTCATACCACACACGCTTCTCTATAAGAATTCTCTCAATTTTATGAATCAAGTCACTCGACACGAGTCTCCATGGTCGTTTCAATATTACAGGCCACGACTCCGAGTCTTGAATAACAAAAATACTCATACCGCTCCTCGGCCTTCTTACTTGCTGTTCACTTCACTATATTGGCTACATTCATTCAATTTTTAAATCCACCACAGAAAGGATCTCACAAGTGCAGTAACAGCAGCAGCACTGCCGTAAAATTTAACTAGATTTTTAAGAATAATATAATAATAAATTGCATCCTTATTATTTATTTATTTACTTTTCAAATCAAATTACAAAAAAAATCAGTGTGACCTTCATAAAAGCTGTATGGTATGATTTCGTATAATTATTTTTTTTTTAATTGTAGAGCATGAGAAACTGTACTTTGAGACAAACCGACAACTTTTTCTGCAAGCAAAAAAAAGGATTACTAGTATTTTCTTTATAAATGACTACCTGCACCACTGGAATAACCATCATCTGAAATGTGCATATACAGGGCGTTTCAAAACAAAGGCGAAAAATTTCAGGAGGTGATTCCTTGTTGAAAATAAAAGGTAGTTTGTTATATAAACGTTGGGTCACAAGTCAACCATTAGGGAGATATCGCGTTGCAAAGATAGTGGAAAAAATTGTGTTTTTATTGTTTTTCTAGGAAATGAAAGGTGTGGGAATGGTAAAATTTTGTGAAAGTGTTACCATCATCGAAAGACACTTGTGACATATTTTTTCACTTTTTGAAAATAATTGGAAGGGGTTGAAATAAACTACCACTTTCAGTTTTTTTAAGTATACTTTTAAAAAACTTCCTTAACGGCGTAGAAAAAAATAAACTAGGTTAATCCGAGGCCCAGGTAGCACACATTTAATCAATCAATATGGGCAAAATATTTAAACAGTGGCCCAATATTTGAAAGAATTTGCCATTATTGGTATATTATGATTTCATTTAGTGAACCAATATTTAAAAAAACTAAATGAATTCAATATTAGATAAAAATTATTATTTTTTGTAATCTAAAACTATTATTGGTCACAGTAGTATTATAGTGTTATTCATTGTTTTTTATTTTTTCTTTGATACTTGTAAGTGTACGTAAACAAATATGTATAAATTTATAGCAATGATCAGCTGCATGACATGTTCATTTATAACGAATCTAGGCAAAACTCTGGCTACGAGACTTTTGTACGATAAACGCTTCTGGCAAGCAACGTAAGTCATTTTGAACACTTGCGTAACTATTATTCTTTTGTAAAAAGAGCTCTAAAGAAACAATTCACACACGGGTATTTGTAATTATTATGTACAAGTACCTAACAATCCTAACATGGTATGTGAGCGACGTCCTGTTTGCTGTCATAATTGTGTTACCGTTGGTCAGATAAAAGAAATTATTAAGCCAAATATGTTTTGTTTGGTACAATTATTTATCATACAGCAAAATTAAGGCGCTCATATTCCCTGTACCCAATATAACCTGTGCTGGTCCAATATGACATAAAATATTATCCCATAATGTGAAACACTGAAGGGGCAATATTGTAAATTGTTGGCTATATCTCACCAGCATAGCTACCCAATATACAACTAATATTAAAACCACAATTTGGTCAAAATAGGGTCATATACAATTTTCAAAGTTCATTTCTGACTTGTATAGTTATATTCAAACAACTTTTCTCTATGACGTTTTTAATTTCTTATTAAAAAAGTGACTCTTGACACAATTTTATATTTCTTATGTTTTTTCCCTGTATTTTCAATGTCACTTTGTGAAAGTTGCTATGTACATTTCAAGTCAAGCAAAACTTTTTTAAATAATTACCTTTTTACAAAAAAAAAATAATTAAAGGTTTACGGGTACCTATAGGTTACGTCCATCCAAGACACATATAATATATCGCAGGATTAATTTTGAAAATAGAAGAATGCTCATCTACTTCTCTGGTAATTAACTAAACGATATGAAAGTAATATTAAACGTGGCATATACAGGGTTAACTATGACAGTTCAAATATTTTAGGAGGGGATAGGGAAAAATAAGAATTAACGGAATAACCCTTCAAAAAGATTAAAAACTTATTTATAAAGCCAAAAAAATTTTTTTCGATATTATTTTAAATCCTTATTTAACGTCGCCAATGTTAACTTGCTTGTTGGTTGCATACTGTACAAGCATGTTCATCAGTCAGTATCACTGTCATGTCATAATTGAATTCCTGTGTTTACGTTGTAATATTGTGTTCTTCTTCAGTTTTTAGTGCCTTATTTTAATTTTTAAACGTTTTATAGTTATTAAATAAAGACATTTGTGTTGGGCATATACTTTCCCACAATATAGTTCGCCGGTTTGGTTTTCTAGGTTATGGGACAAGACTGCCGCGGTTACATTAAAACGTCTATTATCTATTCCTTTCGTTCGATTTTGTTATAATAAATGGGCATTTTATCTAATTGTACCCACGGGAAGTGTCTTTTCAGTCGGTTCTTATCATAGGGGCCGACTTTCCGTAGGAAAAAAGAGGCAAAACATTTTTTAAATATCCAGCTAAAATTCTGGAATAATTTTTTTATTGTCTTTTAGGCTTCCCTGAACACGTGGTTAAATTTTATGTACTTAGTCATAGTTAACCCTGTATTTAATTTTCTAAGAAATGAAATATATGCGGTCATAAATGCTTATTTTTTATAGAAAGCTTTTAATTCCACAATAATCGACCATACTCACTGTTTTCCTGTTTTTTAGGTTATGTTATTTATTGCTATCGTTTTTTTTTGTCTGGGACTAGGTTTACATTAAACTATATTTGCCCCCGCAATGGCATTTTTTTATTTTTTTCCCAAACGAAACAACAATTGTGAAATATTTATAACACATTTTGGATTCAATATCTAGTAGATTAATACAGATCACTCACATTTCTATTCTTGCTATAATTAATTTTATTTAAAAAATATAATTAAAATTATAAAGACATCACATCACAAGTTTTTAGTAATGACAAGTATGTTGTTAATGTAATTAATTAAAGAATTCAACATATAGTTTCATGTAAAATCAAATAAATAATTCTTATTAACATGTTTACATAATTTTATATACTATGTGAATATATATATTTACATTATTAATGAACACTATTCATAGAAGTTGTATTATTAACATTTAATTTGATAGAAGCTATACATTTATTTCTGAATAAAATTTAATATATAATATAAACATTGAAACTTAATAACAGTTTCCAAACAATTTAATTATGGATCAAAATAATAATAGAAACAGGATAATAAATAGAACACATGTCTATAAATGATACTGCAGGAAACAACTACTCCGCGGGCTAATGCCCCGACCGGCATTGAATTATACCTGCAGTATCTGTGTGAACAGCCAAGAACCCTTGTCGGCCACATCACCAGACATAGACCGTTTTCGGGTTTGTTAGCCCTCATCAGCATGCGATAATAATAATAATAATAATATCTCTACCCCTCATTCAAATCACAGGGATTAGCCCAGAAGTCGGAGACTTGTGCGGGAGAGGGGGCGGCATATTATTATTAAGCAGGCCGCATTTGCGCCCAGGAACGACTTACGTTGGTAGGCCCTAACCACTATTCAGTGCAAGAATGAGGAAAACCTGGAAAATCTCATTAATTAGGGGAACCGGTCTATGTCTGGTGGAGTGGCCGAGAAGGGTTCTTGGCTGTTTCACACAGATACTGCAGGTATAATTCAATGCCAGTCGGGGCTTTAGCCCGCGGAGTATTTGTTTCCTGCACTATCATTTATAGACTCAATGGCGCATCGCCCAGGGCGAGAGGTCTGCGGGTAAGTACCTACCTTACTGTAGGTCGGTTTCTGCAAGTCGAGCCGTTTAGGCCGAGCAGGAAGTAACAGACCAGTTACATCTCAAATAGAACACATTCCTTGAGGCATATTAAATAAAGTTGTTTATTCGCCAAAAACTGAAAATCTTCTGTAGTCGATTTAAAAATGTTTTAAAAGTTGAATTATCTAGTAAACCCATCAACACAGCGTTGTCACAATTAGTTCCAAAAGTTCCCATTATTTATCGTTTTGTTGTTTTATTGAATATTATATACAATTAATAATGAAGGCATTTGTATTGTACGAAGGAAAAGTAGGCATCGTCATAAAAAGAACTTCAAAAATCACTATTTACCATTGTTTTACACGTCCCATTTTTGGCGCGCGTTGTTCTATTATGGCGACACATTTGATATTTGGGTACACTAGCGTCGGTGTATGTTATTGTAAGTTATTAACGGACATTTTCTCTTAAGTACAGTTATTCGATAACCAATTAAAATGTGAATTTGTTACTGCTATTTAAACTGAAAAATAACATACACGCTTCAGTCTAGAGATATATGTCTTTTTAGATAAAATGAAAATTGACTATTTTAGTTTCAATTTTTATTTGTGATTCTGCTTAGGTAATTCTATATAAGATTAAGATGTGGCTGAAATCGATAGACCTTTCGCATCTTTCAATTACCAAAGTGGAATATTTTTGTTTCAGTTTACCTCAATTTATTACCTTACTTAAAAGTATTATGAATAATAAAAAGTTATGGACACATTTCGCAGCCTAATAAGATTACTCTTCCTGTAATGCACTAAACATAGTATAAACAATATTATGTTTCTTATTTGCTTTACCGGCTTCTTAAAAATTGTTCTAGAATAAATAAGTATTTTTTCTCTTATGGGTGTACCTATTACCGATGTTGTAAAGTGGATAAAACAGTTGAGAATCATTTTATCTTCGATTTTCAACTATACGAACGCTGTTCGTATTGTCGCCCAATAACAGTTTTATTTCGTTTACTATAACCATTTTTGTTATACAGGTGTTTTATTTTACTACAAAATGAGCTAAAAAACACTTTGGAAATATTTAAATAGTCATAAAATGCCATAAGTTGTCATGCTAAAAATTAAACTTTTAAGTGGGTGGTGGTGGAGTATCGCCATCGAAAAGAACGATATTCTACGGGTGAGTATAAAATTTTAAAATTAAACTATTAAAGTGCTATTCGCGTCATGCAATGTTAACTTATTTTTGGTAGTTTTGGTGTCTTTGAACCCTTCTCAAGTGACACGCCCATGGAATCTTGTGTCCTGCAGCCTTCACCTCTCGCATTCATCTAAATGCTGTAAATAAATCACTCACAGCATAGCAAACCAGAAAATCATAGTATATCCACAGCTTAAATAACAATAAGCTGTGGTATATTAATCTACTAGGCTCTTGGGTTGAACAAGATCTAAGATTATTGAGTCGCGACGTCTGTTTCATTTATTTCAGGAATGTTTTTAGTTATTTTCATTAAAATCAAATATAGTTTCTGTTTACTTATTACATACAATACTAACAAAACAAAATGTTTTATATTGTTGTGTCTAAATTAGTACCACAATGTTTTCTAAAAGAACTATGTTTATGTGAAACAATTTGCCATGGCATCGTCCAAGTCAACAAAATTAGTATGAATATTTCAAAACCACGAAACTCAGCAATTTACTATACTTTTAAATGGTAGCTACTAAAATTCTTGGAAACCCTCCACAATTTTCAAACAACAAATTCATGTCAAACTATCAAAACACTTGCGTATGTTGTAAACGTGCTGTAATATTCCTCTATATTTGTACTTTTCTTCCGTTATAGACAGTAAATAGTAGAATCGTGACCCCCGTGGATTCAGCTTACTTTCAAGAGATATATTTAAGCACGAGTTGCAACTACATGTTGGTGATATTTTATTTATTTCGAATAAAATGTACTTCTACACGTATGAACATGAGTAAAATAATACCATTTCCTTCTATCACTGTTCAGTAATCATTGAATAGATGTAACAATAAGTTTATATGAATTTATATAGCTCATGTCAATGGTTTGCATGCATGTATGTACAGTGTTCCTTAACTAAATTACCAAAGATCTACAGGGTATTCATATGTCAATGTTCTAATGTGAATAATAATAATCAGATTATTACTATTATTTAAAGTAAAAATATTATGTCAAATTACTATTTGCCATTGACTCCAAATGAAACCTGAAAAATCTACTGACATAAGAAGAGCTTGGATATATTTTGTTAACTGAAGTTTAAAGTAAGCAAAACCAAAAGAGGCCTAATTTAGGATTTATACAACTCATTAAAATACTAAATATTAGCTTGTTAGAACCATTTTCTCATAATAACATAAAAACTCACTTTATGTCACCATACTAACATAAGGCTCTCAATTTAAATTAAACGGTCATAATCAATTTGCGATTTATCTGGCTGTAATAAATACTATTGTTTAATTTCTGAAATTAAATAGGGTTTGACAAAACCGGTATACACATTTGGAAAGTGAGGATCTTGATGGTGAATTGTGTTTTGCCGCTTGCGTGCATTTGTGTCATGCTACACGCATACTTCCACCACAGCGTGCTTCCACTGTTCGCATAAGGCAGTGTTGCCAGGTGGGAAAAATTCAGTGCATGAGAATAATTTCAAAATAGCATGAGGTTTGGAGAAAAAAGCATGAGATAGCTTAATTTATCAAAAAACACCTCTTGACACAGCTTAATTTTTAATTACTTTTGTAATGCCATTTTTATTTCATTAAAAAGCATTATGTTATGCTATTTTATCATAATATTACATTGTAAGTAGGTACTTACAGGTACTTACTTAAAAGTTATTAACCACGTAACCTCTCTAATTTATTTTATTGTTTGGCCGTGCGAACGTTCAGCCGCAGTTGCCGTAACGCAGGGTCGTAAAATCTGTTGTTTACAGAAAATGTAGGTACCCTTACTGAATAGAGTTAAGAATCATTGCAATACAGTGTGAATACAGCACACATATCGCATATCCGTCGACTGTCATACCCGTTTATGTATTCATTGCCAATTATTAAGAGAGCAGTCTACAATAAAGGACATTTCAAGTACCCAAATATTGTAGATACCTACCTTTATCTATTCAATTTTGCCCTCGATTTTGCCTTTATTTCTCGTTAGGTCTTTGTTTTGGTAGATTTCAAAGAGTAATTTTAATAATTTTATTATTTGTTTTTGTGTCTATTAAAAAGCATGAGATTTTGTAATCAAAATATGAGAGCATGAGATTTCCTCGGAATGCATGAGATCTCATGCAAAAGCATGAGACCTGGCAACACTGGCATCAGGTGACCGGATTGAGGTCTGTAATCTGTGACGATACCGATTATGTTGTGCGGTTCTCGTTAGCTATCACCTACTATCGGCCGTTATCGGAGATTGTAGACACGCTAAATGGACATACAAAATTTAAAGATCTTATTCACGCCGTGTTTTATTCGTTACTCTTTCCAAATAAATTAATACACGTCAGCATTTTAAATGCAATAAAAGGACTTTGAGAAGAATAGGTCAGATATACAAATAAAATTTAGTTTTCTATTATACTGCCGCGCCGCTTATACTTCATACCTTCCCTGGGATGAAGCGGCAATTTCTACTTTCTCTGTAAAAATCCGTAATTTCCGATTCTGTATATCTGCTGGGCTACTGACTAGTGACTTAAGCTGTTTGCTATAAGTTTTCCAGGTGTAATTCAATACTGTCGGGGGTTTTGGCCCGCAGAGTAGATGTTCCTGGAATTCCGTGTTTGCAACACATCGTTATCGCCGAAGCTCGATAAAGGTCGCTAACTTTCAATGGTTTCTACTGCGATGTAGAATGCTTTGCATGTGTGTGTTGTCAGTCTGGCAAATAGCCGCAAGATGTAGCTTTGCTACTCCGAGTTACTCCAGATAACACATTTAAATTTATAATAATAGTATCTAACGAAACATCCAATTAACACTTAAGGTTACGTAACAGTCGATCAACCATGTAAAAGTCAGTGAAAGAGAATAGATCCCATAGCTATAACTCGCGACAAGAATTCAGACGCCTTACGTCACCACGGCTGACGTTACACATTTGTTTTTATTGTCAACGTAATTTTCGATATTTGGTCGCGTTAAAAACAATCATTTTTTGCAATTTAATACAATTTATAATGCAAACTTTTAGTATAATATATAGTTTTATTACTATCAGTTGCAGTTTCTTAAATAATTTGATGAAAATATAATGAATTATTCATTTGTTCGTATGACGTAAGACGTCTGAATTCTTGACGCGAGTTTATAAGTGTCTTCAATATCATTCTTTCTGTGATATACAGATTAAACTGATTGGTATACGTAATTGTTTGGGTTAATTTTAGTTCTTTTACAAATACTATTATTTTTTTAAAACACGTGCGTTGCAGAAATTTTTGAGCAATTAGCAAAAAGAGCAGAGTTTAAAAAGAAACAATGGAATATGTCGGAGGATGAATTTGATAAGAGCAAGAACTCTTCACACTCTTCTAGATAAATTATTTGAGAGATTCTGATAGAGCTTACAGTAGAGAAAGAAACATGACGCTAAGTAGAGAAAGCAAATTGAAATTTGTTTGCTATTCAAACAAAGATTGTAGTTTGGTTTTCTTAGTTTTGGTAGGAATACCTTGGGAGACTGTTTGGCGCTTATCTTTTTGAAGTCTTCTCTGATCAAATTCTTTTCAAACTGAATTCTTGTTAAACTTATTGACCCGTTTATATCCTCCATGTGTGATACATAATTTGGAGAATTCATCGATGAAGAAAGATATGTCCTATTTTACATAATAATCAAAAAGTAGATTGTTTCTCGAAATGCTAAATATATTTAAAATGAAAGGCTTCCACATGTTATCATATACCAACTGAATATTTTGAAGGATCTTGAAGATATGCGAACCAATGGCAACACCCAATTGAGCAAGAAAGTTTCTTCAGTTCAATTAGTAGTTGGAGATTATTTCAATAAAAGCTATCTTGCTGGATGATAAACAGAGATTCATTGATGTGTAAAGAACTTATTTCTGTGTGCAGAGTGAAAGTATGGGTTATAAAACGTATCCAAAGACAGAAACACAACACAAGAGCGTAAAACATAAATAGGAAAAAATCAATGTTAGAAAAATAAATTAATTAAAGATACAATCCAGCCAAATTGTTGTTGTTTCATGAAAATTGTCACTATAGAGTGATGAAACAAAAAAAATAT
Organism: Monochamus saltuarius; assembly: GCA_025584915.1. NCBI lineage: Eukaryota > Metazoa > Arthropoda > Insecta > Coleoptera > Cerambycidae > Monochamus > Monochamus saltuarius. The sequence goes on from CM046725.1 coordinate 47,805,040, forward strand.
TGTTTTCGCAATTTTTTTTAAATGGCAGTGAAAGAGGTATTATGTAACATCTTTTATATATTTGAAATGTGATACACAGGCATATAAGAACAGTCAGGAAAAGAGATTCTGCATTATTGTACAGGGTGTTATAATAACCGATACAGAGCAGGTGCATGTAGGGGATCTCAAAATATTGAAATATAATCATACTTATAAAAAATTTTGCACACAAGCGGAGCTGCAGGCCTACAAAATTCATCAAATATTTCGAAAAAAGAAGTAATATCTCTGAATGAACTTAACTTATTGGGCGTATAGTGTATTATAAGGGTACAAGATGAACAAAATATTTTGCAAACAGTTGAAACAGAACAGCAAATAAGTACTTAACGTTTATCTCGAGAAATTAGATGATCAAGAACATCTGACCACTGAATTAAATCTACTACATCCATATCAAATTCAAAAAGTGCAAGAGCTATTCAAAATTTGGATGAACGAGTTACCTTTTGCGAAATAATTGTCCTGAAAATTAGCCACCACGATTGCCAGGCCTCAACACATGTGATTATTTATTTTGGGAAACATTAAAGTATATTGTTTATTCCTCGTCAATTATTGTGGAATCGTATCACAAATAAATGTAACGTTATAATATTTATTAGACAGGGTAAATTTCAATCTTCGGAGATTTTTTCAATTTTTTGTTTTATAGTTTAGTCCTGTCAAATTTTAAAGACAAAGCCTACTACTGCCTTTTTGATCTCTTCTAATAAATACTACTCAAATCTTGTTTTTGTTAATACATTTTGTTATAGAAAACTAAATTTTTCTCAATATTGAACAAAGGTAATCACAGTTTTAAATCAAATTCTCCGCAGGATATTATCATTCTTTTTAAATTCGATCAATGGAAAAAAAGATTTGGTAATTATAATTTTTGAGGTGAGTCACCGTCAATGAACCCCTTGTAGTATTTCAATTTACTTAAACGCATAATCAAAAAGACCAATAATAAACCCAAATCATGTACCAAATTTGGTTATTCTAAGTTACGGTAAAGAGATATTAATCTTTTTCAAAATATTTGTCCCCTCTCTGAAGGTTTGTAACTCCGCCTGTGTGCAACTTTGTATATAAGCGTTGAGTGAGAAATTATAGAATTTCTATGTTCTACTATGTTCGGTTAAATTAAAAATGATTTTTCTTTACAATTTAATTACAAGTGAAGCCTACAACACGCCTGCCATTGAAGCATTTCTCAGATATCTTTTACAGGAGTACAACAAAGATATATGAAATCATATCAACGTTATTGTTCCTCGAAGATCAACAGTGCTGGGTTGTATAACGTTATTTATTACAGGAATAGAATGACGTCATTATCAGTAATTAATTGTCAAAAGTTAGACCCCAGTAGTGCCTAATTTGCATTCATTTGAATTTGTGATATTGAAGCCCCTTTTCGATGTTGCCACATCGTAAGGGTAGCTAAATGGTAAACTAATGTATGTTTTGTGCTAATATTTCGTTCATCAAAACACAGAAAAGAAAATACATATCGGAAGTATCCTCAACGCTATAAAATCAACATGAATCTCTAATATTTTGTACGTTTTTATGACAAATGTTACTTTAAATTTATCATTACTCTGCTATAGTCATTATATTGTGTAAATTATTGCAGAATTCAAACAAAATTATGAGAAAAATAACTGCTCATTGAGGGTTAAACAAAAAAATATTACTTAAAAAAAGTTTGAAACACCGCAAATAGATATGTGTTTTTATTTAATATAGTTAAATTAGGATGAAAAATAGTTAAAAATCTCTCTTCCATTTATGATAATGCATTTTTGCATCCAGAAACTCTATATAGGTATATTTTATAATATCTTATTCAGTACTATATTTTTTACTGAATAACATTCGATATAACTTATATTGAATGTTATGGAAGCTACAGAAATAATTTTTATACAAGGAATATATGAAGCTTCAAGCTTTCTATAATGTCTTACAAGTGGATAATTTCGTACAAGGTGACAAAAAATCACGTGCACATACATGCACATACAAATGAGTTGATTGTTGAGCAATAAATGCAGGTTAAAATTTTCCGATATCTCCTAAATTAATAAAGTTATAGTCGAATCTAACGTTTACACGTGATCACCCTGTACATTTATTTATATAAAAAAAATTAACCGCATCATAATGGAGTCATTACTACGGAAGATAATATAAAAATTCGACTTTGAATATCGATTGAAGTCTCATAAAATTTTAGGGGTGCCGTATTCTTGAAATAATGTTTTTTACAAATAAATGGTAAAATTGAAGATTCAATGTAAGATATAGATATAAAGCAAGTCATATTTGTCATACAAGAATTCAATCAGAAAGGATTATAAAGACACAAGAAGTAAAGAAAACAATGAGTAATGTACCAGCAGAAGAAGAAATACATTTCACGTATAAATTCATTAAAAAAGGTTTATTTATTAAAAATATAAGGAAAAGATAAAATATAATAAGGAAACTGTCAGTTTTGTATATGGAAATGGATAGAAATTAAAGCCTTGCTTAATTTCAAATTAGAATCATATAGGAAATGATATTCTGATAACAACCGATAGCTTTTTGGAGGATTAAAACTTGAATGAACTCATTGTTATGATTGCATATCACTTAAACCTGTGTTAAAAATATAGTTAGCTTAAACAATTTTAGAATAAGTGCGTGGTAATTCACACAAAATGACTTGCAAATCATAGCAGTATTTCTGTTTTCGAACATTCTGGCAACCCATCACCGTATCAACGAAAGAAAAAAGCAATGCTATTTAGAGAAGAAACGAAGCCGGTTGTTATAGCTGATTTTTGCTACTCGCACGGTTAGGGGTACCGTAATCTTGAAATAGCGTTTTCTACAAATACAAATAATTTTAGACATTTTAGAACTGTATAACGGCTGAAAGCGGTGTAACCAACAAATGTTTAGGTACAGAAAACTTTCAAAATGCGTATTTTTAAATTCTACTGTAGATGTAAATATGACTTTGCATATAAGATTGTTCAGTTTTGTTTATGCGAAAATAATTATTGTTAAAATCTGGAGTTAGAATAGAAATGTATTTTAAAGTTATTATATTATATATAATTTAAATAGTAAAAGTGGATAAACAAAACATCAACAATTTTATTTTCGACATTACTTTTCCTCGATGTGGTTAATTTTTTGAGATTTCTGTACCTAAACACACCACATATTTGATAATTTTACGGCGAGAAATACGGCGACCCTAAATACCTACTGTTCTCAATAGAAACGAAATTTATTTGAAAATTGCATTTAAAAGGAATACCTTTAATCACAATTAAACGATAATTATAATCGATCTCCTTTTAAAGAATTAAAACCGTCGCAACATTGTGCTTTGGGCAACTATTACCCTAAATGCTCTCCAAATATATAGTCGCTGGACAAGCCGCAGGTGTTGAGCAAATACAAACGCCGCTGGTAACCAGTGTCTAGCGGAGATTTCATGGCAAACAATAACAATATATATAATCGTAATTACGAGGGCGCATCTTGTAGGCATAAGGCGTAGATGTAGTAAATTACCCAGCCAAATTATTACATAAAACAGAACAGTGGGATGAAATAGGATTAGCGAAAATGTATCACAGATCACGCTGATATTTTAGAAAGAAAAGTTATGCGCCCTATTTCAGCAGTTGTTTAAAATAACAATAAACTTATTTTTATTACTTAGTTTTTTACGTCAAAATGATGAAACAATATTACTTACAATTTTATTGATTGATTTCTTTTAAAAATAAAACCACCTTACCCAATTACTTACCCACCACTTTAAATATGTTGTTGTTATATGTTTTTAAATCGCTTGAGATAATTTTACCAAATTCAGTGTGCATATTTAATACGATAGTAGGTATGAAACAAAAAATTACCAACTTTAGAAACTTACCAGTGGCGAAAGTGTCGGTATCATCGATCATTATTTGCAAAAAAAATATATCACTCTAAAAGACTTTTAGGTGGTGTTGGATATGCGCTATATTAGCTCTTTTCCAACACGGCACCTGACTGGTTGGAAACCTGTACCAAGTGGATAGCCAAATCGTTCACCGACTTACTGCAGCGGACTTGTATCTAATATTAAACTGACTGACGGCTTCGGACGGGTTTCAAACTAGTCAGGTGCCGTGTTGGAAAAGAGCTATTATCTTCACTTCTTGTTTCTTTACACTTTTCTGTATTCCAAACTGATTAACAATAAAACTGATTTATTTGATCAAGTGAATTTTTGCCCAGTTACTTAAATTAATTAAACATATCTTAAGGAGGCCATGCAAAACATTAATAATAAAACGCCGTTATTATATTTAATACTGTGTAATTAATTAAGCTTAATTGTTTTAAAATATTAAGTTGTAGTAATGTTGAAATTGCCAATATGGTTTACATTTATGGACTTGCAGATGGAAATAGTACTGAAACTAGGCGAATTTATATGGAAAGATTTCCAAATCATCCAACTCCAAATCCAAGAATGTTCAGAAATGTTTAACAACGTCTTTCGGAGTTAGGTTCATTTCAGAGAGGTCCAATTCCAGTGTTAGATCGTCGAAGTTGGAAAAATCTATTCTACAAGAAATTGAAGAAGACCGAAATACTAGTAGGTATTAGAACGATGGCTACAAATCTTAATATGAATCATAAATTCATTTGGTCCGTTCTGAAGCATTAACAGTTATACCCGTATCACATACAAAGGGTTCAAGCTTTACTGCCGCAAGACTATCTTAAGAAGAAAATAACAAAATGTTGATTTTACCCCTGGCATACTGTTTACCGACAAATCTAATTATTTGAAAAATGCTATAAGGAACTACAATAAACACCTTTGATATGACCAAAACCCTTAGCCATAATGGAAAGTCGATTTCAACATGAGTTTTCTTTGAATTTATTGGTGGATATTATTGAAAATGTTCTTGTTGGGTCTTACTTTTTACCAAGAGCTTTAACCGGTGCCTCCTACAGACATTTTCTTGAAAACGTTTTACCTGAACTACTTGACGATGTTTCCTATGTGTTGACAAAGAATGTGGTTTCTGCTTCCGTCACATTTTAGTGTGACTGCTCGTAAATCAAGTAGAAGTAACTTTTTTAGTGACGTCGTGACTCAAATTACAAGCAACGCCTTGTGATTCAATTTTTAGAGAAATCTGGCGAAAACCCTCGGAAATCCTTGGAAAATTGCAGGTGGTGTATGCAGACGAGTGCATGTCGAAAACACGCGTGTTTGAATGGGCAAAACGGTTCAAGGAGGAACGTGAATCGGTAGAAGACGATCCACGTGAAGGAGCTCCCGTCACCTCTCGTACTGCGCAAATGTTGATTGGTTGCGTGTACTGATCACGTGTCTAAGCATTCGTGCGTTGTCTGACGAGTTAAAAACGTCAACAAAGAAACCGTTCGCAAGATGTTACACGAAAATTTGAATATGCGAAAATTTGTGCAAAGATGGTGCCATAAGTTCTCACCCGTGAACAGAAGGACATGCGAAAATCGATCTGCGAGGATTTATTGTCCCGCATTCGGAGCGACGGTAGAGACCGGATGAGTCGGGTAGTCACTGGAGATGAGACCTGGATATTTGAGTATGACACCGAGACCCGTAAACAAAATCAGCAGTGGGTGGAGAGCGGCCAACGAAAGCGAGGATGTCCAAGTCACGGCTGAAGGCAATGTTGATCGTTTTTTTCGATATCCACGGCATCATTCATGGTGAATATGTTCCTGCCGGCCTGACAGTGACTGGATAGTTCTATGTTGGCGTTCTGGAACGGTTGCGGGCCCGCGTCTTCCGTGTGCGCCGAACTCTCCGAGAACGGCTGGATCTTGCACCACGACAACGCGCCAGCCCATTCCTCGTTCATTGTGCAAGAGTTTTTGGCAAAAAAGGAATTCCAACGTTGCAGCACCCACCCTATAGCCCCGATATTGCCCCCTGCGATTTTTATTTATTCCCCAAGATGAAGTCGCACCTCAAGGGAACTCATCATGGCGGCGTACAGGATGTCAAAGAAGCTGTAACCGTGGTGCTGAAATTGTGAAGGTCGATAATAAAATTTTGGCGAAATTTAATTTGCTTGTTTTTTCATTGACAAATTGCCGGAACTTAATTGCCACACCTCGTATTTTGCACAATTCATGAAAATCATTTAAACAGTCGATGAAACTAATCAAAACTCAAGATCCAGGTCAACACTGACCACCCAGATCACTCGATCCTACTGATTTTTTTTTTATTTGGGGACATCTTTACACATTAATTGACAAGGTTCACATTCAATCTGAGGAGCACGTATGTCAACAAAATATAGCTAGTTATGATGTAATAAGAGATTTGTGTACAAATCAGTAAAAACTTTATTCTTCAAGATATCATTTTTTTTTTAATTTTAAATGATATCGAAAACCACTTTCTCTGACCCTACTACGGTATTTAGGATGGCGATCCAAGACCTGCTGTGATTTTTGTTAACCACGAAATTCAATAAAAACGTTTAGCAATTTTTTTATTTAAAATCTGATAAAGTGGTGTTAATCAAGACCCGTCAAAACCTCTATGAGTGAAGTTGGAACAAAAACTATATAGAGTGTTTTCTCCTACACGATCTTAAAGTGTTCTTTTTGTAAAAATTCGTAAAAACTTTGATTTTCAAAATAACGCAACAAATATTTGTATGATTTAAATGTCATCAAAAACAGCTACTTATAATCCTATCACGGCATTTAAAATGGCAAATCAAGGCCTAAAATATTTGTTGGCATTATTTTAAAAAATAAAGTTTTTACGGATTTGTATACAAATAAAAGTACACCTTGTATATTGCTGCAATTATTTTTATAAGTAAAATTAGTGTACAACACAATATAAATATCTATTACAATACAACTGATATACAGGAAGTGTTTTTTTATTGAATTGGCAAGAATCCGCCAATAAATGTGTATCGATATAAATAAATGTTTAATATATCTAGGGAGCAAAATCCACTTAGGGATAAAACATATTTTGTTGCTCGCGCAGTTGTAACAAATGTGATTTTCCACTGTCACCGAGAAAGGAATCGTCTAGTTCCCGTCAAACCCAGCAAATAGAAAACATATTGTCGGAAATAAATTCCTGAAACGAATGGCGGCCCACGTAAAATTAGCTGAACCAGCGTAAATCATATCCACTTATTGGGAAAACCGACATTATATATTATTCCACCCAAGTTTAATAATTCCGATTATTATGCTGTGCTGGATCGCACTCATCCCTCTAATGTGCCATTTCGGCTTGACGTTAAATTTTAATAGACGGATGACACGATTTGCGCATAATCATTTTTAGAAACTATTCTACGTTTCAAATTTCCATTTAAAAAATATTAAAGTTATTACAAAGGACAAATATTTATTTTTGTTATACTTCCGTCTGTTTTATATTACATTTACAGGGCGATTTTAAAAGTCGGGTATTAATTCTAAGTGAAAATAAATCATTTAACAAAATATTGTTCTAATAAATGTTTTTTAATAATCGAAATAACTTTGTTTAAAGATAATGCAAATTTTGAAGCCGACTCTGTGTAACCTTAATCTACCTTAATAAGCGACATGATAAGTTACGCGCGCAGTTTTTGGTGAGTGGTCAAGTAATGCTTCGTTTATAATCTCAACCTTAAACAATAACGTAGTACGTACGTAAACAAATCGTAGATGGTATTTTTATTATTTTAGGTATTTTCTAGTGTACAGGTTATACGTAATTTGCTGACACAATGATATAACAAAGGCCCAAGTGTATTGATAATAATGACCTGCGGATATGTCATTAGTGTATAACGGAGAGTGTAATCAAAATCGACTGGCTTTGTTCCACGCAATGCATAGAAAATTTGCTTATATAAATTTCATCCCTTCCCACGACAATATGTTATTTAAAACGACGAATTTGGGATACAGGCAAACGTGAGCGTGCAGGATCGGCTTACATTAATTTAAAAATGCGAAAATAGGTGAGTTATTAACACTTAGTTATTGGGCTAATTTTTGTATATCACTTGTTCTTCGAATAATAACTAAAATTACGAGCCCATTTTCAAAATCACTTTCATTTCAAAAAATACTAAATAATAGGCACTAAATCAATGATAATTTATACAGGGTATCCGGAATATAAATGCCTTTATACTGCTTTATAACAAATTGTACAAAACAAAACATAATTGAGTTGACTATTTTATTTCTCTGACCAACAATACAATTATGGCGGCAAATAGATTTTAAATATGTGGCAATGGCGCACACATGTATATCAGATGTTTCTACATAATAATTACAAGTACACCTAAATATACTTTTATCTCGCTCACAAACTTCAACCAAATACTAGGCAGAAAAAATGAAACGCACTAGTTACAATACGAAGTAAGTATGTTCGATGCACCCTATTTTGATCTAGTTTGAGGTAGTTGACATAACTAGTAATGGCTTGCAATGTTGTCGTACGTTATAGTTTGAGGGATTTTTAGGAAAACTTCTCTGTTGTTTATTTCACTAATATGGACGCACAAACAAAGGATTTAAAACAAATAGAATCGCTTTCTACAAATGCGTTCCAAAAATAATAATACAGCCTCAATAAAATGCAAAACTGTGTTACGAATTCGTAAACTGACATACAATTAAGACTAATGAAAAACTCTTTCACATGTCGTTATCTTCCTGAGGTAACTTAACCTTATCATATGTCTCTGGTAACGTAAGAAAACTAAACCTACGACGTGGCGACCAGTCCGAAAATTGTTCAACCTAGGCTGGAATACATTAGTTGTAAATTTTCTCATAAAAGGTTGCGTTTCTACTTTTATCTTGTATCAACAAAGGATATAAGGTTTGAAATTACCGTCAAAGCAATGTGACTCATCAGTATGTCTCAAAAATGTAAAAGTCGATTTTTTCGCAAACGATTGTCTTTTCTCTTTCTTCAAACGAGACTATCAAATTTTTCGATAAACGTTCTTTCGACAGAGCAGGTGCATGTAGGTGGTCCAAAAAGATTGCAATTTAACCAATACACATATATAAAATTGTACAAAGGCGAAGTTACAAGCCAAACTATCAAATTTTAAAGACAAAACCCACCACTGACTTTTTGATATCTTCTAGTAAACACTATTAAAATCTTTTAAATTCTTTGGTATAATTTTAGGGGTGACTCACTATCAATAAACATCTTGTAGTATTTCAATTTACTTGAACCCAGTCAAAAAAAACTACAATAAACATAAATCATGTACCAAATTTGGAATAATTGGCCCCATTTTGAGGATCTGTAACTCAGCCTGTGTACAACTTTGTATGTAGCTATGTTTGATTAAATTGCAATATTTTGGAACTCCCTGCATATACCTGCTCTGTGTAGATTCTTATGCGGGACGCCCTGTATTTTTGAAATAAAGTCCCTTTCATCAATGAAACAATTATAAAATAAAGAAAATTGCAGATATAAACTCATATGTATTCTTTGCTCAAGATGGTATTAGAAAAACTACATATCAAAGAATTCACACAAATTGGTAGCAAGCGATAGACTACGCTAATTTCTAAAACATGTATCGCAGTTTCGATAACCAGAGATTTTTAAAGACGCCATTTTGAAGGATAATGATTTTAGGGACTTGGAGAGTTGTAGAATTCCTATTGGCAATTACTTTCCAGGCAATCCGTTAAATTGGCGTTGCAATAGAGTCGTTACAACTTCCGACGTCGAATGGCTCGCCATCGGAGGCCACACGAACAAAGTTAATATAAATAGGATCCACTATTGGGGCGACTTTGATGAAACGCGGCAATTCCAAAAACCCTTAATACGAGCAAAATGACTCATCCGGCACTAAGTTGTTTTAAAGAGGGGCAGTGAAGTTTACAGTTATCCTGAAAGAACATATTAGAGAAGACGGTAATATGTAACTCCATTTTCTTTAAAAGTGCCTCAGGTCGTTCTTCCTTGCTTATTAGTTTTAAATTTTTCAAATTTTCTAGTTTCCGTATCATTTTTTTACTCATATTTTGTGTCCAGTCATTGTAGTAATATTTAATACATACTGTCATTACTAGTAAATTCTTAAACTATTACTATTTTAGTTACAAATTTAAGTACCTATATGTCAATTATGGAGACATGATAGACATTTTTGTTATTTAAAAATTTACAATACTCAAATGATCAATAATATATACTATTCAATAAAGAGACGTTTAATTTAGATTATTTTCTATGGTAATAATTATCAATGGATAAATTTATGGGGAAAACAGCGACATGTCTCTCGAAATGTTAAGGAACCTAAACCACTGACAGAGCAACCAGTCCAGTTCATCCAATGTATCGTTGGCTTATGGATATACAGGGTGTTTGAGGTTTGAGTACCACAATTTTGGCAGGTATTTAGTAAACGTCTAAATAAACAAAAAAAGTCCTATATCGGGTGTCCAGAAACTCGCAAACCGATTGAGTGGCCAGCCAGATCACCTTATTTGACACCCCTAGATTATTTCTTGTTGGGATACTTAAACAGCAAAGTATACGTTACTAGACCGGTTAATTTATCGGATTTAAAAGCAAGAATTCGTCACGAGATACATCATATACCTCCTAAAGTTATTGATAATGTCCAAAAGAATTTATTAATCGTCTTGGCTACTGTCAGGCAACCAACGGTGCACAATTTGAACGTTTAATTTAGGCGATTTTTACATAATCATTATCATTTTCAGTATTGTGAAAATAAAATCTTCAAACATTATTTTCTTGAAATTCTTATTATGTAACACCATAATTTTTTATGATGTATGTATGTAGAATGACACGCTCTTTCAAATGGCATGGTCCAAATTGGGGTTGCTATTTAAAAAATTTTTACGATGACGATGACTTCACAAATGTGGGTCAAAGTGACTTTTAAAAAAACAATATCGACGTGTCAGGATTTTTCGAAACCTTTTCAATTTCAAAAATAATGAATTCATTAGTTATTTTTCGAAAGCACTGTATATTCGTTTTACTTCGGTGCCTTTGAATATTCTCAGGTGGCATGAGATAATATTCCTGTTGTTTGCTAAGTTCTATATTATTCAGTTCTTAAATGTCTAACATTATTTGTATTTACAGGAAACGTTATTAGTATTAGTATTATTAATAATAAGTAAAGTAAAGTAATATGATACAATACAATCGTGTAAAATTCAGCAAAATGATATTAATTTTGCATTGCACATAGAGTATCTCGAAAACCGTGAAGGATATCGTATATATGTAATATATTTTTGAAAAATCAGAAAATATACAGGATTTTCCATTAAGAAAATACAAATGTTAGGCCTATGTGTCGATACGATACTCAACTGATTTTATGATAAATGTTTTAAAACATATTTAAGTTTCTATATAGTTTATTCTTACACCTTTTATCGTATCTCAAATAATAACGGAGAAAAGGAGGAGATAGGGTATAATTTTCGAGTAACTGATTAAACTGTGTTTCACATCCCACGTATAAAGTTAATGTTTCTTCAGATTTCTTATTTGAAAACTAAATTACTTTCAACTAAAATTTGTTATTTCCTTATTCTACATCGTTTTGGTTAGATAAGTAATATTATTAACAGGTTGTTTCGTTTCAGCGTTTCACCGGAGCTAAAAGCATTTTAAAAAGTTATAAAGTGAAATAAACTTGTTTGTGTAACCTATATAACAAGCGAGTAACTCTTGGAGAAAATCAAATTAATCTACTGAACATGTAGCATGGAATGGATTTTTCGACTGCAGCGTAATTAATGAAATGTGTCGCAAACGGGAAACTTATCCAAGTTTCTAAAAGTTTTCTAGGTCCTAGTCACTTCTGATATAAGTACGAATCTATTAAGCGACCGATACGTCAAAGGGATGAAGGATGAAGGAGTTTTGGGAGGAGTATCCGGCATCATCGAATCAGGCAAACTAACTGAACAGCCAGATATTCTCCCCAGCTGCCTACGGAAGGCTAAAATTAATTCATTTTCGAAGATTTCAGGGTGTTCCGAGAAACCTCTTAGCGAAGTTCAGTATAGTTTGCTTGACTATGTGTGATTTGTTTTGGCTCCACTTACCTCGACCGTCTTGTGGCTGGATCTTTCATTACCATCACTTCTGTTATGTCGCCGAATTTACTGAAGTACTCTCTTAAACTTTCTGTAACAAAAACATAAAATTAGTAACGGTATAAACAACACTGCTTTATTTGTATTTTTAATAAAACGATTTTGTAAATTGTTCGTTTCGCATCAAATATGAGGCGCGTTAAAGTTCTAAGATCTCCGATTTTTGGGGAGCAGATAACACCTGCGGTTTGGTTTAACCACATACTTCTACTATATACCGATCAGTGTTGCCAGGTCAATTTTATTTTCTTCAGTAGATTGCTATCTAAAAATTCAATAGAAATCGGTAGACAGAGAAAGAGATACAACTAAATAATTCTCCAACAAACTAAAAGACTAAAAAGACTGTTTATTCAAAAAATAAATAGCTACATAATGAATGTGGCAAAATTAGCATGTTGAATACAAAATTGGACAGTGATAATAGAAACATAGTGGTATCATCAGAATAATGAATTTTTTCGATCTAATTCCAGAATTTTTCAATGGACACATCTGGTCTATACTCTAATTGAGTATTTCTGAGTAGGGGCCACTCCTTATCTGAACCCTGTAATTCATTTTGAGCTACTAAATTAATAAATGCATAGCAAGAGGAACAATACTATCTCCTTTTCTATCTAAAATGTTTTTTGGATTTATTAAATTCATGTTGATGAAAATTTCGTTATTAAAATCAAACCTTTGGTTGATTTGATTTGAAGCTTCATTGAAAAATTGTAAATTTTTCTTAAAGTTGGTTTTTCATCCCAGTCAAAGAATTTATTGAGATCAAAAGTTTTGCACCCAAAATAATTTCATGTAGAGGAAGAAAATTAGCTGAGTTCTTATAGTTTATTCTAGAAAGGAAAATATTTAAAATAACATCTTTTTTTATGAAACATTATAGAAAACATTTGTAAATGGCACTAACTGAGCTGTGCAATTCAGATATTTTTGGCTCTTCAGACTGCATTTGTTTATTAAGATTATTTAAAAATATTAAAATACAAACTCTAAAAATTGAAAATATAGTTTTGTAATCCAGTATCAGAAAAATATCTTAAGTAGGTATGTTGTAATTTTTAATATCTAATTTTTTTCAACTATCCATCTGGCCAAAATGTTAAAGATTAAAATGTTCAATAATTCAGTAGATTTGTAGGTGATTTCAGTATATCAGTAGACTGAGAGGTAAATCAGTAGATCTACTGAAAAATCAGTAGACCTGGTAACACTGATACCGATCAGTTGTAAACCAGACTGGTGCCAAACGGTGGGGGCAATTAAGGGGACCAGGATTTGGTGTGCTATGCACATGCGTTGGTTCATATTGCCAGATTTCAAAGTATTTCATTTTTTAAATAATTTTTTCTGATTAATTATTAAATAAGACTTCATTAGAACTACTTTTTAATTATAATATATACCTGGACACATGTACACATGTCTTTTTTTTATTAAAAATAGAATCTATTCTTTATTTTATGGGGACATATTGTAGATCTGACAATGAGGCTAGTCATATAGATTGATGCGAGAGACTGACGCCTCTATTTTCAATAGTTATAAAATTCGTAATAATAAAAATTTATATCAAATAGAGAAATAGCGGTTGCCTTAAAACTCTTTCGTACAATAAAAAATTACAATGAAAAAATTAAGCGTTTTCGAAAAAAACGGTAGGTATTTACTAACTTAAATAGGTTTTAAAAACAGTTTTTTTTTTGTTGTAAAAGAAGAATGTCATTTTTATTTTAAAGTAGGTGAAACACTTAAATATATAAACAATTGCATATTCAAAAAGGAAATGTGTTAAAGTTTACGGTCACTTTACGTTAAGGGTAGCGCATCCCTGGTAAACAAAATAAATGTTGATATAATTACCTAATCTCAGTATGAAAATTCACTTTCCACATTTCATTAAAACTGATTCTACATTTAGGATGTAACTTTAAAGTACGAAAAATTCTGAAAAGAAGAGTTATACGAAAAATAATTATAGTTCCAACCAACCGTTATTAAAATATCTCCCAGTACTTCTGGGACAGTTATAAAAAATCACTTTTCGGAGATCATTGGTCTCTCATTGTAATTTAAAAAAATTAACGAGAGAACAGCCATAGTAATCCGCAAGTTCACAGATAACCCTTTAATGTATCTAGACTAGAATCAGTTACTAGTATGAATCTGAAAGTTGCGCTTTATTATGGAGTATGCGCAAATGCACCACAGTTCTGGTTAATCTAATGTATTCCCCTAACTTTCGGCGCCAAGGTTAGACATTAAAAAGATACAAAGTGCGCGGTATATAGTACGTAGAAGTACGTGTGAATTCTTGGCTACTGTCAGGCAGCCAATGGTGCACAATTTGAACATTTAATTTAGTCGATTTTTACATAATCATTATCATTTTCAGTATCATGCAAATTAAATTTTAAAATCTTCAAACATTATTTTCTTGAAATTTTTGTTATGTAACACCATAATTTTTCATGATGTATGTGTGTATAATGACACGCTCTTTCAAACGGCATGGTCAAAATTGGGGGTTGATATTTTAAAAAATTGTAGATGACGTCATATCTCGAACAATGATGACGTCACAAATGTGGGTCGTATGTCAATTTTTTTTTATAAACAAAATCGGCGTGCCTGGGGGTTTTTTCGAAAAAATTTCAAAAATTATGAATTTATTCGTTACTTTTCGAAAGCACTGTATAATAGATATTGGCATGGCAGCTCAACTACCTTTTTAGTTTGTTACCCTTTCTTTTGACGTGTCGTAGAAGTTTTCCCAGTAGTCAGAAATGCATGGAATATAACCTGAAATCTGAAGTGTTATAGATAGAAAACGTCAAAATAAACGTACAAACATTCTAACTTCAAAAGCAAACAGAAACATAATAATTAACAAACTAAAAAGGTAGGTGAGCTTCTGTACAGATATATAGTATTTTCAAAATTATGGAGTTACAGTAATGTTAAATAAAAGATATTTTACTTTTTATTAAAAATATATAATTCAGTTCAAAGAAACAACAATCAAGTTTCTAACAAAATATTTAACAAAAATAGTAATAGTATATTCTAATATGGGAATTATAAACTAATAACGTTTTGGTAAATCATAAATAATGAAACAACAAACATTAAACAAAGATGACATAATTTTCTTTCTCTAATGTTACAAGAATATCAGAATACCGAGTAATCTAATACGTCAGAGTAAACGCCTGATATTTTTAAGAGTTACAGTCCTAATTAGTTTTAGCTTTATCAGAATTATCAGCAATATTTGTTATAGTTAGGTACATACTTATCATTTTCTTTGATCAAGCCTCAATTTGAATTCCATTGAACACAGCGAACGAGAGGTAACTGAACACAACAACGCTACACAACCAATATGGCCAGTGGCGTAGCTAGGCGTGGGCGAAGCGGCCCCTCGCCCACGGCCTCGCACTTAAAGGGGCCTCGCGCGAGGCCCCCTCGAGGGTGATTTAAAACCGAACGCCATGAACTCTAAATAGTACGAATAGCACCCTAAAAGACCTTACTAAGAAATAATAAGTTTTACCGAGGCTTTACCACACGTACTATCCCCTGCTGGTGCTCTATTATCGACATATTTTTTAGTACTGAAGAGGTTACAAAAAATAATTTGGAAATTTTCAGATCATCCAGACTTCACTACTTTAACTATAGTTTCATCATAAACGAATAATTTTGTAAACAAACTTTCTGATATTTTACTATACTTTTCTTGAAAATATACAGGGTGACATTGAAAAAACTATAATGCATAGTATCACGCGATAGAGGACCAAAAAATAATAAATAAAGTTATATACACTAATGTTCGATCCCATTTTGTTTTCAAGATACAGCATTTAACATTTTTTAAAAATTTTTTGTAAAATTTTTTTTTTAAATTTCTCCCGATTGTATGAAAATATTTGAATCAAAATTGATGCACACTGTGACCTTGCATGTAGCTATTATATGTCACAATATTCAGTTCATTCAGCATCCAATGGCGGAAGAAAAGGGCCTCGCTGATGCGACTTCGCCCACGTCTAGATTAGTCCACGCTACGCCACTGAATATGGCATAGTGAGGTGTGTTGGAAAATGATAGGAGTAGGGATATAGAACCCAGAGATGTGTAAACTTAGTACGTGAATTTTATTCAAAATTCTGTAGGTTGAGTGTAGTGTACTTAATCTGGGAAATATGAAAATTTTCATATTATGGTTTTACTACAAAACATATAATTTTTCATTCCTATAACATTAGACAAATATTTTAAAACAAAGCAATCTGTGTGCAGGAATTACAAGAAACTAAGTTTCATATTCAAGATGTTATCCATAGGATTGACGTAATCTTAAGCCACAGTAATCCAAAGTAAATAACGAAGCGCCCCTTTACTTCCTAAAGCATTCTGTACGCATTTGCATAGTGTATACACATTGTAAAGACCAATAATAGCCACTGCGTTCAGAACTGTTAATATCTTAACAGAAGAACAGAGTTGTACTTACTCTGTCCATCGCCTTTTTGTTGTTTATTGATCGTCATTCATAGATTGTAATTATGAAGAGCATCGTAAGTTAATTCTTAAGGTCATAAGGTGATAGTTTGAGTGGATGCATTTTGAGAAAGTTCCAGCACATGAGCAATATATTATAAGGTTTCTTCAACAGTATGTATAGGAAAAATAGATTGAGGACATTTTAAAGGGTTAAATATGATTCAGAAAATGGTTTTGTTGATGTTTTACAAGTATTTTTTGATATCAGTTACGAAAAGAAAGAGTTTATACTTGTACTTCCATGGTACTCGTAATTGCCCATGTAGTGGAATTAGAAATATAATTATTCGCTTGTATGAATGAATTTGTATGTCAATAAAGGGTTTTCAGGCGAGTTTTCTCTTCAGAGTACAGGGAGGGGAACCCTCCATACAGATATAGTTTTTATTTTATCTCTACAGCACTATCACTACCTGTGGCTGTTTGCTATAGGTTTTTCAGGATGTAGGGAACAGCTCAGTATTCGGATAGTGCATAGATACTATGTTTAGTTTTAGTGAGATAGTAATTATATTAATGGGAAAAACGTAATTTATGCTATGCTAAATAACAATAATATTTTGTAATTTTAAATTTTTAAATTAAGATATAAATAATTATTACTTTAGTTTATACGAGTAGTAGTAAACAGTCTTGTTTTGAACAAGATATAT
Source organism: Monochamus saltuarius (assembly GCA_025584915.1). NCBI lineage: Eukaryota > Metazoa > Arthropoda > Insecta > Coleoptera > Cerambycidae > Monochamus > Monochamus saltuarius. The sequence continues at coordinate 47,822,541 of CM046725.1, forward strand.
CTATATGTTACCAGCATTTGTATTAACTAAATAAAATGATCAGACTATTATTTAATTCTGAAATAAAATCAAATATTTTGTTAGTTTGAATAAATATTCCAACCAAAGAAAACCATGTATAATTAAAAATGTATCAAAAAATCAACAGAAATAATCAATTGGCCGAAACATATATATTCTTGTGCATATATAACGAAATAACTTATTTAATGGAATCAAAATTTCTTTGACTTGATCAAGTGGTTTTCGCTACGCATCTAGCGACATATTTTGTTCGAACAAATTCATATTTACACTGGTAAAATGAGTTCGCTTCTGTTAAAAGCCACGAATCTCTGAAGTATAATTATTAAACACGTTTTTTAGAAAGAATAAAGATTTAACAGAAAAAACTCATAACGCTTTAAGTTAACAAGCTGAAATGCCTACTAAACATAAAATTATGTAGTAACAACTACTGAACAGCATCTACGCGTTTAAAGTGTTTGCAAGTTAAAAGCTTCTAAAACTACGTTATTATGTTTGGTGTAAAAAATAATTAATTGCTTTTGTTTTAATATCCAGCCAGATGCATGGAATTTGAGTCTTGGAGGGCAATACAGCGCACTAAATGCAATTTAATGTTTATATAAGAGAAAAGTTTTTGTAGTAAAACAACTAAATAACGTTTCACAAAAAGCGTACAAGAACACAAAGTTCTTCTAGTATTGCGATTCGAGGCGGGCGATTGCCTCTTAAAGTAGAATTTAACGTAGAGACTTTAAAAGTTTTAGAGCCCCCGAAAGTTTATATGATGCCCTTGTTGAGGACTTGCTTATACTGTCATACCACTCTCAGGGTCCACGCTTCCGATCAAAAGACATATTGCCTATAAAGTTAGTTACCCAGCCCAAATTTCCTTCCCTTGTCTTGATAACTGCTTTAGAAAATAACAGGAGATACAGCCATTTTGTGAGAAAACGAGGATAAAAAAAGTTCTATAGTGCGGGCGCTAGGATACATAATTTTATGTTCAATAGTAGGACTTAATAAGGAACAGTTTGGCTTAGTTGCATAAAATACTTAAGGTCGCCGTAAAGTGATCAAATCTATTGTTTTATAGGAGAGCATTTAGGGTAATAGTTGGCCAAAACACAATGTTACGACGGTTTTAATTTTGCGATTAAAGGTATCCTTTTAAAAGGAATTTTCAAATAAATTACGTTTCTATTGTAAACAGTACCATAAGTAGATTTTAAGGTCGCCGTATTCCTCACCGTAAAATTATAACATTTGTGGTGTTTTTTTAGGTACATAAATTTCGAAAAATAAAACACGTAGAGCAAAAGCAATATCAAAAATAAAATTATTGTTTTGTTTATCCACTTTCACTATTTAAATTCTCCTCAAATACGATAGTAAATTTGAAAATGCATTTGTATGATACACATTATTTTGCTATTCCAACCTCACATTTTAACAATTACTTTCTCAAACCTAAAGGCAAAAGTGAATAACCTTATATACAGAACTATGTAAGTTTATGTTATAACAATATTTACAGCTACAGTTGGATTTAAAAAAATACGTATTTTGAAAGATTTCTGTACCTAAAACTTTGTTAGTTAGACCGATTTCAGTCGTTATTCGTTTTACTTACTTTTAAATATTCGCAATTGGTATGAGTTAATATTCCTGTTATTTTCTAAACTCCATATTATTCAAAAATAACCCTTGACTGATCCGTTTGGCGCAAGGGCTTATTTAATCAATCTTTATTTTTTCAGAAGTGTGGCAAAAATCCAATAAAACTAAAGAAAAACTAAAATTATGCCGCAAATAAATAGCTTCAGACAATATCCATATTATTCAGTTCTTAAATGTCTAAAATTACTTGTATTTGTAAAAAATACTTTCAAGAATACGGCGCCCTTAAGGCTGGTTTCGCAATATTTGAATAAACTCTTCTTCTTCCTTATTCTTCGACAGAATGGCTTAATTTTTTAGCTGTAGATCTACTTAATACCTAAATATCTATGACTTCCTCTTGATAGAATTTTGAAACAATTTCAGATAAAAATTTAAAAAATATTTTCTAAAATAACTGGACTCTTTTCTGTATAAGCATAAATTCTGCCACGAGCATAGACATACAAGGTTAAGTATGACTAAGTACAAATATGTTAATAGGGGATAGAAAAAAATATGAATTAACGACATAGCCCTTCAATTTCTAAAGTTATTTATAAAGCGAAAATAAAATTACGTAACCATACCAAACCCCAATTCATCACCGACTCTGGCGGTCGGCAGCCGAGACAGCAGGTTTAGACTTAGGCAACCACCAACAATTTGCTGTCATAATAATTGAAATCCTGTGTGTTTACGTTTAATTGTCTGTTTTTCTTAAATTTTTAGTGCTTCTTTCTTTTTTCAGTTTTAAAAGTTTTTAGAGATATGAAGAAATCTGTGTCTTGTACAGACTTATTATCCTCTAATAAAGTTTGTCGGATTGTTTTTCTGGGTTATCAGATATTTTATAATTAAAGACTGCCGTGGGCGCATTCAAAGTTTTCTATTATCTATTAATATTCCTTGTTATCGATTTTCTTAGAATACATGGGCATTTTAACTGAACCTAAAGTGTGTGTTGTACATATCAGGTATTATTATTAATGTTCATAGCTCTTTTCCAACACGGCATCTGACTAGTTTGAAATCAGTCCGAAGCCGTCAGTCAGTTTAATATTAGATACAAGTCAGCTGCAGTAAGTCGGTGAACAAGGAGCAGAAACATTATTTGTGTTAGTTTGTAGAAACTGCGTAAAACGGGCCCAAAATAGGTGTTGTAAAATGTAATTTATTTCTTTCTCTGGAAATTTCAGTAAATTTTTTGTTCGGTCGCCGATTATACGCCATATCAGGTTTTACAATAGACTAGTTTCTTTTTGAGGTTATTTTTACAAAATTGTATTTGTAAGTCTCCTGTACATTGAAAAAATTTTGTTTACATCTCCCTGTATACTGATGGCCACTAATTCAGATGAACATCTGTTTAGCAGAAAAATGCTCAGAGACGCGCATAAAGAAACATGATGGTTACAAATCAAATACAACAGCAGATTATGTGATGACGACCATCTATAAATATGCAGCAATATATTGAAATCATAGCAAGCAACATTATAGATTAATTTTAACAACTGTAATATGTTTAATAAATAACTTTTCACACTTTTGGTTAGGCAAACATAGTTTCAAAAATAACCCTTGACTGTTCCGTTTGGCGCAAGGGCTTATTTAATTAATCTCTATTATTTTTTCAGAAGTGTGGCAAAAACCCAAAAAACTAAAGAAAAACTTTTTACACTAGTATAATAAAATAAACCGTTTTCTTCATTCATATTAGTAGCTTTCTCCCACTAAAATAGATAAAAGTTTTTTTAACAGTATAGTTCAATAAATACTGTGAGGTAAAAGTGAACAATAATTAGAAAAATATTAAGTACCTAATATTATTTATTGTTGTATTCTTTCAAAGTAAAATCCAACTTTTTGTTTCAAAAACCCCTCTTTAAAGCGCACGTGCTTTTCCACCCTTTCCTAATAATCCATCATATCAGTTGACGTCGAATTTTATGCACAAGCATGTCCTTTGTCAAACACAATAAGACGAGGTCGGGCCGCCAATCTAGTTTAGTGTTCATATACTTTTCCACTTTTCTTTTTTATTGAAAGGCAATTTCGAGGCCAAATTGAAATCTTTGTATTCTTGAACTCAACGTAGATGCCTCTCCAAGTCCGAGATCTGATCAGATTATGCTAGCTGCCGGGTTATAACCTCCATGGGAACAATTTCTGCAGCGTGCTCTGCCTATATTCGGCGTAAAGCACGACGTAAATAAAATATTTGCTAATCAGTTTCAAACAGATTTAATTAACTGCTGTATAAAATTACGGCAACTGTTAAATAAGTAGTTTATTCATCCTTATTGTTATACAGGGCGTTTCCTAACCTTTCTGATAAAATGAAGGTGAATCCTTACCTAATTTTAAGACGAAAATGTGTTCTGAAAGTTTTTCGAATCCCTCCTTCGTTTTCGAAATACAGGGAGTTAAACTTGTTTTTCATATTTATGAAGAAAACAAGTGTAATTTCCATGGAAATGTCTAGCAAATATCCAAATATCACTAGATAAAATATGAAATAAAATAATACTAGAAAAAAAATGCAAAAAAAAGTTGTTTTGTCCAACTGCCAAAAAATATTATTTTTTTTATCGCTATAGATACGCAAAATTAGCAATTTTTTAAAGACGATGAGCAAAAGCACGCTATCGTGAAAAAATGGAAACAAAAATATGCGATCGTGAAAAAAGTTTTTTTTTCACAGGTCTGGTATTTTGTTCACGATTATGTTTTGAGATTGACACTAGCTTCAAATAAAAACATATGTATTTGTTTATTTATTTTCTATTTCATGCTATATAAACAACAGTGCTTGCACACGTCAAAAACAATGAAATAGTCAAAACAGTCTAAACATGACAACAAAACACTTTATACAGTAAACACTACATTCACTATTTAAATATTCACTAAAAGTATAAAAAGCATGACTCGATAGAAAGTTTTTTATTTTCATTTTAAATAAATTTGTGTCCAAGTTCCTTATATCTGGAGGAAGCGCATTAAAAAACTGTATTCCAATATACTCAGTTCCCTTTCTAGTTTTCAAAAGCCTACAAAACTTATTATCCAGATCATTCTTATTTCTAGTGTTATATGCGTGGGTCTGGTTTCTGCTATGTAATTTGTATAAATTACATTTAACAAAAAGAAGACATTGAAATATATATATCGATGGAACGGTAAGATTTTTTAAATCTGAGAAGTAATTTCTACAGTCGTCTCTAAAACCAAGCCCAGAGATGATCCGTATAGCTTTCCTTTGCAGTGAAAAAAACTAGTGCACTGCAAAGTGCATGACCCTACATTTTGATGGCATAAGATATGATAGAAAAGTCAAATGACCAAAAACATAGAAAATATAATTTATATTTTTAAAATAAGATCAATGTTTCGTTATATTTGACCTCATTTGGCCTCATACTATTATTTATAATGGTTAAAATGAGGCAAAATGTATTCTAAATAACATAATGTGCTTTTGAGGACATATTATGACGTTTCTGAATTCATATGATTTCTTATTTATAATATAATAATAATAATTTTACTCTTCATTCTGATCCCGAGGATTAGCCCAGAAGCTGAAGACTTGTGCGGGAAAGGAAGCGGTATATTATTATTAAGTAGGCCGTATTTGCGCCCAGGAACAATTTAATAGACCCCAACCACCATTCAATGCAGAAATGAGGTAAACTTGGAAAAACTCATTAATTAGGGGGATGGTCAAACACCAATCTCCCACATTGACCCAAGCCAATGTCAATCTTCTTCACAAGTATCTACGGCTGATCTGACGCCTTAAAATAAAATGCAGTTTCCACGTCTATTATTTTTCATTATATTTATATTAGGTACTTGAAGTCATCCAGTTTATTACTGAAGTAAAATCTAATCACAACTTGAAGATTTAATAGAATAATTGGTTATACAGATTCGGAAATTGCGGATCTTTACAGAGAAAGTAGAAATTGCCGCTTCGTTCCACGGAAGGTACGAACTTTAAGAGGGGCGGCGACGTGCATTGGTCTAGCATTCCCCACTACTACGGTAATCGGTTCCGTATCGCCAACGCCAATTTGCCATTGGAAATCTAACTGTTCGGTCAACTGATGCCAGTGTTGTCAGATCTCATGCTCTCATATTTTCATTACAAAATCTCATGCTTTTTAATAGACACAAAAAGAAATAATAAAATTATTAAAATTACTGTTTGAAATCTACCAAAACAAAGACCTAACGAGAAATAAAGGCAAAATTGAATAAATAGAGGTAGGTACAGCTACAATATTTGGGTACTTGAAATGTCTTTTATTGCAGACTGCTCTCTTAATAATTAGCAATGAATACATAAACGGGTATGACAGTCTACGGATATGCGGTGTGTGTGCTGTATTCACGCTGTATTGCAGTGATTCTTAACTCTATTCCGTAAGGGTACCTACATTTTCTGGAAACAACAGATTTTACGACCCGTGAGTCACCCTGCGTCACGTCAACTGCACCTCAACGTTCGCCCGGCCTAACAATAAAATAAATTAGAAAGGTTACGTGGTTAATAACTTTTAAGTAAGTACCTGTAAGTACCTACTTACAATGTAATATTATGATAAAATAGCATAACATTTTTAATGAAATAAAAATGGCATTACAAAAGTAATTAAAAATTAAGCTGTGTCAAGAGGTGTTTTTTGATAAATTAAGCCATCTCATGCTTTTTTCTCCAAACCTCATGCTTCTTTGAAATTATTCTCATGCACTGAATTTTTTCCACCTGGCAACATTGCTTGATGCAAACACGCTGTGGTCGAAGTATGCGTGTAGCATGACACAAATACACGCAAGCGGCAAAATACAATTCACCATCAAGATCCTCACTTTCCAAATCTGTATATCAACAAGTAACTATAACATCGTATTTCTCTAGATTATCATTTATTACAATTAACTCTAAAATGAATAATTAGATCTTAATGAACTGAAATATGCAAAGTGTGCAAAAACAGTACTAAATCATGAGTAATGCACACAGCTGGGAAAGGATTTCTTAAAAAAAAACTCATGAATCAACGAAACCTGTTACTTTACGCTCGATTTTAAATATCTACTGAAAACTATATCTGTTATAAAAGTTTCAATAAAGAAACATTTGAAACAGCAATATTTAAAATATTTTTATAGATAGAATATCAACATGGTAAGTTATGCGTTGTAACAGATGTGTTAATGAAGATCAAATCTGACTGAAATAAACAACAATATTAAATACATTGGCTTCCTGCAACTTCTCACTCCCGCTTGAATAACGCATAAGTGTCTGGGTCACTCACGTCTGTCATGTCTAAGTATTTAGTGAACAAATAGTGATTGTTTTACTTCAGCATGCATAAAAATATATGTATAAAAAAACCTAATAAAATCAAAATAATTCCATAACTAAATCAGACAGAAAGGTCGCATCTCCAGTGTCATTCCTAAATTTTCGTCATCTTTAAATATATTTTAATTGTACAAAGACAAGACATTGCATGGAAACAAAATTAAGAACGCAAGAATGCTGCATGCTTCGAGATTTTGAACACCCAGTAGAGCAGGATTTGTGCAGGTAAGTATAGAGGCATACATTTTAATAAAGATATAGATGTACATTCTTTACACCTTCAGATTGGCAGTTTGAGCAGTCACTATCTAAAGTCGTCTATCCATTGAAAAAGTTCTCATCAAATCGACAAAACTTATTAAGAAATTACAGTTCCATATTTCACTGGACAGCTGCTGTTGATTAATGTTTTCTGCAACATTTCTGAATTTGTTGAAATAAAAATAATTATTACACTTCCACCTAGACTATGCAGAAAAGTCACATGTGCATTGTTTAAAAACATCGTTGAAAATTTGTATTTATATTTGTAAAATAAATTGAATGTTCCTTTATATTACAAATGCCTCATACTTTAATTTTGAATGGATAAAATGAAGGAAATTTTCATGTGTTTTTGTAGACATGGTGGACGTTTCCGCATACATCGATTCAAATAGTGTGTAGGAGGTTTTAGATGGAAAGGTTTATAGAGTTTTGAAACTAAGCAGTTCTATATTTTGAAGTATCCTTTTAGAATTATACCTAACCTCATGTTTTATGCAGTTCTCTGAAAAATTAGAAATAAACTAATTATTCAAGTGTTTTTGTTTCCAGTAAAATAATTTTCGAAATAACCACTCTAGAGCTAATAGAGCATTGAAAAACAAAATTTTCCTGTGAATTATTGTCTTTTGTTTTCAAAGTACAATACAAATACTTCAACTTTTCTATTTTTTTGTCAATATCTCGAAAAGGAATATTTTGAAATTTGGTTCCTAGCATCTTTTAAGAGATCCTATAGTTTCAATAATTTTGTGTGCATGCAAAATTTATAAAAATAAATAAATTTTGTTTAAATCAAAGTCCATTTTCTAATATGATAAACTCCAAAATTTCTCTCTAAACTAGGTATTTGTCGATATGGGAAGAACCGTCCAAACAAAAATTAATTTTATAAACTAGTTTGTACAGATTTTACAAAACTTTTACTTTAGTGATCGCTGCACTTTAAAGTTATAATTCAATTTCTAACTGAAAATATGTCTCCTGACTTAACGGACAACATTTATTTTGATAGTAAGAACTGGTAATGTCTTTAATATAATGTTTATGCGTTCACTTCCACAAGTCAGTTGTTATGCAAACCATAGCACCCGATTAATTATTATTAGTATTAACACAACCTCTATCAAATGCAACGTGCTTAATAATCCGTAAAATAAATATTACTCGTAGTTTAAGTGCATGCCAGTTGCATTTAAATCTCTGACCAGCCTCCATAATTTAAGTTCATGTGTCATAAATATACCAACCTCAACAAATTAATTGCAGTGAAAACTGTAAATTTATTTAGTCTATTAACTCACAAAATTCTGTTTAACAATTTGCGACCGGTTTCAAAAGAAAATTTTGCTTCTCAGCCAAGAATAAAAAAAATAACAAAGTATAAGTAGGTGTAATACATGAATATACAGGATTAACTATGATTAAGTATAAAAATTTTAACCACGTGCTCAGGGAGGTCTAAAAGACACTAAAAGATTTATTTCGGAATTCTAGCTCAATATTTAAAAAATGGGGCAAAATCATCTTTTCCCACGGAAAGTCGGCGCCTATGCAATCAATCATCGTCCGAGATGGCTAGATATGTCAACTACCGTGTTGCCGTTTTTGCAGCATTATCAAGTTTATAAATGACGAAAATAAACATTTTTATTAATAAAACAATGTCTAAGTACCTGATAGATAACAGTTAATAATAATAATTTGTCATAATTGTCCACTAACATATCCAACATAAAATACTTTATTTGATCACTATAAAACGTTTAAAATTAGTGACTAAATGTTCTAAAATAACATAACCTAGAATACTGCACTGCTAGTTGCATACTATCCAAACGTCAAAGAACATGCGAAGCTTAGTTATATCTAAAGGTCTAATAAACGTTTATTACAGAACACGGTAAACATCTTGGGATGTTATAGTTTAAAAGATTACTAATTAATTTATGCAAACATCGTCGATTACTGTTAATATTGTTGCTATTATTAGTATTAACATAATTTAATTCCCCAACAACATAAGAAGTTTAAAAAATGTTCAGCGTGAAGTGCACCTTGCATTAGTGGCCTACATATGGCGTCTGCAGATGTCAAAAAATACTGCATACGGCGGTACTCTGATTAGTTTGAAGTAATTTTTCAGTACTTGTTTTTCGTAAAATTAGTTGTTCGCGTATGTTTTAGTGTATTTGCAAATATGTCGTATTCAAATGCCTAGATGACGAATAAGGTGGTGATTTATGGGAGTATGACAAGTGCATGTTATCGTGTGGCAGCGTACCAAAGACGTTTTCCGAGTACACAAAATATTACGCTGAATACTTTTAGAACCACATTAAACAAGTGTTATAATGGCCTGGCGCTAAACGTGTGGCAGTGTTTTTGTGTATTTGTGTACATTTGCGTGTATTTTTTTGTTATCCTTTGTGGTCTTTCCCGAGGTACCTCGTTTTAAACAAAAAGAACGGCCGAGGAAAGGCGAGGTCCACAGCAAGTACAAAAGTCTTTGCAATGGCAGGTTTTAATTTAAACAAGTAAGAAGAATATGATACATTTTTAAAATCTCCCCAAATATCAAACCTGAAAATAAATTTTAGTAAGGTAGGTGCTGCCTTCCTGTGCTACCATATCGTGTTTCTCATTAAATCATTAAATAATAATCTACCTACATTTTGTAAATAATTGTTTTCCTTTCAAAGCGGGTAAACTGATATATGTATTACCGCCGTGACCTGTCACTACGTTTGACACCTTTGACTTTGGCAGAATATACCTAACCTCTCGGCTAACAGAGGAGGAGGATAAAATAAGGATTTAATATAGTTTCGACAAAAAAAAAATTCGCTTTATAAATAAGAAATTTTTTGATAGATGATTCCATTAATTTTTATTTTTGACCTGTATAACATAGAGGGAGAAACAATATATTATAAGAAAATTGCTTTAATTTTTTTTTACATCTGTAAGGAATTCTAAGCTCTCCAAGTTATAAATTAATGGGCCTTTCTCTACCAAATGCAAAATTACAATATTATTATTAAAAGTATTATTATTATATAATCAATGTTTACCAAAATGGGAACCACCAGTAGAAGATGTGTGAGAACATCGCAAATGCTGTGTCAATCTAATATTAAAATTTCTATAAGTACAATCTAAGTACGTGGCGGTAATGAAAAACAAGAAAGTTTATATCCATCACATCTGATAAGTGAATTTACTCTATCTTTATTGTTTACAAATAGTTTTTGAACTGAATTCGTAGATTTAAAAGAAATAATATAATAGTTTTTGAAAAAAAATTGTAATTCTGTAAGATACTGGACCAATGAGCATTCTATTTAGATTACTACTGAAAGCAGAAACTTTATGTGAAAATGGATGTAAAGAATTGTTATCTATAACAGTACTAGTGAAAGTACGTTTTCTAAAATATCATCTGTTAGAGTAATAGATAAATCTTTAATGATTTGTTATTGTCTTGTATTTCTAATGTAAATTTAATGTTGGAATACTTTAAGAAATATTATATGTATACGTATATAACATGACAAAGAAAGGTAAGCCATTAAATATGAAAGTAAAACATTATTTAATTTTCAGGTTTAATAAGTTTACAGCTAATTATGCCTAGAGTAGAGTAGGCAGATTTCCCAGCTTAGTGACGTTGAGAGAGAGCGGATTGTTGGGTTGCGCGAAGCAGGTTACGTACCATTGTACGGTGTTACCAGACGTGGATTCAGGAAGGCCGTGGATACAGAGCGAGGGGCATAGGTCTTTGTAGAGGAACCACAGAGTGTGAAGATCACCGATTGCGAGTTTTATCCCTCAGAGACCAATTTAGCAGCAGCCGGACTATTGGGTGGCGACCACATTGGGTGATGCCTCTCACTGGTCAACATCGAACCAACCTCCTTCAATGGTGTAGAAAGAGGTTTCAGTGGAACCAACATGCCTGTATATGCACGATGGTCGCACACAGTAGGCGTTATGGTATCATCGCATATGGTAGCAGATCACCACTAGTTAGAGGCAAGATGACGGTCCAACGATAAATTCAACTATTGTTTATCTGGCCTCATGTTGCCAGAACAATAATTTTTATGGACCAAGATCAGAACAACCGTTTACCCTGGCCACCACCAAGATAGCTAGACCTGAACATATCTGGGACATGACTGGCCACAGACTGTACTATTTACAACATCCTCCACATACTTTAGTAGCTCTTCCCATGAAGTTCAGATAGCTTGGAATGAAATACCTCAAGAACTTATCGACAACGTTATTAGATCCGAGCCCAGGCGTATCAATAAATGTATTAGGAATTGTGGGTTCTCAACGTACTATTGAACCAATTTTTTCAGTATGTTTGTTCTCTGATCTTGCTGCCTTTCTTTGTCACTTAGTATATAGGTATTAGCAGCGTACGAGTATATTTTATTAGTTTTGTTTACATGGGTTTTCGAAAAATTTGTATGATTTCTGAAATGGGTATATTTAAAAATAAACCAGCAATAGGTTCCTAACACCAAGAAAATATAAGACGAATATGATTAACAGATTCATCCAAGAAGGAGTTAGAACAAAAAAGATCAGTTTTTTTAATCACTGGATTAATAAACCAAATCGGGATTTAAAATCACAACTCATTTAAATGTTTCTATTGGACGCCATACTGCAGTAGCAGTAACAAAACAGATAAAATGTCATACCGAATATTGCTACGAGTATGTATTAAAACGTAGGAAACTTAAATATTTGACTTCAAGTTACTAAAATCTAAATTAATTATTTATAGAACTAAATATGAAATATAAATGCAAAGAGTAGTATCTTTAAACCAATAAGTTAAGAATAATTGATGCACGTGTCATTTTTCTCAAACATCTACAAGCAAGGACTGGTTAATGTAAGCTTTAAACGTATTGTTATTAAAAAGTATGCGCATAATATATGGCATGCAATAATGCATGCCATTTATTAGATGCATCTAGTATATTACGAGTACGTTCATATGAAACCTTAAATCTGGATTAATTCAACATTTATAACTATGAAATATTCTCTGTAAACAAACCCATAAATTACCGCCTGCCTGTTCCACACACTCATATTCGCATGAAGAAATGACGGCTACACAATGCCTTAGACTTGTGCATTTTCGTGATTTTCATAACATGTGTTATTAATAACAGTGATGACAGAATTAAGACAAAATATCTAATTTCGAATACACACAACTGCTATAAAAGATGTAGCATCGATGTTGCCATAAAATAAACAAAATAAAAATTGATTTTAGTGTATGTAGTGTATTTGAACTGTTATAATTATTCGAGTCGTTATGCTTTACTCGCGGGAAAGCAACTACCACTGCCAAGATTAACTCAAAATGACGACGAATACTTGCAAAATGGTCTAGTTCACTCATTATGTAACGATTTATCCCCCCCTCTTCCTCTCTCACTCTCTCTCTCTCTCTGTGTCAGCTACAGGAACTTAGTTGTAAAGTAAAATGTTCTCAATATGTCCTAAATGCGACACGCACGATTATATAACATTTTTAAAACATTCGTTTAGTGTTACACTTTCAACGTTTATTATTATATAAAAACTTAAACATATAAAATATATCGTTAAAAATACGTTAATAATATTCGCATTTCATCCAGATGTTGACTACAAATTTATGTTTTTTATAACGTTTATTCAACTAACATATACAAACGTATTATATAAGTTTATATTTTAACAACATTTAACTGCACGTAGTGCAACCAATATAAAACTTCGAATTAAACGTTTTAAATACATATATGAATTTAATATATTAAATGTGTTATCCAAATGTTAATAACACGTATAAAATACCTTGATACTACACATGTTTTGAACTGATGGTAGAAATAAACACCGAAATAAGTAATATGTTTTCTGGCATACTTCACAATGTATTTAAATGTATACTATAGGTTTATATGTATTGTAACCTCGAAATAGAGTTAGCGTAGAAACACGTCACGTAGACAAACAAACTTTATTGTCACTCTCGATTATACAAGAAATATCCTTCGAACAAATGTCACAACTGTCAACGCCTTACTTCGACGTTTGTCAATCGCCTTCGATTGCTCAATATAAACTGATTGCAGCGGCGAAATCCATCCGCTTATATAGGTTTTTAGGGTTCTAGAAATTTTCGGCGGTCTCGGGAATCAAATAGAATGTGCCAGAAAACGTTATCAAAAAATTATAAATTCTAACATAAACAGAAACGTAATTAAAAAGCTAAAGAGGTAGGTGAACTTCATTTATAAATGTTAACGTAAACAGGAATATAATTAACAAACTAAAAAGGTAGGTGAGCTTTCGTAACAATATAATAATATTAATCGACGCGTTAAGTGCAACGTTTGTAAAACGTCGAACTAAACGTTTTAAATACTTATTTGAATTTAATATATTAAACATGTTATCCAAATGTCAATAATACGTTTTCTGCATAACGTTTTAATAAAATAAAAATAAAACGTGTAACACTACTACACCAGTTTTCAACTGATGATAGAAATGAATATCAAAATTAATTATATTCTAGTAATGTTTACTTCATTAGGTATTTAAATGTATAACACAGGTTTATATTTTAATAATATTTAACTGCGCTTTAAGTGCAACGTTTTTTATTAGAACCGTTCGTTTGCATATACACATCTTTATTTCCTACACGTGCTCTATTGTAACTGTACTGTCTAATCGCTCAGTTTTAACTGAGCATATATAACTTACTTAGTTTACACAGGTACATATAGTATATGTATAGAATATACCCAATGGGCACACATACGTTTTTGAAACATAACGTTTTCCTTTGAAAGTTTAAGTTTATTTTTAATTAAACACAAACGTATAAAAGGGGTTGATGTGAAAACTAGAGAATTACGTTTATTTTATAAAGGTTCTGTAGTATACGTCCAAATCGACAAAATATAAATTGATGACCACAAGTACATCTCGCGTATTCGTGTCCTTTGATATTTCTATCCTCCTGTCTGCTAGGTATATATATAATCAAGTAGTCACGTTTATCGTCAGTCTAACGAGGTAATAAGCTCGAAACTGGTAAGTATATCTGGTACCTACCACCTAGATTCTGAACCTGGCTGGTTGCTATAGGTTTTTCTAGTGTTCTAGTGTTTAAAAACAGAATTGTACCAGAATATATATTTTTCCTTAGTGTTGAAGACGTTATATAAAAACCTGACGTTTTATAAACATAAAAAAACTCGTTTTCCATAAACGTTTATACATTTTTTTTTATTTCTGTTATTTAAACGTAGCTTAATAATGTTTAATAAACGTTTCTTTTTTAGTTAAGAACAACGTTTTCTCTTGCGATATTGTTTCGTTGTATCAACCTTTGACGTTCAATCACTTTTAAATGTTTTTTAAACGTATGTGTGCCTATTGGAGCGACAAGAAATATATTCTTAAGACAATTAAAACAAAAAGACATTTTTCTACTGAAAACAAGATAATCACATATCGTCATCAGCAATATCATCGATTTTATTTATATACATCTTACAACAGGCGACATTATTTTCGAATTATCTACTTTTGTACCATATACTGGAAGTTTAATATTGAAGTTCTGGGAGATTTATTGAAATTTGCCTACATTATACAAATTTGTAGGGTTTTGACAAATGAACATGAAATCATATCAAACTATAAACTAACTCCCAATGGAAACAAAGCGTTCTAACCTGAAAATGTCAATATCTAATATCTAAGGAATATGTAAATTATAATAATTGTATATATAAGTCCATAAGATCAATTATCTATGCGTTCTATGCACAAGAATAACAGTGATTAAGTCATGTCATTAGTTTTAAGAGAAAATAGGAAAAAATGAGTATAATACGAATAAGGGATTAAAGAAATTTAAATGTATATTTACGCTGGAAAAAATGTTTTCAAATCATTATTTAAACCTTTTCAGATTGTTACTGACTTCTGATGGCCTTAATTCATTCACAGCTCTCAAATCAAAGCGGTAAGAACCAGGAGTTAGTTGCGACCGGGAATTGGGCTGATTTGCTGCTCTTTTAAAAGGTCAAGTAACCATTTTTTTTAGATTTGCTGTCTTTTAGGGCTTCCGAACACGTGGTTAAAATTAATGTTATTTTGACCGAATCGTTGTAAACAAATCAACATAAAGCTCTCGAATTTTTAATCTAGAACAGTAGTCCTAGCAGGGACTAGTAAAACTAATCTCTATACACGAATCAAAGATTGCTCTTATGCAGGACTCTAACATTCCTTAACCCACCTATATCGCAACATGCTACTACACGATTTATAATGCACATTCTATCTTCGAATACATTTATGAAATTTGTATTAGTCTGCCAAGCGAACAGACAGACGGAAAGGAATTTCCACCACTAGGAAACCCTCATAAACTTGGCTCATCGCTTCTTGTTAATTTTACACCTGGAAGTTCAAACCGAATGGTTTATTTGTTCAGAAAGCCCCTATTAATAGTATATAACACTCTGCGACCAGCAACATAGTCTTTAATCTTATTGCCTGCAACTATATTTAGCTACATTCTAATTCAAATGACGTGAATGAATTTAGAAACTAAATTACAGTAACAACTGTTTATATTCACCCCAACAGTACCTAGAATTGTTAAGTACATCAGTAGAGTTATACAGGGTGATTCGTCTATCTCTAGTTAAAACGAACACAAAAAATGAGGTCTTACCATCTTTCAAAGAATGGAAATAAAACAGTTTTAGAACAATTACTCATGATTATGTTATGTTATTCAGTGAAATAACACACAAGTTTTAGAAAAAGAATTCAGTAAAGAGGGCATTAAAGGAATCCACTTTTATTTTACTAAATAGTGACTGTTGTGTTATGTCGAATTATTTTTGAAAATTTGATAATCGTTGGTTAGATATTGTCAACGACCTCCATTTGGTATTTAATTAAAATGCAATTTTAATCGATGATTTTAATAAGAACTACGTTTCTGTCGGGTTGCCTATCAAAATATGGCTGTTAAGTGTTTTAATTTTTAATGTTTTTTTTTTAATGAAAGAAATCCGACAAACGTTATTCGAAATATCTAAATTGATGAAAATAGATTTTATATTCTAGGACATTTTTCGGACCGTTTAAACGAAGAATAGTCGTTATTGTGCTTGTGTCCTTCAGGACTTTCCCGAGCCTTTCACGATGATATTATAACTTCAAATATTCATATCAATATTTCAAAACTGTTGTTTACTTCTATGGAGAAACACTCAAATAAGCACAGTTTAACAGATATTTCCGTGGTTCAGTGTAAAATCCAGCTTAGTAAACCTAAGATTGGTGGTTCAATTCCCGGATAGGCTCAGTTTTTTTTATTTTTTAACATTTATATTAACATTTAAAACTATGGTATCGTCGTGAAATAATAATTGTATACAGTTTTTATAGTTAATGAAATGACAGCAATGGATCACTCACATATTTTGGACAGATTTGACTGTAATTTTAGACAATTTTCCATAATTTCAGTAAAAATCTTAAGATCATACATCAGGTAAGAAACATTCAGCTCATCAAGAACATCGTCCACAAAAATATTAATGAAAAGAGGACCCAGTACCAACCCATGAAGAACACCAGATGGACTATAGTATTCGATAGATTTGTAACTACAATAAAAAGTATATTGATATCTGCCAGAAAGACAAAATTTACAAAAATCAGTTAATCAGATAGAGATACCGCAATGATTCAGTTTGAATAAAAGCTTTTCATGATCAAGTCTTTCTAATGCCTTGGAAAAACCTGTATATAAGGTTATGAAGGTGTAAGCCAATGGATGTGGTAATGTTATGGTAGAATGATACTAATTTATTTGTGTTTAGTGCATGGAATAAAATATAGTTTCAATCTAATGCTACTCTCAACAGCCCAAAATGAAGGAAAATGTCCACAAAGCTAAAATAACTTAATGGTGGTCGGGGCATTAGGTCTATCTACAGAGTAGTTGTTCTCCACAATGACATCAATAATTATACACTTTGTTTTGCCTAAAGCTACGTACTTGTTTCAACAGTATCTGAGAAACAGCAAGTAGCTGAGCAGTATTAAAGAGCTAAGTAGTGAAGAAATTATATCAATTTGAATATTATAATCTTACCTGCACTCAAAGGTCCTGCTGGTTATATTTAGTTACTAAAATTAGACATTAAATTGCAATATTTTGAATAGTATACCTACTATACCTGCTTCTTTGCCTATAAGGCGCAGCAATTAATACTAATAGCTACATATCAATTTCCGAGCCACATACTCACTACAAAACTGAAAATTATGTAAATCGACCGTGCATGCAAGTTATCCCCCAACTCATCTCCGTTCAAGCTTATCTTTGACCGCCAAAGTTCCCCTAACTCCTCACAGCAGGCCTGCCAACTCTAACTTGGCGAGGACTTGCGGTCTGTGTGTTTGCAATTATGCCATGTAATTTTGTTTCAAAGTTCTCACCTACCATTCGCAACTACTAATGACTAAAGGGTATGAGAAAGGGATTGCTTAAATTCATCGTTGAGTTCATGATTTTGATGCTCCCATGTGCATTGCTACTGAGAATTGGGCATTGTTATACGTAATTTAGTTGATTTGTAAAAGGAACGTTTATCATCCTGTTCAATTTGTAGAACAGGTGGAAACTAATCTAATTTGTCTTTCAGTAAATCTCTTAATTTTTAAATCTAACTCAAGCTTATTTACCAGGTACACTAAATTAGATATTGAAATTAAATAAAACAGTAATTACCATTTTTAATTTATAGTGTCAGGTACTATACATTTAATGGACTATTATTATTACTAGTTTGGAGTTTGTTATATAACAATTTTTGCTTTAAAGCTTAATGAGTAAGTTACGGTCACAATTTTATATTTTTTTATCCATGTCTTAAAAACAGGGACGGTGATATTTTTCCAAGATTTACTATTTATCTATACTTTCATGAATTTAAAATATACTCCAGTATCGTAGGTACAGATAATTTCAAGATATTTTTTAAATTTCTGATCAATTTTTGACAAAAAAGTATTCCAGTAAAGTAGTCATACCTGCACATTTACAGGTCTTGAGACATTAGGCTTGTTAAACAGGTTTAACGATATTAGCAATCTAAAAGCAACAGTTAAACACACTAATTACAGCACTAAATTTACAAATCAAGTAAGTGACACTTTTAATTATTTATTTTCATGAACAATTACAATTCCTTGGCAACAATATTTTATGAAATAAGTTGTCAAAATGAAAAAAAATGTTGATGTATTCGAGGTTGAAGTCTATACTACAAAGGTCTACAAAAATATGTATATTGGAAAATATAACAAGCTTATTGCTTATTTGAAGAGTGAATCGAAAGTATACAAATAAAAAAACTGCATTATTGGAAAGAGCACATATTGAAGAATTTTTGACTGGGGCTTCCGATAAAGAATATTTAATGATTAAGATAATATATATTTACCTTTTACATGTTGTTCGGTATATAGTGAATTTTGAATTATTTTAGGTTGCACTAATAATGGAGGACAATAGCAGTTAGCTACTTGTTTCAATACCTGACATCAAGACAGACAATTCAAGAACATTTACAATTATAGAAGAAAGATTTTGCGTGAATGCCGTTGAAATATACAGAAACTATATTTTTCTGCGCTCAATTCGCTTAACACAAGACACATTCTTTTTAAGATACATCAATCAAAAATGTACTTCTCAGCCTGTTGGAATCAACACATTGACGAAGGTACATCGATAGTTGCTTCATTCCTTAATATCGTAAATCCAGAAGCATTCACTGGCCATTGTATTAGGCGCACTTCAACAACTTTATTGGCCAAAAAGGTGCTGATCTTATAACCATTAAACGGCATGGTGGATGGAAGAGCTCCTCTGTAGCAGAAAGTTATGTTGAGGAGTCCATATCTAACAAACTTGATATTACAAGGACAATATAGCTGTTGCTTACAAGATGAGACATCCGTAACTTATGAAAATTCTTCACAAACTTCGGCTGATGCTATGCGTTCTGAAAATGACGCTGCAACGGTTGTTATTAACGGAAACGAAGTTATATGTGATAAAACAAAAAACGGAATTACTATTACTATAAATGTAAATGTTAGTGTTAATAAATAAATGAATTAAATTTAATTTATTACAGGTATATTACTTTTTTCATTACTCTATTCACTAGTAATAATAATAATAGTGTTTAATAGTCCAACAGGAACAAAATCCCAATTACAGAACCATAATAGAAATTATTTAAATACATAAAAGTTCCTAAAATAAAGTTAACAACAAAACTAGTCTAACACACAAAAATAAATGTATAGGTAAGATAAGTAAAAAATATAAAAGTATGAAAAAGTACTGTTAAAAACATAATCTAGCAATAAAAAAACACAACAATAAGTAGTTGTCAAAAATATTAGACATAAATAAGTAACTAAGTATGAGAAACAATTATAACTGCACGTCATGGGCAATCATAACAGCTGGTTTAAACTGACATTATTAATATCACAAATATAACATAAAAATTAAAATTGGATGTCATATTGTATACAGGAGACTTTAACATGAGATTAGTTCTAGCAGATTGGCAGTAAAACGTCATATGAGATCTAATCGAAGGATGTGGCACCAATTAAGTTCTGATATAGAATATATGGAGAGTCAATTGAATTGTGCAAGAGATTGTATAGAAATCTGATAGAGTATATAAATCTCCTTTTCTGTAAAGAATGAAGATTAAACCTAGATATTAATAAGTTGTCATCAAATCCTTGTGCCGGATAAACACCATCACATTTAAATGAAAGATATTTAAGAAATTTTCTCTGGACAGATTCAATATTATTGATATAACAGGTGTAATATGGATTCCAAACTAAAGAACAGTATTCCAGCTTGGATCTTACAAAAGCATAATATAATAATTTTAATGTATTCGGGTTTGTAAATGATTTACTATTTCTAATAATAAATCCTAATGCTTTTGAGCCCCCTTGACAATATATTCAATATGTTGTGAGAAGCTTAAAGTACTATCAAATATAATACCCAAATCCTTTGTAGAACTGTGACGACTAAGTAATTGCGAATTAATATGGTAATCATATACAACAGGATTGGATTTACGAGTGTAGGTGGCAACTTTGCATTTATTAACACTTAGGCTAAGTTTGTGATTAATAGACCAAGCTACAAGTTTATTTAACTCTACCTGAAGATTATGGGCCTGGTCTGCTGAAGAAATGCAAGTAAAAATTTTGACGTCATCAGCGTACAAAAGCTTCCCACAATCCAACACACTGTCAAGGTCATTAATGAATAGAAGAAATAGTAGCGGACCTAAATTCGAACCCCCGATGCAGCGACATAAGTCTTAGATTTAAAGCCATTGAATGTAACATATTGCATCCTATTGTGAAGGTAGGAACGAAATAATATAAGCAATTCATCACTAAAACCAAATGTGTTTTTGCAGTAAAACTGAGTGATGTATCCTATCAAAAGCTTTAGAGAAGTCAGTGTAAACCACATCAACTTGACCATGGTTATCTAGAATATTAGAAATATATTGTGTAAAACAAACCAGGTTGGAGGTGGTGGATCTGTGAGATATAAAACCATGTTGATTTATTGAAAGTAAATTCTTTACAGAAAAGTAGATGCGGTTGTACTAGTGGATAAAGTATCACTTTATATGGTTTATACGTGTTAATAAAAATACAGTAATAAGGTGATTGTGGATAAAAAATTGTTATATAACAAACCCCAATTATTTTCATCGATAGAATAAGTCGGTGAAGTTTGGTCAATCTTATCGTTATTGCATAAAACTGTGGGAACTGTGTGCACAAAAATTATTGCATTACGTATGTTGAAAATATGTATTGCGATACTTTTCCGTGTGATAAATTAATAATGTACAACTCGGGACCTTAAAACCTTAAATTTAAAGAAACGCGATATCAATAATTTTCTGAGTATGATTCGATTCCTTATGGGATACTAATTATTTATTCTGAATTAAATTTAAGTAATTTATTCCACGTCGCCGCCACTGAACTAAATTATACGCACACAGAAATTAGCTTCAGACCGTTTTTGTATAAAACTCCAATATATCAAGCCATTCTTATCCGAACTATCACACACAATAAAGTGGGTGTAGCCAAGTCCATTGTTTGACACCCTACCTATTGAAACCATTATTTTTAGAACCTCTTAGGGTTTTCTATCGACAGGGAACTTTTCTTATTGTTCCGCTAATTGAATTTAAAGTTATTATCTTTTTGTGCTTCATGAAAATAAAATGTAAAATTGAAATCTCATGAATACAATGCTGGTTGGAATAAAAAATTTAATTTTTGCTTCCGCGAAACATTTTACGTGTAAATTGATGATTTAATCATAGCCATAGCGGCAATACCATATGTCAAAATAGGGCAAGACATTATTTTTACATCAAAAAATTGGTGTATTATCACAATAACATTACAGTACAAAAATTTATTATAAACTCATTTTTTGCGTACTTATATTATTTTTTTTCGAAATAGTGATGTAAATTAATACATTTTTTTTGTAAATAACCATTGTATTTTTACAATGTCAATGGAAAGATACTAAGTACTTTACAATAGGGAATGTGATTTAGATGGAGAGGTTTCTGGAAAAAAAAAACTTTTTCTTTCAATGTTTATCGATCATGCGAATTAAAAGAAATATTGTGTAGTGCGAGAAAGAATTAAATTACACGTCTAATTTCTACTAAATTATCATTATAATGATTCGTTCAGATTGTGCTACATTTTTAAACAATTTTAGGTAATCATATTTCCAGGCTGTTGCTATCTCCGAAATATTTATTTTTTCTTGATATTTATAATTTTCTTCGAATTAGCATAATAAATTATCGACAAATGAACAGTTAATAAAATATTTAGAACACAATAACATAAACATTGCAAGTAGCAACATCTTGACAAATTTGGGATTTTATATCCTGTAAAGTTCTGTAAATTTAAGAAAAGTTACAAATATTATGATTTTTACAGAAATAATTAAAGTAAACACATTCCAATGCAGGCGCCTACAGCGTCCCGATCTAATAATGGTCGGCTTGTCTATACAATCATGTGCGTTAGAGATATTGTAGTGCAGTTGAATTTAAAGCGGTAAGAGACATTTCCAGTGTGTGTACGGTTTAGTTGAGCTATAAAATAGTGTATGAGAAGCTGTCTGAAGATGATTTACTAAATAGAACATGATTAAATACATATTGTGTGGTGCTGCATTTATAGCTGCCCGAAAATACATCAATATTATCCTTTTATTTACATTGAAATTGTACAGAGCATTATTAACTTTACAAATCGTAAGTAATATGACAGTTATAGTCATAAAGAAGCCAATGATAATAATCATGGAAAATTTACATGAATCATTTTTTTAGTATGCAAACACCCTGTAGGTATGTATCTTACGAATCTACTGATAGATATTTAATGTCGATATATCGACGTTAATGTTGCATATGATTAATGATATCGGTCATTATAGCCGTCCAATTTGCCCATATTTCCGCGGATACTTCTAATCACACATAAAATTACAGTTATACGCTGAAACTTGCATGGATCGATCCGTTAGATCCTTAGTGTAAGCTTATAAAAGGGAGGGTTTGTTAATTTAAAATCACATTACCACAAGTTCTCATTAGTTTTGCAATATAAGGCCAATAATGCAGGCAGCTTCTCGATTTGTTAAGTTCACGAAAGTTATTCAAAGAACTTCTCAGAAAACGCTTCACTCCCTGGTGCACTTTGATCTGAAGTAATTTTAATGTATGTTATTAAGATAAGCTGCAATTTCAAAGCTCTATTTTATAAGTTAATGCAAAGTTTTATATAACATGCATTCAGTTTAATAAGATATATTGTTTCATGAAAGCTCGTGCTGAAGGTTATTGTTTTACAAAGTTCACTGAGGAATTATTAGAGCAGAT
Source organism: Monochamus saltuarius (assembly GCA_025584915.1). Lineage (NCBI taxonomy): Eukaryota > Metazoa > Arthropoda > Insecta > Coleoptera > Cerambycidae > Monochamus > Monochamus saltuarius. The sequence goes on from CM046725.1 coordinate 47,845,986, forward strand.
ACTGCTGCTCAATTTTGGTCACTTTATGAAATATATTGCCAGGTAAAATAGTTCAAAACTAAAATGAATGTCCCATTAATCTGTTATTTCGCAATAAACATTTTGAAATACATTAAATTGAAAATAACGCATCAAGGCATTATAAGTAAAGTTAGCGCCAGCACGGAGTAGAATAGAGTCGAACGCGAAGGGCGTTGACCTTCACAGCTGACTCGCATTTCAAAATGTGATTTTTGTTTTAGGTAGGAACGCTGTAATAGTCGGTGTCGTGTCGATACATTTCTTTCTTACGTCTGTTGTAAGTTGTATTTGCAGTGTATATTTAAATAACCATTTATAAAATAGTAACATGCGTTAACAACTATAGTTGAGAAGAGAAGTGAATAAAGTAACAAGCCAAAAGAAAGTAAAAATTGACGGGAATTATTTGAAAATGTAGTTTAACAGTGATTCTGAAGCATTAGCCGAGATCCTTGTGCTCTGATTGTTCTCGGGCTAGACTCTGTGAGGACAGACCCGCTATCGGTGTCTCTGGGCCCGTCCATATATTGATTTCAGTTCCTATTGTTGGTATTACGGTACTGATGAAGCTGGAACCGTTCCTCGGACAATGGTGATCCTCCGAGGCGTTCCGTAGCCCCCTCTGTAACTGGTCGCATCCCATGCGTCAAACGTTTCGTCGCTCTTCATTGTCGGCATCTTCAGTGGTGACTCTGCAAAAGCTTTGCTGCGCTGAGTCCTCAGTTTGGAACGTTTGGAATCATGGGATGCGACCTGTTACGCTGTTTCTGGTAGCGACCAGTTACCGAGGTCACGGAATAACAACCAGAAGAATCACTATGTATCAAATGATAGCACCGACCGTGAAAGCCTAAAAACCACTAGAGTGATCCCGAGGATTATAGAAATACACTTATTAAAGAAAATGGCATGTTTTGTACCGTGTGAAAAAGCATTATAAATTTTCCGACAAAACGAAGGTGACAAGACATTTGAACAGCCATGCCTCGTCCAGCGCTGAAGAGTTTGTATTTTTCTATGAATTTACAGATTCTTTTTTTACAAGCAATATTCCATTAAACAAATTAGAAAACCTCAAGTTCCGTACGTTATTAGAAGAATATACGACCTAAAAATCCCTCATGAAAGTATGTTAAGACTAAAATATGAGGACCATTTCCTTTATTTCATTATAGATGAAGCTACCCGTATAACCATACAGTACAGAAACTGTAGTGCATCTGTATCTAAATCTTTAATCTATACTGACTTACCTTTACTTTATAGGTATCGAATAGGTCGATACACGCTATCGATTAAACTCAGTTACCTATATTTAGACGCTAAAGACCCTACACATATTCTATGTTGATGAGGTAAAGTTGCAGTACAGATACAATAAAGACACATTATTGAATAAAAAAAAATAATAATTTTTCTTTTTATTATTGTGAATATCATTTCCCTTTTCGTTTTTTTTATTCCATTATCATATTAATTAATGGGATTGGTTTACATTTACTTAGTATAACACTAAATTACATTAATTTAACACTTACCTTTTGACATCTGGTGGTAGGATTTGAACCGTGAACCTTGAGCGTCGCAGCCGAGTACTCTTCCATTGAGCTATATCTTTACCTAATATAGTTGTTATATATTATGTATTTCTATGTTAGAAATGCACCTCTAAATAAATTTGTGTTTCTTCGAAAATATGAGCTGGAAATTGTGTATCTGGGTAGCTATATACGATATTACTCAAAATTTTGATCAACGATCGTCATCACAACGAGCTTCCCACGGATGCGCGAACTCTTGCAAACGCCACGAAAAGTTAATGTTGTTTAATTAAATAATGGATATTATTTTTACATGGGTATTATTTTTTTTAAATACATACTTTGAAAGAAAGAAGCTGGAAATCCTAAAATTAAATTTATAAAAAATAGAGCTTTCATTTAATGTAGATAGTCCTCCTATTAGTACTAGTGGCGATTCTAACTTCTGGCCCATTTTGGGAAGTGTTAGCAATTTTATTGGTAGTCAACTTGAAGTATTTATGGTAGGAATATTTGATGGCCCCAGTAAACCAGAATCATATAATAATTATGTAAGATATTTTGTTGACAAAATTAAGGATTTATTGACTAACGGATATCAATGGAAGATTAGGAGCTATGAAATTATTATGAAGGTGTTTATCAAGTGAGATGGCGGCTACCATTGTTGCTCAAAGTGTTACATTACAGGGACAATACACTTTACAGGAATTAAAGGTCAAAGCAAAGTTATGTACAGAGATTTGGAAGCACCGTTAAAACTGGTGCCTTATTTAGAACACGAAAAACCTCTAGCGGGATGATATTGTTGGTCACCATATGAACAAAGAACGTTACCAATCGACATGATCAAAACTTTTCCCATAGACAAAATTAATTTAGTTGAAGTTGCCATTTTAATAACAACTAATACCTTTACGTTTCATTCGGGCAGCGCTTTAAATTTGAAGATTAAGGAAATGGCTTTCGGTGTTTGTCTACTTCTAATTTCTAATACAGTTATTATAAAAGATGCTGTAAAGATATACCCTACCTAAACGATAGAGATGCAGTATAGCAGAAATCTAGATGTAACAAATAACCAATAAAGGTAGAATAAAGTGCACACGGTACCGATGTTGTATAGATGCGGTAAAGATTTAATATGTAACTGCGGTACAGATGCGGTATAGTTAGAAAAAAGAATCATCTAAGATGCAATACAGTAAAATATATAAAGTTAACAAGATATATTTGCTATATAGTGGCAATAAAGGTTTTATCGATAAAGTTTAGACTATAGACACTGTATAGATGTTGTAAATATGAGACCGGTAACGACAAATATATACAGCATCTTTGTCTATCTTTATCGAACAAAAATGTATTTATCGAATGGTTATACGGGTACTGATGCGTATGGGCGTTCAGTAGTCAATTTTTTAATTAGTGCGTTAAAAAGTGACTGCTAATGACAACCATCTATTGACTACTAAGATGCTGGATAAAATCAATCCCTAAACTATTATAAGTTTTGTTATTGACAGACAGATAACGTTCTTGTATGCTAAGTGATGCAGCAGCGTACATGTTAAAGGCAGAACAAATATTATCTCAAAAATATACAAAAATGATACATTTCACAAGTACTGCTGGTATGTTTTACCAGGCCTTCCACTGCCTCCCAAACCAGTTATAACTAGATGAGTTACTTGGTTAGAAGCCATAGCGTATTATGATAAACATTTCTACATGTTATTCGTAGATTTAATCTTAATGACAGCAGCGCCATACACACACTGCAGGACTTACTGAAGGACCAAAATATTTTATGGCATTCGTTACATTAATAGTTTTTTAGTTAATGCAATAAGGATATTGGAATCATATGGACTATCCCTAAATGATCAAATAAACAATTTAACACAATGGATGATGTACAAAAATATATATACGACGCCAAAAATATACGCTCACTAGTACGATAAAAGAAAAAATGCAGAGCACGTTGAACAAAAATCCAGGATACACCATTTTGGAAAATATATGCAAAGTTTTAGGTGGTACATATCAGGAGCTACCATAAATATATTAATATATAGTTCCTGCCTCAACAATTTCTCATACTGTCCATCGTTGATAGTAGACGTTGAAAGGTCATTTCCTTATACAAGTTAATGTCGCCGTTTGTCGGATAAGTGCTGTCATTTTTACATATTATCTTAATTTATATAAGTAGATATTTCATTCTCGACTTAACTTTACTATTTGGTAATAGTACTATGTTCCGATATTTTCTGTGAACTATTAATATTTCATTCGTAAATTAACTACGGTCCTGTTAAATTCCGCGCCGCACTATCTCTAGTTGGTATACTAGGATGTTATACATTCATAACATAGCACGGAAAAATTCCAAAAAGGATCGTATTTAAAAGAAATGGCATACCAGCTATTTTGTAATAGTTGGTATGGTAACTATTCATATATCGTCGGCAGTGGTCGATTGGTAAGACAATAGCCCTATTCGCACAGTAGTTAGAAACCTTTTCCAATCGTCCGACGCACGCGCAGTTTATTCATAATGCCTCCATAACGTTGAAAATCCATTGTTTTGGTTGGAATGCGCACGCTACGGACGGTTCGAAACTAATTCGTGTACTGTGCGAACAAAGCTATCACAAGGTATATACATAAACGGCAGCCAGTTTTACATAAAAAGTAATAAGTAATGGACGAAATAGGCGAAACAGAATCGGAGCTCTTTCATTCAAGTGACATTGAATTTATAAATAGTTTCTAGTTCAGCAGAACTGCATCTAGACTCCATAAAATTTGATTTTAATATACCGAATTTTATATACACAATATTTTTTAAATAAAGTATATATTTACAACACAAATGCAATATTTATTTCTTCAACTAATGTTCACTTAGATATACCCCTTCTTATATTTTCAAGACCTCTTGCTGTAGCAATATTTTTTGTCTTGTCTCGCACATTTTTTTTAATATTGACTTGTCTTGCAGTTAGAACTGTCAAGTCTTGTTTTAATCTTGCGGGACCAAAACAAGATTAAGAATTAAATGCCATGCCATTAAAAATCTCGTAGCATCTGCTAGCATAATCCCAAACGTATATCATACAATATTTATTCTGTTAATATTTACCTCGTCGTTGAAAAAATGGCTCTTTTTACACTGAATAACATAACTGTTGTGCTATGCATATGAGAAAATTTTGGATTTCTTAGTATTCATTTGCATAATCATTAGTGTTTCCGAATTGTAACATTTTGTCAGTCATAAATAATTGGTCTGAACGTTTATGTATCTTAGTAGGTACTAAATTACGTTTCTTTCTACTAACATCAAAAACTGTGTAAAACACACCCTTTTAACCCAGGTTTGTTTAATATGCTGCACAAGGCTAAGCGTATATTTCAATTTAAACGTTTCGGAGACATATATCAAATTTACGGCGTAAAAATATTTTATTATTTTATGTTCGGCCATAAATTATTAAGAAATGCTCTTATATAACCAACTTTTGATAAAATGTTCACGGCTTTAGATTTAAAACACTTTTGAGACGTATTCCACATAAAATCAAGATATGGTAATAAAAATAATGTATTGTTAGTATTTTCTATATAAATTTCAAAAGTTTTGCAACTAGCCTTCATGGCTGCAAGTGCTGCAGGAAAGTATGTTCTTCTTATTTGCTGATGAGTTATGTTCGTAAATGGCGTTGTATGAAATGCATAAGTTCTTAATGGGTCGTTATCCTAGTACACGGTTTTCTTAAATATTATACGTAAGTAGGTACTTAATATTTGTTAACAAATTATAATGTACATAACATTAATTTAGCAAAATATTTATTTTTAACAAATCTAACCTATGTTTTAATATTAAAATCATAACACATAAAAATATACATTTACCTTTTATTTAACCATATAGAGTTTAATTCAAATTCAATCTAAAAATCTTTTTCAATTTATTTTTTAATGTAGTATTTATGCTCTACCATTTCCAGTGTGGTAAAATATAACTATAATATGGGATAATTAATACTAAAAATCAGAATGCAAATCTCATATGAGATATGCCGAATCATGGTTACCATCGGATATCAGCGAAAGGTCCAGTGGGGTAAAGCATATTTACTACGCTGTTTGAGCTTTGTTTAGTCCGTTCGTGCCCATAATCAATGTAAATTGTGTGTAGGCATATAAAATAATTCTCAGCTTGTTTATCATATGATTATGAAAATGATGTCTTTATTCGATTAAATAACCATATCGTATCATATATAAAAAAGTATTTTTCAGTTAGTTTTTAAGTTTTACAGTATCGTATCATTTAAACAAAAGTATTTTTCAGTTAGCTTTTAAGTTTTACAGAATTGAAAAAGGAATCTAAAAATATGATTGTTACAATAAAGCAGTGGGGTACTATTTCATTTAGTAAAATATACCACTAATATCCTGTATCTCTGCCACTGGGGCATCTAAATTTTAAGATAAGGCATGTTCAACGGCGCCAATGTTTTATATTGGAGATAATATTATATCTGTTGACAATTTATAAATATCTATGATATATTGTTAATATCCTTAAACTTGTATTTAGAAAGGAATAATCGGATCACAGGAGATATAGTTAATGGTCTAGACTTTCTAACTAAGCCAGCGTTTCGATTTATTTTAAATCTTCTTCAGGGCTACAGTAGGAAGCAAGAGATAAGAATTATAGAACAATATTGAGAATTTAAAATTTAAAACAAAACAAAAGAAATTAGTTATACATGCATATAAACAATTTGAAAACACATATTAGATACTATTAATTAAACAACAAAACATTAGATTGAAACATTAATTTAAAATTTCTTTTTTATAATTTTTTTTTTTTAATTAGTAGCAACCTTACCTAGTGAGATAAAACCAGAGTCAAAAACGATAAAATTATAATTCATCATATACTGAACAAGTCAATAGAAAATGCTTTTACTAAACGATATAAACGAAAATAAATAAACTATATACATTTATATCGTTTAGTAAAAGCATTTCCTATTGACTTGTTCATTATATGATGAATTATAATTTTCTCGTTTTTGACTCTGGTTTTATCTCACTAGGTAAGGTTGCTACTAATTTAAAAAAAAATATATAAAAAAAAAATTTTAAATTAATGTTTTAATCTAATGTTTTGTTGTTTAATTAATAGTATTCTAATATGTGTTTTCAAATTGTTCATATATATGTATGTATAACTATTTTCTTGTTGTTTTGTTTTAAATTTTAAATTGTCAATATTGTTTTATAATTCTTATCTCTTGCTTCCTATTGTAGCCCTGAAGAAGATTTAAAATAAATCGAAACGTTGGCTTAGTTAGACAATCTAGACCATTAACTATATTGTCCTGTGATCCGATTATTCCTTCCTAAATTTATAAATACTTTGTATATGTACTAGCTGTTAACCTGATGAATGTTTATCATAATGTTGATAATGTGAATGCTTCTGCTGTATTCTTCATGCTGTACTGTACAATTTTTTATGTTTTATTTCTTGTTACTCCTCGTAATTAGGCATTGAAGCCTGTTAGGAAGTAATAAATATTTACATAAATCTATGTGCCCAACTTTTTCTTTAGTTTTATTGGGTTTTTGCTACACTTCTGAAAAATAAAGATTAATTAAATAAGCCCTTGCGCCAAACTAAAGAAAAACTAAAATTATGCCACAAATAAATAGCTTCAGACAATTCGAATTATTTCACCCACTAGTTTTTAAAATATTCAAAGATCAGAATAATTTTATGTTTAACAACCTGAATCTGTTTAAGAAAGCATCCTAGTTAAAAACTTCACCAAAGTTTACGCAGTTTCATTTTTGGTCACCGTTTATAAATTATCCTGTTTTATCATAAAGCTTCTGTCTTAAGGCTGGCATATCAAGGTCAAAGAATCGTAGCTAAAGATGCACACAAAAAATCCACTCGGTAGGTGAATGTTCTTAACGTAGTGTTAAAATATAATCCTGAATTCAATCAATTTCTTTAACTTTTGGGGGGAAAATGCGCTAGAGAACATGAACACACCCTGAAAGATACTTAAAATTTACATCAATTCAAGTGTTACTATCATTTTTAAGAATTCTACGGAATACGGCAATGTTTATAATCTTCTCAATTTGCAGGTGACATGTAAAATTCATAAGATTTTATGCGAAACAGGAGAAAATGATGGTTTTTAATTCTAAATGACTTGTCAGCCTGGAAACTGATATACACCCTGGAGAAAACTTGTATAATTGACATAGTGAAGAGATACTCTTTCTTTTAGATTTTTTTTAAACTGTCAACAAACAGTTATATACCTACTCATTGAAAATTTGCATATAAAAAGAAGTTAAGTAACACTATTAAATAATTAAATTCCTTCATTATTTAAACAACAAGGTTATTGAAGAAATCTCACTTTATATAGATAAAACAAACTTGCGACATTTACAAAATTAATTTCATCATATTAGACATTCGCCCCACACTGGCAAAATCAGATATTTCTTTTACTACTCGATAGTTTATTACGCTCTGTGGCAGTAAAACTAATAAAACCTTCATAAAGTAAACCGTACCAAAGTCATTAATTTCGGTTCCAAATATATAAAATAAATGAACCTAGTAACACATATAAGAATGTCACGAAAGAAACGAAAATATCATATATCAAATCAATGAAACTGCCGGTCTACGTAATAAAAGAAACATAATCCTCCAACTTTTTAGGTTAACTTTTGCTCCCTTCAAAATTTGTATACCAGTATATCTTTTTGAATCATTAACTTAATTTGAAAGTCTCATTTCCCCGTTTCCCGAAAGCATTCTTTTATTTCTTACGGAGTTCGTGCTCAAACGATATTTCCCCACAATATTACACACAACCTATAAATTCACAGGTATATATTTTTTATTCGCGCTCTGAGGAAGGAAAAAGCAATTTTTGGACACGCGTAAAATTTGTATCCTACTTATCTTGGTAATTGTTGATTATTAGTATTCCCTTCTCGTTCTTTCTTTTTACCACATTCTGAGGAGGAATAAATAATTTCAGATTATAGGTACAGAGTTTATTGTTTGTTTGTGGCATAATCCTATTTTTTATGAATTTAAAAAGTAATCAATCTATAAGCGATTACTATTTTTTTTAGGTAAGGGTTTAGACTATTATCTATATATTTTGCTTTTGCACATTAGTGCAAGTTAATTATGTAAATTTCTATCATGTAGTATCTCCATATATTTTTGTTTAATGTTTTTTTATTTTGTTTATGATTTACTGAAATATTTGTTTTTAAGTTCTTTACTAGAATATGTTTAAAACTAAAACTAATCTATTTAAATATTTTGTATGTAAACTTGTCTGTTGGTTATTTGAAGTCAATGATGTTTTTGTAATAAATTTATAAAAAGTAAAATTTGTTATTATTGTAATAACTTAGTTCTATAAGTATTCTATTTACACAACAAAATTAACACTTTAATGTGCAAACTCTGCACCTTTAATGATATTTACAAATAACACTAAAATGTGTAAAAAGTTAACACATAACAATTATTATATTAACGCAGTGGCTCGCGTTAAACCTTTAACACATTGCTACATACAGTGAAATGAGTAAAAATATCCACCATCCCGTGTGGATCTTGATTAACACAGGACTGTGTCTTTGAGCTGAAGTGTGTAATTATTTTTACTGTATAGCGTATATATTTACTCAAATGCTTGAGTCTGAATGTCCTATACAGGGTGGTCCAGAACTTATCTCAAAAAATGTGGGAAATCACGAAAAATTGAGTCAATATCGTAACAAAAATTATGTAAAATCGTTATACAATACTAAAATCCGATTACTTTTTTAAGGTATTAACGTTTTTTATGCAAGTTTTTACATTAGTTTTTCAAGTGTTAAAAATGGCTTACGTGTATAGCAACTCAGAGTTGATGGATATCGTTTTAATTTATGGTGATGTTAAATTGCTTTAGCAGAACGATTTCCCGGTAAACTGTGCCAAATGCAGCTAATTTTACCGCGGTGTGCGTGAGTGCAAGTGTAATGTAATGCGAAGGAAATTTGAAACTTAATCGTGGAAGAGATGGAGGTCCAGCACAAAGTTCAATTATATCCGTACCATGTACAGCGTGTCCAAGCATTAATACCAAGGGATTGGGCGAGGGTTACCGCCATGATTTCCTGATTTTAAATAATTTGGACTTGCATGGTGCCATAGCTGTTGCCAATAACTTACGAGTTCAAAACGGACCAGAAGAAACATTCGTGTTATTTTGCAAAAACTGAAGAAGACGGGCCCAAAATTTTATTGTAATCAAATATGTTAACCTATTTTATTAATTAAAACCACAGATTAATTTTATTAGTAATTAATAACAATAGTGGCAAAATCAGTTGAATTTGTTGTATAAAATAAGTGTTATAAAATATTAGGTATATATTTCTTTCCTTGGGATGTTTTTTTCAGTTTTTGTCTGGTCGTCGATTGTATGCTTTGCTGCCTTGTCAGGTTTTACAGCGGATCAGTTTCCAGTGCCGTGCAGAAGTATATTTTTAAATCATATTTGAACTGCAAATGAAAAAAATGTATTCTCTATTTTTTGTAGTAGAATCATTTCATACTAGTAAAATACATTATTCTAAACAAAAAATAAAGAACACATTTTTTCCATTTGAGTGCCAGTTTTACAGATACCAATTATTTTAAGTTGAAAAAAATTGTTTTTCGACGGCTCATATCTCAACCACCTTTGAACCCACAACGATATAATCTTGTAAAAAGGAGTTTTTAAAGGTGATGATTAAGATTATCTTACTAGTTCTTTTTAAAAAAAATCGCTAATACTTTATTTTTAAATTGACGCCTCTGACCATAATCAAATATGGCTATGTCTAAAGACTTATTTTATAGGTATTCACCACCAAAGTTTCAAAGTATGCGGATATCAGGTGAACGAGATAGCAGAGTGGCTCTATGAAAAGTGGGACACATTGTATATTATATTTCACTGAAAGAAATACTACTGGAACAGTAGTAAGTATAAATTTGTGCTTAAAATTCTGTCGAAGAATAAACTACAAGTAAACCATGTTCATTTTTACGGTAAATGCAACTGTTATAGTAATTGGGTTGTAAATTTTATTATAATTGTATACATTTTTACTAAATTTTGTAATACATATTGTAAATAGGTATCCCATTATTGGTTATCTATGAACGACTTCAATTTGTTATTCGTGTATCTATATATACAATTGTCGTTATTGGAGTGATACTAATCCGCATTTAATCAGGGAATTTCATACTCAGACACCTCAAAAATTGAATGTTTGGGTAGGCATTTTGGGCGACCATCTTGTTGGGCCATTTTTCATCCAAGGTAATCTCGATGGAAACACCTATCTAGAATTATTGGAAAGTACAATTGATCCTAGGATAACAGAGATTTTAGAAAGTGACGACAATTTACTAGAAAATGAAATAACCTTCCAACAAGATGGTGCGCCCCCGCACTATGCTACTGCTGTGCGACAATTTTTGGATGACCATTTCCCGGGGCATTGGATTGACAGAAGAGGTCCCGTCGAATGGCCACCAAGATCTCCGGATCTGTCCCTTTGGACTTTTTCTGTGGGGTCATTTAAAATCACGAGTGTACGCCACTCAGCCGGAAACATTGCAAGTCAGAGAATTGTAGAAGAATGCCGATTAATAACTGCGGATGTCTTTAATAATGTTCGAACAGAATTTGAAAACAGACTGTATTATTGTTTGGAAGTTACCGGGGTCATTTTGAGCAATTCATCAAATAAATCTGATTTATTATTTGCTTCAGCTTTTTTATTTCATTTCTGACTTTTTTGTAAACTGATAGACACATCAATAATAATTAGGTAATGCGGTCATGTGTAGTAGATGAAAAACTTATTAGTGGTGGGCATTTGTGTAGAAATTACTACGCGTAAGTTGGTTTGTCATCTTTTCGTTTGTAACCAATAATTCTGTCAAATCTCAACCGATTTCTAAAAACGGTACGTCACTGTATTCGCAATGAAAAGGGCTTTAAAATGATGTGCCACAAGTGGGGTAGTTGCATTTGAAATTTTTAAGTTGGGGTTGCTAGGCATTAGGGGGATGAACATATCGAGTTGGCTTAACTGTCAAAAAAGCTCCCCCCAACAACAACAAGAACAAAAATCGACGGGTCTCGGCGAATTTTGAAATATTATTTGGTTTTCCAATTATAGGGGGGGTCAAATTTTCGTTGGGATACCCTGTATATATATATGCGTTTGTCTCATATTAGGGTTTTTCCTGCAGCAATTGGAAACGGTTTTAAACTGTCAGAAATGTCCTTCCTCTTCTGCTAAATTTACTGGTAACTCGTTCTCAACTTAATTAGTGGCATATTTGCAAATTTCAAATGATTCAAGATATCCATTAAACAGTTTAATTATAAAGAATTAAGTTCCAACTATAAAACATATTTTAAATTTGTTAGTGTCACAACTCATAGTTCATTCTACATGTGTTACGTTTTTATTGTAAAATAAACCGTTATGTAATTATTGTATCTTTATTGTAGATATGCCTTTATCTTGTGATTTGTATAAGTACCTACGCAAATAACTTTTGAAAGAAATTTTTAGATTCCGAACTATAATGTAGATTCATCTTGTCAGAAAAAAAATGCATGTTAGTCTAGTTTTCAAAGAAAATATAAATAGTAAAAAGTGTCATCTTAGCATGTGATTTAATGAACATATCGCATTATATTATAACCGTAATATACTTGCTTTTTGGAATTGTGCCTTAATTATCGTATTTATTTATATTAAGGCGTGAATTTTATAGAAAAGGAACTGCACGGCCTGAGTGAGCGAAACGGCGAATCAATCAGACCTATGAGACAGTATACAAACCGTATAGGCCCGAACTACAAGGTTCCCTGAAGTTTATCGTGCATTTTGACGTACATAAAAATGGAAGCCGTGATATATGTTATGATTTTACTCGAGGACACAAAATGTAAAATTAGCAATAAATATTAATCTGAAAGTGAAACACAAGTTGTCCTATATGTCCTGGCTAGTGAGTGAAGTAATTTGGTGGCTGTGGCTGTGATAATCTTGCCGTAATTGCGACATATTGGCGTAGTAACTGTGTGGCTAAAATTAAGGTATTTTAACATTTATTTTAATTATTCTTGTGATTTTATGAGCAATGAATATTATCTCACGCAGTAGCGGGAACCTTTGTGAATAGGTTTATATATAATAATAACCAATTATTTCAATTTTCTTGGAGTTCTGTGTCCTCGCTTGAAGTCCTGTTAGACGGTCAAAATATGTATACAAAATCCCAGCCTTAAATGAGTATCCCAACTAATATTTAAGTATAATAGACTACACGAGAATAATAAACCTAAATTGATTCAAATTTACTACTTTTCGCTATAAAAATAGTCTTCAATGTTACAAAATCTTATAATGCCAAAATGTTGGTCAAAAATTTGTTATCCAAGAGAATACAATGACTTCCAAGTAAATTCAAATATATGTCAATTTATATGGTTCGTAATTACAAATTGTTTACCTTTTTTGTATTTTGAAATGCTAACTTTCCAATAACGCATAAGACGAAGTTATAATTTACTTAATTTCGCCTTATGTCTTCAATATCCAGGGATATTTTAAATGTATTATAATAGGTAAATATTTACATATTTATTACGACATTGTAAAACTTATTTTGTCTTTAACTAGTAGTTAAAATAAGGTAATAACTAGTTATTTTGCCCTGTTAAATCTTTCAATTTGCTAAGTTCTATTTTCATTACAATATAAACCTATTTGTAACTTTGTTGATAACTTCTAAGGAATATATGACTAAACTTACTTGTCAATAATACTTCGTCGTAAATGTGTCTTAAAAAGGTATTTTAAGGAGCAAACTTCTTGTTACATGTATTCAGACAGATCTTCATGCAATAGGGTGTTGAAGTTGTTTTATATTTTGGCGATCTGCAGTGAAAACCTATTTGTGTCGTACGGGTAAATCAAAAGATGAAGCAGAGCAGATATTACAGAGTTGCAAAAACAAATTAATAAATAATTATTGTGTTCATATTTTGCCTATCACAATTGGTCAACACTGCAGATTATGTAAATCAAGCTAGTGATAATAAATTGTCACGGATTTCCCAATCCGACTTTCTCTTACTGCCAGAAAAACAATCCGTTAATTAATTACTTATCTTTATTAATTACTCAGTACACTACTGGACACTAAATTACAACTCAACTAAACACTTATTTAATTAATCGCTATCTAAATCGCTTTGATCTCTCTAACTAAACACTTCAATTCAGACTGTAATACAAGACTGACTCTCGGCCGTTTATTCTTCTTTTATAGACCAAACGGATATTCCAGGTATTTTCTAGTATCTCTAGATTCATTTTCCCGAAGGACTCGAATGCTTCTCGTCTATTCTACAATTTTCCAGTTCCGTCTCGATCCACGGCATTTTGTTTGTTTAACAGAATCGTGTAGGGGCGATCAGGGTAAGTTTCGCAATTCGCGGTACCACAGTCGTTGATTTAGTGAGTAGGACAAATTCTGTGACAATATCAATATGACATCATACATATTCCATATGATCACAGTATTATCATCTCAGATAAATTCATAAGGGAATGTGTGAATTAGGATTCGCACAAAAGATAGGAAATGCACTCTGGTCAAATTGTCTGAATTTTTGATATGTTATACATTTTGTCATCCTGAACAAAAGTCTCAATGGGCACTAAGCTCCAAAGTCCATGGTTTGGCTCCCATGGAGCTGCAAAGCCCGTGACTCCACCGTATAGAAACCTCTAAAACGCATGTCACCTTTTGAAAATCATATTTTAATTATTTTAATGTATGTCCTTAAGTTTTTGAGGATGCTGAATTTGAATATGATGTCAAATCGATAATATTGACAGTTGACAGCTGTCAAATGCTTCAAATAAAAACAAATCTTATATTAAAGAATGTTATTATATGTTTTTGAGGACGCTGAATTCAAATAAGATGTCAAATCGATAATATTGACAGTTGACAGCTGTCAACTGCCGATATTATCGATTTGACATCACATGTGAGTTCAGCGTCCTCAAAAACATATGATAACATTCTTGATTATAAGATTTCTGTTTTCTTTAAAGCATTTGACAGCTATTTGACAAGTCAACTGCCGATATTATCGATTTGACATCACATGTGAGTTCAGCGTCCTCAAAAACATATGATAACATTCTTGATTATAAGATTTCTGTTTTCTTTAAAGCATTTGACAGCTGTCAACTGTCAATATTATCGATTTGACATCTTATTTGAATTCAGCGTCCTCAAAAACATATGATAACATTCTTTAATATAAGATTTGTTTTTCTTTGAAGCATTTGACAGCTGTCAACTGTCAATATTATCGATTTGACATCATATTCAAATTCAGCATACTCAAAAACTTAAGGGCATACATTAAAATAATTAAAATATGATTTTCAAAAAGGTGACATGCGTTTTAGAGGTTTCTATACTACGGTGGAGTCACGGAGCTTCGCAGCTCCATAGGAGCCAAACCATGGACTTTGGAGCTTAGTGCCCATTGAGACTTTTGTTCAGGATGACAAAATGTATAACATCAAAAATTGAGACAATTTGACAGAGAGTGCATTTCTATCTTTGTGTGGGGTCCTTTAGTTGAATTCCGTTCAAAAATATTCATTTTGTTTCTGTTTATTTGATTGGATTATACGCACACAATTTTATTGGCTTCAATTTTAATCACAAATAAATCCAAAAGAAGAAATTTGTATGTAGATACCTAGTAATAATTTGCCATTTGACGGAAATTTCAACCACAAAGTTAATATTTTGCTGCGATATCAACAATGCTATTATAGGCGCGTTATTTTTATGAGTTTGGTTATCACATTATACGAAAAAATTTCCTGAGTTGTACAATTTGTTGAATGAAAACCTAAAAATACAGACTTTATATTAAAATCTAAATATCTATAGATATCCATAGACCTGTTCCTACTCTACTTACAGTTTCTACGTCCCCTCTTCCTATCCCTGTTCGCTATTAAAATGTATTTAATCAAACATATAATGTTGTTTCTCTCGACGCAAGTAAGTCATATAAAGGGTACAATTAGTATATATTTTGGTAATAATGTCTTTTATATTTTGATACTTTAACATAAAATAGATCAGTATTTCTTTTAGGTCAAATTATCTTATTGGAATAAAATTCTTGCCGACCAATTTAACTTCCATATTACTTCTTGCCCACATAAGGAAAAATGCCAACGAATATAGGTAAACTTTCCTTAACAGAATTGGTCATAAAGATGTTTTGATCAATTCAGAGATCAAATTAACGTAATTTTAACTTTAGATATTTGTTGGGATGCACTTTAAGGTACACAATTTATACTTGTATAAAATACAGCTAACTTCCAAGTTAAAGAGTACTACTGGAGCAACATAGCATGTTCAATTATTATCGCATTACAGTCAACTAACCTTTAATGTACACGCGGTGTAGAACTAACTACATCTATAGGCCGTTCGCTACTCCATGCCGGATGGAAAATGTCACACCGCGTACTCACGGTCCCTTCTGTCGGGTTAGACAGACGAAAGCAGCTAGGATTATTCGTCGAATACCTCACCTATGGCATACTGATGAGAGCTAATAAGCTCGAAACCGGTATATGTCTGGTGGGCGTCTGACGAATGACTCTAGCTGTTGCTATAGGTTTTCCAGGTGTAATTCAATGCTGGTCGGGGCATTAGCCCGCAGAGTAGTTGTTTCCTGGAATTCCGTGTTTGCTTTAATGTACAGTTCACTTGTCCTTACTGTATCAGAAATAAATTTAGTTAAAACTATAGTAACACAGTTAAGGTACTCTAACAAGAAATTTTAGTCGCCGCTGGTATCCACAGCTAGATGGCGTGGTTACTTGTGACAGGTTTTCAGAAAATTTGATTTAGCTGCTACAATTAAATTGATTATCTGTCCTCTATTTTAAGTTTTTTTTGCTGAGGCAAGTGTATGTTTATCTACCACTAGTGAATTTTTTTCTCAGTGAACGTCAAATAATACTACAAATTGTACAATCGATTACGATTCTTTTTTTCAGTGGTTTTTCTAAATCATAACAAATAATTTCGGGAAACATATGTTTTCTAAAAACGTGAAAGCATTTGGTGAAATTAGAGTAATGAGACCGGTATACGAAATGGGGTGAGTGTAACCGCATACTCCTTCCTTCTCGAGATGTAATGATTTGATAATAGACTTGAACTCGCCCGGTTGGAAGCAAAGTAGGCGGCGACAGGTGCCTACAGACGCCAAACACTAATTATAAACATAGACGTACTAATGATCAGAAGTGATCTCACTGTCGTCATACTTTATAATTAATCCGTGTCTCAATATTTTCGTACGCGTACAAACAACCAGACAGAGGTCTGCGCTTATAGATGTAATATGTGCTAATTAAAAACGTAACTACGTACCTACCTAGATATTAAATTCCTATCCAATTCTAGATTAATTCTGTTTTGGATGCCAATGGTAATAACTGCTTTTATACATTTCTTTAATTATATTATAGTCTACTAAGGACGACGAGAATTCAAGATCTTTCAAATACCACAACGTGAAAAGTCTTGGACCCTCTGTATATAAAATTATTCGATTAAATCTAGTGGTTTTTTTAATTTGGTAAAAAAGTACATGTACTTAGGGAACAAAAAAGACAATAAAAAATTGCAGACCACGAACCTTTACTTTATTACCAATGTTTTTACAAATCTGGTCAGTTTGGAAGTGTATTCAGCCAAGTGTACCTTTGAATTAAAATGCCAGGACAAGAAATCTCTGCGTTTACCCGAGCAAGAATGACTGCTTTACATGATGCAGGACGTTCTAATCATCAGATATCGAACATGTTGGGCATTCATAGATCATCTGTTGTACGAATAGTATACATATATGAAGAATATGATACAGTGGAAAACAGACCACGTAGTGGACGTCCTCAAATATCTAAAGAAAGGGAGGATCGGTATTTGGTGCAATATGCCCGTATACACCGCACATCTTCAGCTGCAACTCTCAGGGCTCACTTTCAAGGTACGTTTCGCCGTGTTATATCAACACCTACTATTAGAAAACGACTCCACAACATAAATTTACGTGATAGAAGACCATTACGGTTCCCCACTCTACTTCCAAGGCATCGTGCTGCCAGTCTCCAGTAGCCGCGAGAGCATAGGGGTTGTGGGTCCTATTTACAGACGAAACCAGAATTGGGCTGGTTACTGATGACAAGCGACAAAGAGTCTGGAGTGAACCAGGTCGTCAACAGCGACTTTATTTTCCCCGTGAAGTTGCTCCGTATGAGAGGGTTACCGTAATGTTTTTGGGTGAAATAATGTTCAACCGCCGCACCCCATTAATTCGTATACCACAGAATATGACCAGTCAAATTTACATCGAGCAAGTTATTACGCCTATTATCTACCCCCTACGTAATAATGAATTAAGTGAAATTTTTGTGTTTATAGACGACAACGCTCGACCACACCGCGCAAGAAATCAGTAGATTAGATTGGCCAGTCAACTCTTCTGACATGAATCCTATTGAAACTATGTGGGATTCCATTGCTAGATCCATTCATAATCATATTCCTCCACTTAAGACTGCAGATGAGTTAGGCGTGGTGGCAAAAGAGGAATGGAACAATATTCCGCAAAAGATCGTTAACCGCTTTATTATCTCAATTCACAGACGTGTCTATATGCTATTAGAACGTGGTGGAGGTCATACCGACTATTAGTCAAGTAGAGAACTTGCTTTGTTACTTCTTTTTGATTTAATAAATGTTGTCAAAAATGTCACATCTGCTGGTTTTTAATTTTCTAAGTACTCAGTTTATCGAACATATTCTTTTCACAAATAAAAAAAAAAGATTCAGAAAAGAATATACTTTTATAAATGTATTTGGTTTTTCTGACAAAAAGATTTCTTTAACAAAAGTGAGGGGGGGCTCCAAGACTTTTGACGTTATGTGTACTACTAGAAATTATTAAAAGAAAATGCCGCTATTCCCTTTGCAATGGCTTGCACCATACCTTTCCCAAAGTTCTGACTTGCAGCTTGATTTACAATCGTTAATTCGCAATTGCAATAGAAGTGATACCAACATTTAGATCCGAATGCACACTAAAAACTAAACTGTATATTCAAATTTGACAACTAACATTAACAAATATCATATAAGATAAAGGCTTCAGTTAATATATTATTATTTTTAAGGAAACTTTACCTTTTGAAACACAGAACTTTGCGATAAAAGATAAACTCTAAAAAAATGTATTTCGAAAACTATTGGGTTCTATTGGGTTCTGAGCTTAAATTGAAGCAAATTTACTCTACTTTAAAAACGTATGTGTAGTCATAATCGAAAAAACTAATACGTCAGGGTTAAAGTCGCCAAAAACTGAAGAAAGGTAGAGATTTTCTAGTATTTTTGGATTTTAGACAATGTTGCATTCGGCGTGAGAGATCAAAAAATTTACTTATTCATTGGGTCAACATTATCATCACCTCAGTAAAAAATCAGAATTACCGGATCTGACGCATGGTCTAATTTCATTTAAACTGTCGGTGATACGATAACGCAACTTATTACTTCTTGTGTCACTGATATCTGATTTTGGTAAATCTGCTTTTCACGTTAGAAATGTTCCTTCCAGTTTTGCTTAGAGCTGTAAAATGTCATTTAAGCTGGTTTGGCACATTTATTCTTACATTTTCACCTATTTTTGTTATTGGTGTTTGTTATTGAAAAAGTTACGTGTTTACTATGCAAATGTTCGAAACTAACTGTTGCATATTACCTCACCACGGCTGTTCTTAAAACTTAATCGACACTGAAAAACGGAAACCGATAATTAGTATGACAATATCCCTGTTGGAAAAATTCTATTAATGGATGAATTAAATCTACTAAGGCTATTGCCTGAATGTAAAGGACAAAAAGATAACAAACCATTCGAACAGGTCAGCTGCTGTTAGTCAACTGGCAAAAAATGGTGTGCAAGAACAACAATTGCTAAAAATTACTGGTCATAACGATCCATGTTCTATAAAACCATACTTAAACAATGACAAAGAACATAATAATGCGTGGTAATAGATCTATTTACAGTAGAAAAAAATAGCCAATCTAATATTGCTATAAATTTTAATAATAATTGTAACTTTACCAGCTGCATTTTTAATTAATAAATAGTTGTTTTGTTGTGTTGCCACATATTTGATTTTTTGTCAAAAAACTTTTTGACCGAATATCCCTCTATCATAGTAAAATGCCCCAGAATTTTATGTCAAATTCCTCAAGCACTTTGTTTGGTAACAGCAAACCAAACAATGTGCTTTCGATGGTCAAAAAATTATCTAGTACATAAATGTGCTAGGGATATAACTGAAAATATTAAAAATCTACAGGGTGTTCCAGAATGATAGTCAAATATTTCACCAGTGTGTTCCACAAGCCATTTCTGGGAGAGATCTTCACATAAAATTTTTCAATTTGGGTCCTCCCTGTTGAGATATTCGCGGAAATAAATAGTTTTTTCTTATTTTTCCTTAAAAACGGTTGCACTTAGAAATTTCAATTTTGGTACACATTATCAGCTAGTTAAAGGCTATTTTGTGGGGGTGTCTATTACTTGGCTTATGTTTCTGGAGAGAGGGAATAAGCAACCCCTAGACTTATTTCTTTCAGAACTTTTTCCTGCAATGGCCGATTTCAACATTTTTTTTTAATACTTCACCTAATTTTACAACTTCTTTCCCTCTTGTAATTTTTTCATACAACCACGAGTTCGCGCGAAAAAAAAAATAAAAAAAAATTTCCTTACTCTAAACATCGTTTCGTCACCGGTTACTGATAACCGCAGTAGGCGGTTGCTATGATGTCTTATGAAACAAATCAGTCTTGACAGTTTTTGCAAATATTTGTAAACAACTGACTCTTCCGTACAAATATTAGCGAAGAAATTGATGGAATATGCATACGGCAGGATTGGCAACAGCTATAGGAATATCTTTGTTTGGAAATATTTGCAAAAACTGTCAATTATAGACGTAATAGCCATTTGCTTGACAAGACAACAGAGAAACATCAACATAGCAACCGCCTACTGCGGTTATCAGTAACCGGTGACGAAAAGACGTTTAGAGTCAGAAAAAGTATTTTTATTTTTTCCGCGTAAACTGTTGGTTATATGAAAAATTTACAAGAGGAAAAAAAATAGTAAAATTAGGCAAAGTTCTTTTAAAAAAAAACTTTTGTTGAAATCGGTCATTGCAGGAAAAAGTTCTGAAAGAAATAAATCTAGGGGTTGCTTATTCCCGCCCTCCAGAAACATAAGCTAAGGAATAGACACCAC
Source organism: Monochamus saltuarius (assembly GCA_025584915.1). Taxonomy (NCBI): domain Eukaryota; kingdom Metazoa; phylum Arthropoda; class Insecta; order Coleoptera; family Cerambycidae; genus Monochamus; species Monochamus saltuarius. The sequence continues at coordinate 47,867,143 of CM046725.1, forward strand.
CACAAAATAGCCTTTGACTAGCTGATAATGTGTACCAAAATTGAAATTTCTAAATGCAACCGTTTTTAAGTAAAAATAAAAACTATTTTTTCCGTCATTTTGAGACTCGAATATTTCAACGGGGAAGACCCAAATTGAAAATTTTATATGAAGATCCCTCCTGAAATGGCAGGAACACACTGGTAAAATATTTGACCATCATTCTGGAACGCCCTGTATACAGGGTGTCTAGAAATAAATGCAACAAAATTTGGTCAGAAATTCTTAAGAGAAATTTAAGAGACCCGTATTTTTTACTTTTGATAAGTGCGGCTCCTTGCGGAGATATAGCCCTGAAACAAGCCCCTAAAAATTTAATTTTTTTATATCTCAGAGCTATATCGCACAAGAACCACCAAATTTGGTACACAGGGATTTTATGACATGTAGAATGCGATGCTGATAAGCTTTTTGGCAAGGGGCCCCCACAAGACACTTTTTCGGGGGTCCCCTTGCCTTTGGGGCCACCGAACTTTAGTTGCATATTTAATTTTTAAAAAAATTAGTAGCCTCTTAGAAACTCCAGGGAATTTTTGTCTCTTAAAAAATGGCAAAATGTGATTGGATGCATATCGAGGTTCATATGAAATTTTAAAGTGTTAATCGTAGGTGGCTGGCATTCGCAATAAACAATCAATTTTATTCTGTGACAGTTGTCATTAACCAGTGTCAAATTGTTACCATTAATAGTTGTCAGTAATCATTGTTCCCGAAAAAATGGTGAGATTATCTGTCCAAGAAAGGGTACAAATGCACCTAATTTACGGGGAGGCTTGTGGAAATTCACGTCTCGCACGCAGATTGTACGCCGAGCGATTTCCTGCACGCATACTCCCATACCATTCAATGTTTGCACGAGTACATCGGCAGCTAATGGAGACAGGATCCGTAGTTGTGAAAAAACCTAACTCAGGAGAAGTTATTTATTAACTCCCGAACAGGAAGAAATTATCTTAAATTTAATTGAAGAAAATCCCGAAATAAGCATAAGACGCGCGTCATCTCAACTTGAGATTCCCAGAACAAGAATACACCGTTTTATCAAACGACAACTGTTGAAACCTTTTCACTTTCAAAAGGCCCAGGAACTTAAAGTAGAAGATTTGCCACGAAGAAGACATTTTAGCTTATGGGCTCTTCAACGTTACAACTTAAATCCGGGATTTATACGAAATTTTTTCTTTACCGATGAGGCGTGCTTTACAAAAGATGGCCTAATAAATTTGCACAATCTTCATTATTGGGCTATGGCAAATCCATTTGTCTTAAGGCAGACTCATTCGCAAGAAAAATTTTCAATTAATTGCTGGGCTGGAATTGTCGGAGATTGCATCATCGGTCCATATTTATTGCCTCCACGATTAAATGCTGAAAGTTACCTTAATTTTTTGGAGCATGAACTACCGCCTCTTATGGAAGATGTTCCTCTCGGTATTAGACGCAATTTGTTCTTTATGCACGATGGTGCCCCACCACATCGGGGGCACTTCGTAACTGAGTGGCTGAATGAAAATTTCCAAGGGCGATGGATAGGTAACAATTCTCTCATGTAACATGGCCCCCCCGTTCTCCCGATCTAAATGCCATGGACTTTTTTTTCTGGGGGGGCCATGAAGGATCGCGTCTATGCCGTACCAATTAGAACCCGGGAACAATTACATGAACGAATCCTTGCTGCGGCTGAAGAAATTAGACAGATTCCCAACATTCACACGAAAATACGTCAAAATTTCGTGTCACGTTTGCAGGCTTGTGTTGAACAAAACGGTTCTCACTTTGAACACGTTTTACGGAACTGACCAGTGTGATTTTAACAAACTTTTTAGAATTAAATTATTTAATTATGAAGTACCATTAATTTTGTTATTAATTTCCAAGTTTATTGTACCTTATTTTGATATTCACATTTTCTTATTAATTGTTAATGTTTAACTTGTGATTTCTTTAAATTAAAATTAAATTTCTTTAAATTGTGATTTTTTTACAACTACTGATCCTGTCTCTATGAGCTCCTGATGTTGGTTAATGACAACTGTCACAGACTAAAATTGATTGTTTATTGCGAATGCCAGCCACCTACGATTAACACTTTAAAATTTCATATGAACCTCGATATGCATCCAATCATTATTTTGTTATTTTTTCGAAAACGCTGCGTTTTTCGAAAAATTTTAAGAGACAAAAAGTTTTTAAATTCCTGGAGTTTCTAAGAGGCTACTAATTTTTAAAAATTAAATATGCAACTAAAATTGGTGGCCCCAAAGGCAAGGGGGCCCCGAAAAAGTGTCTTGTGGGGGCCCTTGCCAAAAAGCTTATCAGCATCGCATTCTACATGTCATAAAATCCATGTTTACCATATTTTGTGGTTCTTGTGCGATATAGATCTGAGATATAAAAAAAAATTTTTAGGGGCTTGTTTCAGGGGGCTATATCTAAGAAAGGTGGCCGCACTTATCAAAAGTAAAAAATACGGGTCCCTTAAATTTCTCTTAAGAATTTCTGACCAAATTTTGTTGCATTTATTTCGGGACACCCTGTATCATAAACCTGTCGCCTTCGCCATAACATACATTCTATAGTGTAAGAGGTTAATAAACAATGTTGTTAGATTAGCTTTCTGTAGCATAAAAAAACCTTGTTTTTTGTTAAACAATAAATGATCATTTCAGAAATACGAAAATTAATTCTAGAATGTCAATGATAAAGAGTTTAATAAATCTGTTTTTATAAAAAAAGTAATAGTCAAAAGACTGTGCTATAAGAGTAATAACTGAGACATGGAGGCATTAGTTGTTACTTAAATACACCTATTATGAGACATTATCAAGAAAATATGAGTGATGGCCTTTGTGCTAATGTTCATATTTCCATACTATATGTTTAATATAACCACTAATCAAAATTGGTACTTTTTATTCTGAGAACTACATTTATTCTTATAGTTTCTAATACCAACGGCGGATATGTCAGCAAGAAAACGCAGTAAAATAGGTACAAAAAAAGATTAGATCCCAATACTGCAACGTAGACTGTACCAATAAAATATTGAACGAAATATATTTGTTGTGCTATAAAACATTCCATAAAAGTCAAGAAAACATACGAAAGAATCGCCCACTACTACAAGGTACGTATTGCGGTAAAGCGTTTTCCTATATTTTCTTAGAGAAATAAAAAACATCCCTTTCCACAAAGCGAACATTTCATTGGATTTTAATATACGGAAAAAGTATAATAACGATATCAATACAGTGGATAACAATGCTACCTTTTAGAGGAAATTCAAATAAATAAAAAGGGTTCCGATTTCTCAGCGGGTTGCGTGCAACACAAAGGATATAATTCTATGTAAGGATCTCGAATCCGTCTCATTGCTCTTCATTTTCATTTCTATTTTTCTCTTTCGATGGCATCATTGTGTTTTATATATCAGTAGAATATAAGGATGTTTGGAATATTTTATGCTACACTTCGTATACAGGGTTGACTGTGACTAAGTACAAACGTTTTATCCACGTGCTCAAGGAGGTAAAAGACAACATAAAATTTAGTTCGGAATTCTTGCTCGATGTTTAAAAAATGGAGCAAAACCTAATAATAATACCTCATAGACAACAGGTTAGCTGCAGCATTTTGCATTCCTTCGTTCCTTCGTTGCACACTGCCAAAACAAAATTTTCACTCAACACAAGAAGTTTAAAAATTTATCAGTGTGAAGTACGTCCTGCACTAGTGGTCTACAGATGGCGACTGCATCAGATGCTATCAAAAAATATCGTATAAAGTACGGTAATTAGTTTAAAATAATTTTTCAGTAGGTACTTGCTTTTCGCAATTTAATTTGTCCCGTATTTTTTGTGTATCTACAAACATGTCATGTTCAAATGGGTAGGCGACGGATAAAGTGCTGATTTATGGGAAGTGTAACAAGTGCATATTATCGTGTGGCAGCGTAAAACCAATGACAACAAACAGCCAACAAAATACAACATGACAACAAAATAGTATGCCAAATCCTCTTTGAACCACATTGAACAAAATGTGGCGGTAAACGTGACAGTCTTCTTATGTATTTGTATATATTTTTTGTTTACCTTTGTGATTTTTTCCGATGAAGGGAATCTACCTAGTCGTGGTTGTCGGGCCGAGTATCTCACTTTAATAAAAAAAAAAAGAAAATGGTTGAGAGAGGTCCCCATCAAGCACTCAGGAAGTACTAAAATCTTTGCAATGCCAAGTTTTAATGTAAACAAGAAAACAGAAAATGAGTCAACATTTTTGAAATCTCTCCAAATATCAATCCTGGAAATAAATATCAGTAATGACATGTGCTACTGTACTGATATCATGTTTCTCATTAAACAGTCATCTAATTTGTAAATAAAATTGTTTCTTCCAAAGCGGCATAAACCAATACACGTGACAATGCGGTGCTCTGTCATTACCTTTACAGTGGAAGGGGTTGAGTTTTTAAGGGTAAAAAACGGTTTATCTTGATTTCCGGCAAAACTACAAGACCTATGGAAAAGAGTTTATTAAATTCTTAATTATATTTTTTATTCAAAGCGGTCACTTTTTTATAACACGTGGTATGATAACCTACAAATTCGAGTGCCGCACTGGTTTAGGTACTCAACAACATTGTATTTAAAGTTTTACGAAAAGCTAACTTTAAAGAACAGTTTTTAAAAGTTGCATCATTAAAGTCAGTTACACCATCATCCGAATTACACAAAAAACACATTTTGGCCATTTTTTTACAACAATAAATAGTAGCACGCTTTTTTCAATTCTAACTATAGCGACAATCTACTCCAAAATGATGCACAGAATTTACGAGTCTATCGCTATCCTTTTCATTTTCAAGGACAAATAGCAGACGCACTCTCTTTCAATGGATGAACTACACACAGCTGCAATGCTGTGTACTCTTCTATCGCATGGAATGATTCGCTGGGACCTCTCTGTCGCACGTATTCACTCGCAGCAATATTTCACTTTTTAAAACTCGACAACCGGAATTCAGGACTGATTTTTCGCAGACAACCCTATACCACCGTGTTCGTAATGAAACAATCTTTTAATTTAACTTTAATTTATTACCCACACCGGTGCAAGTTTCTAGTATCGATTTGCCTGTTTATACCTATGTACCCAAGAGTTGCGACGGGAAAAAATGGTCAACCTAAGGGTTGCATATTCTATGGGCTTCATCCTGTCGATTGGTATGGAATTTGTCTATTAACCAAACCAGTGATATGTTTAAAAAATAAAAGAAAATAATTGTTAATCATATTCTGGACTAAAATTTTTTAAACAATCCATTTGCAATATATTTATTGACATATTTAATTAATTGGATATAAAATACTTTTCATCCATAAACCACCTCAGTGAAGGTCGTTTTATAGTGGGATCCTATACCACGCAATTTTCAGCGAAAACATGTCAACCAATTTTCTAATGAATATGTATAATGAAATACAATTTTAGATGATGTATACACTTATCGAAAAAGGGATGGATAATTCACATTTAGATGATGGATGGAGAAATTTCACTAAAAAGAAGTTATTTCTGCTTCTGATAATGCCTTTTTAACTATTTAGAAAAAAAATGTAGCTGTATTTCTTAACTCGCATAATATATTTATTACTGAATTCTAATAATAAAACCTACTGTATTTCTAATAATTTGTTAGTAAGACTTCCTGCATAATAAGTATATTGATTTAAATCGGTATTTTTGTACATATTAACAAACAGAGTTTTTTAACCCGAGCAACTTTTTTACATGGCATTAAGTAAAATGTTTTCCAACTTTTTAACTTCATCTGTCGACACAAAATTTATATGGATAAAATAATATTAATATATTTTTAAATCGGCTTCTGCTTCACTATTTAGGTTAAATAAAATGAGAATATTTGAAATGACTGATGAACTCTTTGGTGTATAATTTTTTTTAGAATGTGCATATTGTTCATTATTTAATATTCAGTAATATATGCTATATGTTAATCGAAAAAGTTTTGTCTATATATAATATTAGAAAATTTAAACTACTCTGTAAAATTACATATATTTTACAATTCCAACCTAAAAATTACAATATATAAATCAATACAAATTATGGTGTCGCAAATTTAGGATGGAAGTTATTATAATAGTTGTAAAATTACATAATATAATAGGGAATTTTATCTATGTTTATTCTATAATATAGCAGTGTACTTATTTCATCTACAAAATTATGATGACATTTTACATAACTTTACACTATTCACAAATTGCCAACGTAAAATTACAGTAAATTTTTATCAGTGTAATTAAATAATTTTATCATAACAAATAAAATTGGTTATAAATCACATTTCGAATTTGTTAATTTCAAAACTCATAGTTAATTCTACATGCATATCATGTAACAACATGGTCTAACGAGAAAAATTGTCAATGATGAACGATATTTGTGACATAAAACATTAGTTTGAATAATAAAATTAATATGTTTATGGCAATATTTTTTAGATTTTTGCATTTCACATTTCAAATTTTTCACGGCACAAGTACAGCATCGTTTTTTTGTGAAAATGCTAAATCCATTTGTTACTTATCTGGATTGGATATCTCAATATATATTTTGCGGGATAATGTATGTATTTCTGAAACGGCCGATGACTATGATGAATGGCTGTATAGGAGTTGTTTGCTTTAGTTTTCACACCTACATCACTCAAAATTCTTTCAACTGAATTTATTTTATAATGTCTTGTTTATGTTCGCATTTTATGTATAAATCACATACACCCTTGTGAAGAAGGCGATGGCGCCTTAAAATATTCCCTTAATGTATAGGTATGGAACTCCCTGAAGAATATATCCATGGTTGAATAGTTTAACTAAAAGAGAACCAAACACATGGAAAGAGATGTTGTATCCACAACTACCTATTACTTATTTACTTAAAGTAAATCATGAGTTATATGTTACTGGAATAATAATTTAAGTATACAAAATTAAATGAACATATCCAAAATAATAATACTCTGAGAAGGCATTATCTAGATTCTAGTGAATCTAGATGGTACTGGCGAAAAATGTTTCAAATCACAATATATTTAAAAAAATTGATATGCTTCTGAGAAAAAAAAAATTGGAGCATCACGATGGTCACCGTCGCTTAGTTATGGTATGTTATCTACATTAATTTCAAGTCTTAGTCAGTTCAAACAAACTTTGTTTTGCAACGCTCACTTTGCTACAGCCGTTTACAAGAAAAACTCATTTCATTTGACGCTACAACGTACTCCTGTCAGTACAATAATTAAAAAGGTGGCATCAAAGCCGGCTTCAAAGAACGATGTAGTATTGCCAGCAATACCAAATCACGTGATTATCAGCCAATGAAATTAACCGTATTCCCCTCTTTTCGCAGTTGAAATCGGGTGAAGTTTAAAATTTCCAACGGAGCAATAGTTGCACATAACATAACCAGCTTTATAATTTCGTAAAAATTAAACTGGTGATGTTGCTATACTCGCGTCAAGAAATCAGACGTCTTGCGTCACGACTGACGTTACACATTTGTTTTTATTGTCAACGTAATTTTCGATGTTTGATCGCGTTAAAAACAATATTTGTTTGCAATTTAGTGCAATATATAATGCAACCTTTTAGTGTAGTATATAGTTTTATTACTATCAGTTGCAGTTTCTTAAATATTTTGATGAAAATATAATGAATTATTCATTTGTTCGTATGACGTAAGTCGTTTGAATTCTTGTCGCGAGTATAGCGACACTACGTCGTTCTCTGAAGCCGACTTTAGGCTTCACGTTTCGCAGGTATGTAGTTGACTTTAAAAACGTAATAAAAATGATATAGTATGCTTGGTGTTAAAATATGTAGGAAGTATTACATTAATTTGTACGCAAAATTACTGTTGAAAATTAATTAAGTACTATTCTAAAACAAATTACGATACCGAAAAATATAACAAAAAGCTAAAACTTTAAAATAATGTATTTTTTCACTATATCTGCACTTATATAGGTATCTCAGTATATGTTTTGATATTGTGTAGTAAACACCATGATAACATAATGTATAGAACTGTAAATGATACTGCAGGAAACAACTACTCCGCGGACTAATGCCCCGACCGGCATTGAATTAATCCTGCAGTATCTATGTGAACAGCCAAGAATTCTTGTCAGATGTACCACCAGACATAGATCAGTTCAGTTGTTAGCCCTCATCAGTATCCCATAGGTGAGATGACGGACAATTGAACTGGCTGTTTCTTCATATGTATGTTCACATATAAACTGAGTGCAGGTAATACAGTGCCTTCATAAATGATTACAAGTCACGTGACCAGGACTGTGATTCTCGAAGAACAACTCGCATACAAATAGATTTCTTGTCTCTCTCAATTGCCGTAGTGAGGAAAAGGATATTCGCATATGAATTGCTCTGCGATTGATTCGAGAATCTCGACTCTGATCACGTGGCTTGTAATCATTTATGAAGGCTCTGTATATAAATACCTGCTGCAATGTAGGGCGCTTCCTGTAAGTTGAGCGGCTTAGCCCGAGCAGGAAGTAAGCAGACCACTTATATCTCACCATGATGTATAGAAACTAATAAAACAAAATTTGACAATTCACAATATAAGTAAGATATCTATCTACGTACTTAGTAGAGCTTTCTCTTTAAAATTGAATTTGTTCCTTATAGAGAATTTCCTTTCGACAGTTCTTCAGCACCTTAGCTTATCGCATAATATGGCTACTTACACTGCATAATTTTTCCAGTATGTAATTTTTCACTTAAAAAGTATGCAGTAACGCAACCGTAGGTTCCGATATTGTAATTATCCAATTAGTAAGTAGTTCAGGAGGCAGTCCGGTCATAATTTACTTTTATAGCTTATAATTGCGACGTCAATTTGCCAGTTAAACGATGGTCGTTTTTAATAAAAACATTCTTAATAATGATTGATTTGGTTTTAATGAAACTCAATTTAGAACAATTACTAGTCAATAAAATTAGTTACACTCACTTCTGCATTCCGATAGGAAGGCTTATTTACATTGTAAATAATTTTATATTTTATAAAGTTATTTAATCTGTTCATTTGTTTGACGATTTTTTTAAGTTAAATTTTTGGAGCCACTTTCTCAGCAATATTCGAATAATTTGTTAAAATACTTAAATATATGCACTTCTAAAAAAAGTGTCAAGTTTCGAAGATAGGTAAGTTACTGAAATTTCCATTTTTAAATGGAACATCTTGTAAATTATTACATTTTTGAATTCTCATAAATGCATAATTTTCAGAATCCACTGATACTAAATAAGTTAGGTACATTAATAGACGAGAATTTATTTTATAATTTAATTTTCAGTTTTCTATTTAATAGTGCCATGTTAATTAACCCATATCATTCCTAGTAAAATCAGCATTCCGTCGAAAATTTTTGACCTCTGATGCATAACAAGCACAATTTTCGTACAATGTGGCAAAGCTACATCTAGTGGCCATTAGTTACTCCACGCTAGACCTGATAGGCTACAAAACAATGAAGCGTTCTACCTGCTCTAGGTACCACTGAGCCTCCAGCCTCTATCGCAATTCGGCGATAACGGTATTTGCAACACGGAGTTCCAAGAAACGACTACCTTGTGGACTAATTCCCTGACCAGCACTTGAAAAACTTATAGCAAACAGCCGAAGTCATTCGACAGCGGCCCACAAGACAAAAATATCGCACACGCAGCAGACAAACATCGTTATCGCCAAGTTGCGATAGAGGTAGAGCATGTAGAACGCTTCATTTCTTAGTGGCCAATCATGTCCAGCATGGAGTAGTCAATAGCCATTAGATGTAGCTTTGCTACATTACGCATACTAATCGGATTTGACACTTTTGACAGACATAAACAGCCAGGGCTGTTCGTCGGTTACCTCACCCATGGCATACTGATGAGAGTTAATAAGCTCGAAACCGATATATGTCTGGTGAACTGCTGACGAGGGACTTGAACTGTGTGACAAATGACTAATTATACGTTATTTTAGGTATAATTCAATGGTGGTGAGGGCATTAGATCGCAGATTAGTTAGAAATCCGTTTTGCAAACAAAATTTCTTTAAATGAATATGATTCTTTTTAGCTGTGCGATAAATACAATCAAAATGGCAACTAAAAGAAAATAAAAATATTTAATCTTATTTTAATTAAATGGCCGATAAACAGCCAAGGTAGCTTATAAATAGCATCAACAAATGTATAAATTAATTTAAAAAAATAATAATTAATAAATATTATTCATTACTTTAATTTATTATTTTTCAAAACAAGTAGTTTAATGTGAAAATCAAAGGCATAACTTTATAAATACCTTAAGTAAAACCCTCTATCTGAACGTAACCAACAGCATTGTCGCCGTCATTTTCATGAGCAGATCTATATTGTAATCAAAGAATAAGTTACCTATAACAATGCCGTAAGTTCATATCACCACTAATAATTAAGGCATTACCTACACTCCTACAGAATATTTACACTATCTATTATCCAAAAATGTCACAAAAACGTAAATACACCTGTTTACATCACCAACACCATAACCTGCACCTGTATGTACGAAACCAAACCGCGTTGAATGGCGGGTGACGTCAAAACAATACAGCATTTTCGGCCACTTGGTTTTGTTGTTAATAGTTTAACTATTATATGATTATGGCCGCCATACACATGTTCTGACCTTTTAATATGTTTGAAAGATTAGCATGTAATACATTTCGAATCAATATAAAATGTGTGTAACTTCCCCTTTGTAGGTAACTTGATTTTGCACCGTAACATTATTAACGTAATATGAAAGTTAAAAGCCAAAAATCAAGAGTTAATAAAAACTTTTCAACCACTATAAGTTCCTTCAGCAAAATTGTATTTATTACAACAGCAGTGTAACCTTTCTTAGGCCTTATATTCTGTTGGAAGTAATGAATATCTACTAATAGCTAAAAGATATTGCTAACAGCGTTAAAACTAAAATGGAGTGTTGTAAATCTCTATAAACAAGTATTTGCGATCCTCGCAAAAGGGCTTATTTCTTAGAAAAAATATTATAGAAAATAAATGGGTGTCCTATGAGGGGTGGCATAATTGATTTTATATAAAAGGCATAAAATATCTCCTTAGTGAGTTTTTGTTCGAGGAAAGATCGGGTATAATGCGTGCTGTAAAGCGATAAAGAGAAAATTGAAATTCTAAATTTCAAAAGAGTTAATAAAGTCGGGATTCAGGGATTCTTTAAAACACAGCGTGGAAATAACAAGTTTCTAAAAGTTTTTCCATCATATTTCAAACGCCCGCTTTAATTTGGTTCCATTATTTTACGTATCGCTAACTTGCTCAACTGAGAAAATACATTTTTAGCTAAATGCAACTTAAATTTTGTCACATTATTTTTCAAAATGTTTCCAAAGTGTGGCCAGGAAAATGATAAATGGGAGGGAGAAGCCAAAGTGAGTTTTCGGAATTTAAAACTTTTTTAATTTCCAGCAACACGTTTGAGCATCTTTAATTAATTATATATTTCAGGCAATTTATTTAGATAATTCCTAAACTTCCAGAGTTTTGGTGGAAAGTATGAGAAAAAATAATAATGATTAAAATAGCAGTATGAACAAATTATATACAGGGTGTCCAGAAATTAGTGGTCAAAAGTGGCCAAATAATGATTACTTCATAATATACATTTTCGTCATATCTGGTTTCCTTACGGATATATAGGGCTTCCAAGTAAGAACACAGTATATAAATTATATACAGGATGATTCAGAGAAAAAAATTGAATTTACAGAGCAGTTCGAAAATAATTTAAAAATACATTTCTGCACGGCACTAAAAACTGATCCACTGTAAAACCTTACAGGGCAAAGCATGCAATCGGCAACTGGACAAAATATTAAAAGAAACTCCCAAGGAAATAAATAAATAACGTTTTGTAACAACTATTTTATACAGCAAATTCAACTCCGTTTGTAGCTATTATTATTAATTATTAATAGAAAAAAATTATGGTTTTAATTAATAAAATAGTTTGAGATACCTCATGTTAACTATAAAATATTGGGTCCGTCTTACCCAGTTTCTTCAGACTAACACAAATGTTTCTCCTTCTTGTCTGTTTTGAACTCGTAAGTTATTGGCAGCAGCTATGATACGTTTGCGCAAATCATCAATAATGACCAGTTCGGTGCGATACACTTAATTTTTTAAATATCCCAACAAAAAAAAGTCCAAGGAATTTAAAGTCAGAAAATCGTGCGGCTATGGTACCGGTCCTCCTCGTTCAATCCCTTGATATTAATGCTTGAACACGTTGTACATGGTACGGATATAACTGAGCCTCGTTTATGATACGCCACGCTGCTATACGCCGTGGACGCCCTGGACCTCCATCTCTTCCACGATTCGGTTGCAAATTTCCTTTCATAAATTAAAACGGTATCCATTGACTGCAGTGTAGCTATACAAGCTATTTTGGCACTTGAAAAACTAACATTCACATAATAAAAATGTTAATACTATAAGTCATCGAATTTCAATATTCGGAATCGCCTGGTTAGAGACTACAGTAGCCCAGTTCTGCAAATTTTTAAAATACTGCAAATTATCATTCTCTTCTCGGAAACTATACCTAAAGGTTTTAGAAAAAAAATGTTTACGATATTGATTCCACTTTTCATGACGCATCTATTCCCAAATTTGTTTAGATAAGTTGTGAATCACCTTGTATACTGTGGTAAGGAGTTAAATATTTAATTTCAATTATAATTTCTAAACCGTTACTTGGCAATCTCGAAATTTGGGTGATAGTAGTAACTAATACAATGATCACTATTTAAATTGCAATTAGACATGGTTCATTATACAGGGACGGCCAAAATTAAGTTTTACAATTTAAACAATTTTGATGGTGTTGCCAAATTTGACATTTTGCATTAACAGTTTGATTTCCCTATTAATTTGTTGCAAAAAATATACGTTGTTTTATTCGATATCTTTTACCACTTTCGAGATAAACACATATTTAATGACGTATGTAATAATAATTTATTAATAATAAAGCTAGTAACTTCATTATTAATAAATAGGACAAAAATATATATTAACTGCTGACATTACTTTCACTCCTTCTGTACTTCCTATTATTTTTCACCACTAGTTTCTGGACACCCTGAATATTAAAATTGAGGATACGGTTGAAACCGCTGTTCAACCATCGGTAGTCTTCTGACAAATACTAGTAGCTTCTACATCTGGTAGAATCCCTTGCTTCCTTGAAAAATTTTAAAAACTGTTTCCGATAGTGCAGTTTCATCACTGGATGACTTTTTTACTAAGCTATTTTGGATCTACGTTCCTAGAAAACATTTTACTTTTAAAATGATATCATCATTCAGTTATCTATTTAAATTATCATAATGTTAAAAAAGTAGATACAATATTTAAAAATTAGTGAAAGTACAAGATGCCAAGTGTTTGCAGAACGCTTGTTTATATTTTTAACGTCATTAAGAGCTTTATGTGTAATGAAGGGAAAATTTGTTGGCCAAAGCTTTTCACTGTCGCTAAATTTCACGTAAATCTTTATAAATATTAACAAGGTGTAATATCAAGGATCGGTGCTCCATTTAGAATAACAGCTCGAGCCAAGGTAATGGTTTAAATATTAATAAAAGCGGGTGCGGATTTCAAGTCAGCTGTAGGGAATATTTTATAAATAGGTAATTTAAAAGCACGTCTGGGGTGTCTACATAAATCATAAAAAGCGGCACATTATAATTTATTTATTGGAAAATAATAAACCACCTTTGAAAAGCAACACTTTACACTTTTTTAATATGATAATAAAAACTCGGATTCGCTGGGAGTTAATTACGGTTTCAAACCGGGAATTTAATAATTCAATTAAAGGATTTAACTGAACACAAGAAAGCGAATTTTTTGTATGCCATACTGTCCCTTAGTAGCAACTGTATTAAATATCAAACATATTTAAATTTATATAGGCAAATAATTTTATTATTAACAAATTCAGCAGCACTAGGAAGATTATGCAGTAGGGATTCGGAGTTTAATTTACCGTTATGTTGCCAAGGTTAAGATTAGGGTTAAGTCTCTGTTGAATGAGCCAAAAACCAATTCTCCACTGCAATAATGTGTTCTATTATGACGCACAACTAACTAAAGTTAAATTTCATCCAATAGGTTCTACTATTTTAAAGGTAAATGGTCCTATTGGATGAGATTCTGTCAAAAATTCTCCGATAGGAGATGTACTTTGCCAAATATGAAAATCTAATCATTTCTCCTGCAGGGTGATCAATAAAATATATTACCAACAAATGTTTCGCCATTTCCTCACTCTCTAGCACTTTGGTCTCTCAGCCATGTCCAGCTTGTGTAGGTGGTATTGAACCAGTACCTACGCTAAGAACATGTTAAATTATCAGTAAGTATTTAGCTCTTCTTGTCCATTGATCTGTTATAAAGAGATTAGAAAATCTTGCCTGTATATTTTCTCCAACCCAAGTTAGTGGTTGTTTTGACAGCGGACAAAACTGCGAGAGAACTAATGAAATTCGAAGCTGCATCTTTTCTAGTTTTTCACAACTGCTCGGGAGTTTTTGACAGTTTCTTATTGTTCTTGAGATAAAATCCGAGAGCTCTCAAAACTGCTTGGTTGTCTATAACTTTGTTTATCGATTATATCTCAATTTCACCATCCCTCTCAGGACGGAGAAATTTAAAAGATAAGCAGGTTTTACCAATACCCTTATTACCAGACATGATTGTCTTCAAATAAGAGGACCTACACTTCCTTACTTTGTGGATAACTATCTCCAGAATCTCAGTTAAAAGTTTTATTCGAGATAAGTTCTAAATACATCACCTCCACTTCCACAAATGGTATTGTCTCACGTAGCATACTGGATCCATTCTTTGGATGTCCATATAAAAGGTAAAATAACTATTTCTTAAAAGTTTACAGGATTTTCGCTTCACAATGGTCTAGCATCCCATTTACTACTTTTTGAAGTATATGATAGATTCTTCCTGCTGAATCCCAGCTTAGTAGCATGTAACATTCAGCATCCACAAGAAATGACTGAAGCAGGAGTGAGGACACCCCAAACCTCATCTTTTGTTCCTATAGGGCTGAAGATATAACTCGACCCCTGTAGAACTGTTGTATAGAGGACATTAGCAATACATTAGAATGTCAAGGAATGCTATCAGTGCAATTTCTTTTCTCGATCTGGTAGACGTACTGGCGAAAATTTAGAGGATTTATACTGACTTAATTTTTTAATATATCCATTTAGTGCCTTCTCCAGATTTTTCACCATAAATTATATCGAACTAATGAATTAATCGAGCTTAGATCATATTAACGTTTCTTAGGCATGTAAAGCATCGTAAGAATCAGCTGCATGAAATAATATAGGTACATGATGGACGGCCCTAAACAGGCTATGGGAAGATTTTTACATGTAATAAGTATATAGATAGCAATTAAGAATGAATTTATGATAAGAGAAAGGATCAAGAGAAGAAAAGGACGTTTACAAATACTGATAGCTACTACAACAAATTTATCTTAAAACTGACTTAAAATTATTATAAAATATATTCTTGGAAATACTTTCACTCTTAGTCCTGCGCAATTTGTAGATTATGCCGTCACTTCCTTCCAAAACAAGGGATTCGTCCTAAAACCAAGACGTATACAGTTCATAAAACGTTCACTTCAAGTATGCACGATATTGTTCTACATGATCGGTCAGTGGTTGTGCGGTTTAAGGTGTCAGTACTTGAATCGAGGTGACTAGATCGCTGTGGGTTCTATCCCTGCAGCCAGCAGACCGTATATATACGCTATATTCGTGGGGAGAATTGCGATCTTGGCGAATATGGTAGAGTGGAAGAATGTGGGCTTGGGTCAATGTGAGAGATTGATACCGCATGCATTTGACTAGCCCCCTAATTAATGATTTTCCAGGTTTCCCTCATTCCTGCACTGAATGGTGGTTAGGGCCTACCAACTTAAGTCGTTCCTGGGCGCAAATGCGGCCTGCTTAATAATAATATGCCGCCCCCTCTCCCGCACAAGTCTTCGACTTCTGGGCTAATCCTCGTGATTAGAATGAGGGGTAGAGATATTATTATTATTATTATTATTTGGGAAAATGGACCACTAAATTGCTATTAAATATAATAAATTGTAATATTGGTAGAAAATGTTTTATTAAAAAACAATAGTAACCTAGTAAAGTAATCTACAGAACTCCCACATATACATACAATTTATTATTATTTACCTTTTATATTTTTAAAAAGAACATGAACACGATAATGTTTTTTCTCTTTTCAACGGTTCGTTTTTATACGAAAGGATTTAAAAAGAAAGAAACCAATGAGAACATTTAGGTATGTGGATTCACAAAAATACGCACAATGCAACGGCAATAAAGGATCTGATAACAATCTATTTACCGACCTTTTCAGTTTCTCTACAAATGCTAATGGAAACAGCAACAAGCAATGGGATGAACAAATAGTCAAAATCTCAAATGAATTCTTGATACATCCCAAGAAAGAAGAGTTTTGTAAAACCACTGTTCCCTCAGGGAGTATTAATGTTGTACCGTTTTATATTTAGTATTTATTAACAAACCCACATAAATTAGTAAATATCATAACCTAAAATTAATGAATTGTCATATATCACAATATGTGTACGTATTACATAATTCTATTTTGCTACCTTGTAAAACCAAAAAATAAACTCTGTATTAAAAGAACTAATAAAGTAACTTACTTAATGCCTTGCTATGTTGTTTAGTTTTTAAGGTACATATGTCTGTCTAAGAATTTCAACTTTAAATCAAAAATGAATTCTATCTAAGTATACGAGTATTATAAATTATTATTAATATATTATATACTCATTTATATATACTTAAATTATACAACACATATTGATTTATTTTGGGTCCAAGAAAAAGAAACATTTATAGTAGATTATTTACATTAGAGGTACTTACATTATGGGCGTCTATAAGATAGCTCAAAAGTGGTGCGACATTTAAATTTGGCATCTCTAAAAACCCATCGATACCAAAATTGACTTTTGATTTAAGAAAGTAAAACAATGTTTTTAAAAAATACAATAAGCACTGTGTTCAGTCATCTACAAAATAAATCTATATTAAAGATCGCATACATTATGCCTGCATGGACCTGCAATGCCTGTTCATAAAGTACTCATGTTATTTAATGAAATATTGCAGACTAGACCTGCACCAATACGTGCCGTCACCTCTAATGATCGGCAATGCAGGTCGAGTCGGTGACCTGTAATTTCTATGCATAGCCGCGCTAGTCTACGTAAGGTCTGTTCCCACAGAAGTCAAGGATTGATTTCAAAGTGTAAGAAATAGTTGTCCAGTTAAGTTGTGGATATGTCCCTTAACTAATGATATGTATTAACGTAAATATATGTTACAATATATCCAGGGTGTCCGGAAATGATGAGCAAAAAATCAGGGGATAATTCTAGACCAAAAATAAATGCTACCTCTTTCTATAACATTTTTTCCAAAACTGATTATTAACGGAGTTACAGGGTGTTAGGGTTAAAATTTTATTTTCGATATTTGTAAATAACTTCTTAAGATATCCAAATATTTACATAAAATTTGTAAATCAGGGGTATTTGCGGACGAAAAATTCAATGTTTCTAATTTTCACTAGTAGAGGGCGCCACTTATGGCACATCATGTTTCTTTTAAATGACAGAAGTTTTTTGCTGTTTAGTCTATCCATCTAACTATTCAAACAATCGATTCTCCTACCTGTTATATCTGAAAACGCTATACCTTATTGAAGTCGTTAGAAGTAACAGCTTTCGAAATAATCTTATTTGAAATATTCAGTGCACTGATTGAAAACTGTTGTCGTATCAGTTAAAGTGCCTTTTCTACTGAAAATACAGCAAAACGTTACTTGAGAAAGTTGTTCAGAACGGTAACTTATGGAAATGTGCAAATTTTTTAAAAATCGGCCTTTTTCGATAAAATCTTTGTGCTTTGTTGAAAAATGGTTTCATCAAACCTCGCCAATCTTCTTGAAATTTTGCAGGTCTCCATAATTTACGATTATTAACAACTTTTTCAAGTAACATTTTGCTGAATTTTCAGCAGAAAAGGCACTTTACCTGAAACCAAAAGAGTTTTTACTCGGTACACTGAGCATTTCAAATAGGATTATTTCAAAAATGGTTACGCCTACCGACTTCAGCAAGGTATACCTTTTCAAATAAAACAGGTAGGAGAATCGATTGTTTCGATAGTCAGATGGATACATTAAGATGCAAAAAAGTTCTGCCATTTAAAAGAAACATGGTGTGCCACAAGTGGCGCCCTCTACTAGTGACGTCAAAATTAGAAACATATTTCAATTTTTCGTCCGCAAAAACCACCGGTTTATACATTTTATGTAAATATTTGGATTTCTTAAGAAGTTATATACAAATATCGAAAATAAAATTTTAACTATAACACCTTATTAACTCCGTTAATAATCAGTTTTGGAAAAAATGTTATAGAAAGAGGTAGCATTTATTTTTGGTCTAGAATTATCCCCTTAATATTTTGCTCATCATTTCCGGACACCCTGTATTGAAATATTCTTGAAAAACGTTTTACTTCAACGCCCTGTATCTCCGTTATTATTAACATCACCCAGTTTGGCTAAATTATTATTAGGTGGTCTGTGTCCCATTACTTATACACCCTGTATATAAAAGTTGTTTTTCCTTTTCGAAACACAACAATCATGGAACTCACAAATATATTTATTTTCTTACGTGAATATACTTAATCGATAGCAGTGAATTGGCGAATAGCTCCTAAAATACAATATTTCAATGAAAATGAGTAGTGCTTTTCCAACTATACGACGGATTTCAATCAGGTGTCGTGCTTCTAAAGCTTCTCAATGGAGCTGTACGCGATTGGATTACACCGTATTCCATATTCGACATTTTCAAAAGCAATTACGGAAGACCTCATTCGTATTCTGCAACAGTCTTCTTTTTGTATTATTTCATACGTAGTTTCAGAATGTAAGATTTGCTCTATCGTACTAAACGTACCTATATGTATATTAGGCAAAACGTTTGGTATAGAAGATTCAGGAAAGGTTTTATGGCTACATTGTTGCACCGTATTAATCGCAAATCTAAGTTACTTTCAATCTGTTAAACTCATTCAATTTAGTAAAAAATCACTTTTAACTACTCGCATGTAAACCAAGAACATCATTGAATGAATAATATGCAATAATACAAAATTTAAATAATATTATCAAATTACACTAAGTAATAAAAAAAATGAGACAGTGTGAAGTCTATTCAAAAAGTCTCCAAATTGTTTCAGAACATTATTGACAAAAATATCAATATTTTTAGGCAATAAATAGAATCTAGACCTGCTATCTTTTTCTTTAGATGTTTTGTTTTCTGATATCTGGAATTATAGGGAGGGTAGCTTAATAGCTACAGCACTTAAGCCCCATTGGGTCCCTTATATTTCTTCCCATTAGGGGATCAATTCACCTGAGCGGCTAACCAATCTAACAAAGAGGAAAAGGTGGTGACGTTGCTCAGGTAGAACTCTCTAATGTAAACCATAGAAGGCCATCATTTTTCCAAAGCTGATTCTCTTGTTAATGAGACGGCAGCGCACTCACAAAGTTCTTGAAATAATGTCTCCTCTTCCTGTTCGTAACCCCTACGAAGAGGTGTTTCACATTTCTTCATAATACTAGAGATGCTGCCTTAAACAACGGTGTCCAGTAGGAATACCTCTGTCACCAGGCGAATATTCGTCCTAGAGATGGTAGGGTACTTTTTGGCTCTATCCTTGCAGGACTACTCTAGGAACTCCTTAGCAAATTGACAGTTATTTGTTTCGTCCCACCGTTTTCTGAATTCTTTGTGAGTGTTCTCCTTAATAATTGCAACAAAATGCTGTTGTCGACCCACTACCAGTGCCTGGTGGCATTCCCATGCTGACCTAATTGTTATCTTATGATTACGTAATTGTTAGATTATTGTCTACTATCTGTGTAGATTATGGCTTTACACGTTGTATACCTGCGGGCAGTTTTTTTGGCGGCTATAGTTATGCCTGCTAATTCTGTTTATGCCAAGGTAGCATGCATATTCATTGCCCACTGTGTGTGGATGTGTATGGATCTGGAATAGATTTCAGATACCGCACCTTCCTTTTTGATTCGTCTGTGAAGATGTTGACTACATCTTCCCTGACGGTCTCCTCATTCTTTATAAGTATCGTGTAGGGTCTGTCAAACGCAAATTTGGGAGAAATACTGTCAGTGTCTGCTTGTAAAAGAGACATCTTTTTGATGACCCCATTCCGCAGGCGACTCATATATATATATATATATATCTAAAAGTACATAGCATTATCTCCATTGAAATGGTGGGTTCATATAGCTCCAGTTATGCTCAGGTAAACAATCCTAGCATTGATCTTATAATAGCAGTATTATATCCACATGACCACCTTTGGTTTCATTCCCTAGGTTTTTACCGCCTGCGGCACTGCTCACAGAATGTCTACATTTTTTAGTCTCCTCTCCAAATGAAAATTTCTTGTTAGCTTTGCGTTAACCGATTTTAGCGATCTTTGAAGCTGTTTGATAGATAAACCATAATGTGTAACCAATACTTAAGTTAACTCAATTTTTTATGAAAATTTAAATAGAAGACTAGAGTTTCTATTTTAGTCGTAAAATTGTTTCAAAATTGACACAAACCGGAAGCAGCAATCATTTTTCAAATTGAAGTGAGTGAAAATATAACAAATATTATTAAATGTGGAAGCGATGTTCGATTGTTTTATTTTTCTTTCTAGAGATGAATTTAAGAAGCCTTCAAACACCTTTTAATAAGCATTGTGCTCGGTGGAGAACAAAAAATGATATAGCGCCTATATACAAATTAACCTGTAATAGGGAGTGAAGATACAGCTGTCTTTTAATACAAACTTGGTAATTACGTTGGAAAGTACGCGCTTACAAGAACTTAAGTTGTAATCAATAGAAATTATTTATGAAGGATTGAGTTTAATGTTACCGTTTTATGTACAGAACATAACGAAATATAAAATATAATACCGAATCCCAAATTTTCTGGCGCTTTAATGAGTTATCTAAGGAGGAAAAACTGGAACTCGCACCTGTACCTTTGGAAAATAAATGAAGCGAAAGGGGAACATTTGCCTAAATAATTGATTAGGGGAATCAATAAGAAACAATTGCATCCTATTAGGAACAAACTAGCAACAACGAAGCGAGAACTTTAAATGAAATATAGATGCGACCAGGTTGCTTTTCGCATTGTCCATAATTGATCACATAAAGTTCAAGGAGTATTCCTCTGGAATTCCATTCCTGCTCACTGAAACTTGGAATTGCCCGCTTATACAAGATATAACATAATAAGGCTTTGCACTATGTCAGGAAATTCGTAGTTGTGGAACAAAAGTAGATATAAAGAAATGTATACAAGGAGCTTGAAATAAAGTATTGGTAGTACTGCAAAAACAGGATCGGTTAAGACTGTCCTAGAAATACTACCTACGACAATATAAAGACATACAAATAAGATTTTTTTAATATCTGTTGAATATTAAAATAAAAAGTAATTTGGAAATGTAAAGAAATATATCCTTTTAGATGGAAATCACAAGAAGTAAAATAAAATTGTACAAGACTTTGGACATTATCCATGTTCCCCAGAACACTAATCTGAAATTATTATTATTTTATAGTCTCCATGTCAACCTCTGACATTAAACTAATTCAGGTGGACATCTACGCAGAGGTAGATGAACAACAAAACAATCGGCCAACGTTTGTTCGACGAAAAAAATTACAGCTTTTCAGTTTATCGGTTTTTAAGAAGCTTTTTGTGGTGAGCTAAGAAATTTTGCGACTGTATGCGTAAGGTATTAGTTTTACTAGAATCAAATAGAATTTATATGGCGCAGTGCTATGTGCAAGTTTAATTTTATAGAATGCTTGCGTGTCAAGAGTAGCTCGGTATAAAAATAACGATATAGATTAAAATGAATCAGTTTTCACAACGCAATTTGAGAACGTATAATATGTATTTCTATAAATATACCGTTGTTTACAATTACACTTTGTATAGAAAAATTATGATGAAGGAATAATTCGGACGAGATCAAATAAAAGAATAGTACGTATAAAAGAAAAAAAATGGATGCAGATGTTTATGTACCGGCAATAAGAGTCATATCATAGTAAAAAGTTACTACACCTGTACTGCTGATTTAGCCCTAGTTAGCTTTATACAATTTTTCCTTCCATAAAAGTTCCTTTGGTTTTTAGTTTTTAAGATAATTACTTTTTACGATACTACCATATGCAGTGGTGGATGGTCTCTGTTTATATTATATTGTTCTTTTCATCTCTTTACTTACCGTTTTCACATCTTCTTGTTTCCTCATGACCACAAAATATAAAAATAATGCGTAAACTACAAACTGCAAACATGGAATTCCAGGAAAAAACTACTCTGCACCGATCAGCATTGAATTACACCTAGAAAAGCTATAGCAAACAGCTAAAGTCACTCGTTAGCAGTCCACAAGATATATACCGGTTTCGAGCTTTTTCGAGCTAAAGACCATTTGAAGCTAGCCACCTCTAGGCGATAACAATATGTTGCAAACACAGAATTCCAGGAAACATCCCAGATTGTCAACTTTTACAGCGTGTGTGAACAATAAGCTCCCAATGAACTTGAGTAGATATCATTTGGGCGAAAGAATTCAATGTTATAGTATAATTATGACAATAATAATGCCATATTTGCTAGGAAATCAGCCATTAAAGACTTAGGAATCATGTTTCATTCACAATTAACATTTTCGTTTCATATTAATAACATGTATAAGGCTACCCAAAATGTTGGGCTTCTTAAATGGAAACTAGGTAGTTTGCATCGATTCAAGCTACTTATTAGTATCTTATACTTTGCTTTTGTAAGAAGTATCCATCTGTCTATTGAAACGATCGATTCTCATAACTGTTGTATTTAAAAAAGGTATACCTTGTAGAAGTCGTTAGGAGTAACAGTTTTCGAAATAATCCTATTTGAAATATTCAGTGCACAGATTGAAAACTGTTATCGTTTCAGGTAAAGTGCCTTTTCAACTGAAAATGCAGCTGTATTTTCAGTAGAAAACGTTACATTGGTGTCAGAAGTGTGATGTATCACAGAGAAAGAATTTGAGTAAAAAGTGACTAGTTGGCTAGTTACAAGGCAAAGTCTATAGAAACATTCGAAGGAAACATTCAGCTAACGGGAATGATGAAAGAACAGCCAGGACGAAAAGAAAGAAGATTTAAAAAAGAAATGAAGAACAGCCAAGACGAAATGAAGAACAGTCAGGATGAAATGAAGGAAGACATAAAGGAAACAATCAGAAAAGTGAAGATTCAGACTTCGGGACTACATACCAGTGGAAGATTCAAAACTTAGATAAATCTAACTCGAGTCATATAGGTATCTAAAAAATCTTCATCTTTGAAAAACTACTGGACCCTACGGGACCCTTAGTAATACAAAATGGCGTATTAAAAAGAGTACAGAAGAGTCCTAATGAGAGTGCCAGAAGTTCTTGAAGCTTTTTACAGTGGTATAGGTGGCGTATATTTAGGAAGAAATAAGACTTTGAGCAAAGTCAGAGAGCAATTTTATTGACTTGGAAGTTGTTCCGATGTGGAAGAATAGTGTCGACATTGTAGTACTTGTACATTAAATAAAGCAGGTTATGCAGTGGAGTAATCTGATCGGGACGATCAGTTGTAAGAAGGGACCAGTGTTACGGAAGTACACCTACCTTTTTAGTTTGTTTTTCCTGTTTGCGTTAGAATTTATAATTTTTGTAATAACTTTATTTGGACCCTTTCTAGAACATTCCAAGCCATATTTGATTTATTTCTCGATACATTCTCGAGATCACGGAAACTTCGAAAATCCTAAAAATATATATAAGTAGATCGGTTTCGCCTCCAAAGTTCAGTTTATGTTCAGAAATGGAACGCAAGTAATAAACGTCAAAGTAGAGATTTGACAGTTGTAAATTTGTTTGAAGTACATCTGTTGTAATTAATTAGTGACAATAAAGTTACAATTCCAATTGAAAAAGAAAATAGGTATCTAATATAATTTCCAATTAAGTTCAGAATTTTAAGTTAGTATTATATGTATTTAGGTTATATTATTTTTCATTTGTACAACTAGATTTAGTATTTATCTTGTACTCATATAAATGAGTATGATTATTTATTTTTTATAAATCAAATTCAAAAGATTGAAGTTTAAATAAATTGTACTTAGTTTTCAAATATTTGAGAAATTTTTTATATATTTTCATCGTTAAACTACAATCTATCAAAATATTATATTTGTTACTAAAAAATAATATTTTTTTTATACTTGTGTCGTTGCTTAAAAAACACCCTACCCTACATATTTAAAGAAATAAATTAATTACTAAATTTTATTTGATATTCACATCTCTGCGAGGTATGAGTGAAAAGAGTAGACAATATTGTAATTCATTAAAACACTACTTAAAACAACTTGAACACTAATGTTAACAAACCTTCCTAACAACTAAAACGAAACATAACAGACTTGATTTCTAAATACAACAATGAATTAAATACTGTTAATTAACTTCCAGTAATAACAACTGCTGAATAAAATGAAAGGTATTTTACCAAGTTAATTAAAACTGTCACAGATAATGCAAATACACTCACTAATGGGGTTGGTGGACTGCTCTGTTTAACATTTTGCAAAGAAAAAGCAATTATTTCGAATGAAACTACGACAATGGACATATAGCTAAAAATAAAATGCCTTTGTGGCTATGTTTCTGTGTCAAAAGAAAGCTTTGTTCGCATGTTTATATGTTTTTAACCTGATTTTCTAAATTTAATGGAAGTAATTCTTTAACAGGTGCTTAAGTAATAAGCTTTATAGTGTCTATCTATTTTTGGAGAGCTTAAAATTACTACGCATAAATATTAATGTCACTCTAATTTTTTATTCACAAAAGAAGGAAAAATGTTTTAATTTAATGAGAAAATCTAATTAGTCTAAATTCTCATTCCCTGTAAATAATAGTGTTTATTTTTAATTTATTTATACAAGAGTATATTCTAATGAAGAGCCTTTATTTTTTCTGTTTAGTTGAGTGTTTATTTACCTGCACTTGTATTTTGAATAACATTGTAAAATTTCAGTTAAAAGTGTTTTTGTTAGGGTTCCTCTCATTTATTTTTTTTAAATACATGGCGTAATTCTACAGGTTATTACTTGTAAATAATATACAAAATAAAAAAATTGTCAGTAAAGTCGGTTGATAATTAATTTTCATTAATTAATGATGACCTTATCGAACTGTTATTCGTTCTAAAAGTCTGCTATTATTATTATTCGTTCAAAGAAAACTTATTCATAATTTAATAATGTGGTCAATATATTAAGTTTGTCGCCTAACAATTTAATAATATATAGGGTGACTAAAGTTTAAAAAGTCAAACTTCCGAAAATTTCAAACAAAAAGTGCAAATGCAACATACCATTAATCTCGCTCTCCAACAGAGATACAGGGTGATTTTGAATTATAACCAGTGGCGTAGATATGAAAGGTTTACAATATCGTTTGAGAAAAATATTTGGTACGCCTCTGAACAGGGTAAAATAACATGAAGTTTCTGGAATACCCAGTCTCTTTACTACATAAAAAATTGTCAGACGTACCGTTTTCCCATAGAAATACTGATAACTGTATATTAAATGATAAAATTAAACAACTACATAAAATATAAAAGCTGACTTTAAATCAACTGTCTATAATAATATCAAAGTAAAAAACCTAAGCTCATTGTTGTTAAATGTCATAAGTATGTACTACTTGCGGTACCTGGTTGCAATTTTGTTCCCAGAACTCTTGGAGACCGAGATTTTTTGCTTGAAATTTCATAATAAAACTATTTCTGAAATTTGATCATTTAAATTTGATTCATCGTGTATACTTCTATAAAAAAGTATTGTTTCATTTTTGTATGAGAATTTTCATTTCCATGCTCATGTTATCGATGATCTGTTAATATTTCTTAATTAATTAGACCTGTTCTGTTTTATTATTTTGAAAACAAATTATTTGGAAAATATGTCATTTTAAATCACAGTCTGCTTGAGGAAATTTATTTACTTTCCTTTCCTCTGTCATCTTTTTTCAAGCAACTCATTTATTTCAATTAAATAGTAAGTAATAGTAAGTTGAATGGTTTTATTTTACTATATTTGGTACTGTAGAAAAGATAATAATCAAAAGCAACAATTCAAACTTTCAAAGTTGAAGATGAATGTTCCTTACCCCTAACAGTTATATGGGTTTTAGCACTTCTCTGTATTGGTTACATGGTTATGAGGTTATAAAGTTATGAGCGGTATTGGGTCTTAGAATTGTGAGGTTGTTATATTAAACTAACTAAACGGGGTTTATTGAACTCTGGATTCGGACTCCAGGCAACCCCAAATAGATAAATGTACGATGGTTTTGTGCAATTGCATATCTATCTTTCGATTCGATCCAGCGACCTGAGAAAACATATATGTACGATAGTTTTGTTCATTTGCATATCTGCCTTTAGATTTGACCTTGAAGCTGACCTAATGGGGTTAAACGAACCTCAGATTCGAATCCAGTGGTCCCAAAAACATATGTGTATAATGTTCTGCTTCACTTGCATTTATATCTTTCAATTTAACCTCAAAATAAGCTAGAACATTAACTGATGCAGTTAAACAGACCCTATATTAAGATTTAACCAGCAAAAGTAAACACATATAGGTCTAACTGGTCGAACGGACCATTTTTTTATGGTGCTGTGTTATTTTTAAATGGGTAAGTATATATTTATATTGTTATTTTAATAACAGCACAGCAGCATTAATAAATAACAATGTGTAAGCACTGATCAGTAGAACTTAGTGTGTTGATAACTTTTGTAAGGTACATTCGCTACTTGACAACGTAATTTACGATTTTCTGTAAAAAAGCCGGCATATCCAACCACATTAGTAATTTGCCTAATTAGAAAACATCTAGATGATGATTTAGTCTCTTGGGATTAAACGAGCCATTTCAGTTCCTGGCAAAAATACGAAAACTTATTAAAAACGTTAATATAAAACAAAACATGTCAGTAATGACGTAATTTGTGATACACGGGGTGATTCAGAACTTATCTAAAATAATTTAGGAAAAGATGTGTCATGAAAAATGAAGTCAATATCGTAATTTTTTTTTTGTAAAATCCTTATAGTCTGAGAAAAAAATTATTGAAGTTCTAGTAGTTTCAATCTTTACATCGCTGAGCTACTGTAGCCTCTAGCCAGACGATTTCAAATATCCGAATACTTATCGTATTAACTTTTTTATGATGCACGTATTTACATTAGTTTTTCAAATATCAGTTGATGGATATCGTTCTAATTTATGGTGAAGTGAAAATGCTTTAGCAGAAGATTTCCCGGTAAATATGTTCCAAATGCAGCTACTTTTACAACGAAGTGCAGTAAGTAGAAGTGCAGTGCAAACGCTGGCGTTGCAACCGATTCGTGGAAGGGATGGAGGTCCAGGACGTTCACGGTGTATTGCAGCAGTGCGGTGTATTATACACGAGGCTCAATTATATCCGTACCATGTACAGGGTGTCCAAACATTAATACCAAGGAATTGGACGAGAAGGACCGATACCATGACCGCCATGATCTCTTGACTTTAAATCATTTGTACTTTTGTGGGAGTTATCGACAAATTTCCTATTTGACATTTACATTTTGACCCCCTGCATTTCAAAAATGGGACTCCTAAATGAAAAGTGGCATAATGAAAGTCCCATTATTTTCATCTCAGCTATCTATGGTTAACGGATTGACCTACTAATTTTCGGCACCCTGTATATTGCACCGAAGGGAACACTGTTGATGATTTACGCAAACATAGCTGCTGCCAATAACTTACAAGTTCAAAACGGACAAGGAGCAGAAACATTTGTGTTAGTTTGCAGAAACTGGGTAAGACGGGCCCAAAATGTTGTTGTATCTCAAGTATGTCAAACTATTTCACTAATTAAACCCACAAATTAATTCTATTAATAAGTAATAACAATAGTGGCAAAAGCAGTTGAATTTGCTGCATTCAATTAGATGTAAAATATAATTAATTTCTTTCCTTGGGAGTTTCTTTAAAGTTTTTGTCCGGTCGCCGATTATACGCCTTATTATGTTTTGAACTAGTTACCAACGGTGAGCGATAATTTAATATATATTTCTAATCAGATACATGTATTATTATTATATGGATGTATGTATGTATTATAACTCATCGAACTAACTTAACAGTAAACCAGTTTCTAGTGCTGTGCGAAAGTGTATTTTTAAACAATTTTTGAACTGCCCTTTTTGATTTTATATTAACAAAATTGTATTTGTAAGAATCCCCTGTACATACAAATTTTTTTTTAGATAAGTTCTGAATCACCCTGCATAGGTTGTAATGGATATGTGTAAATCTATTATTCCATACTCAAGTAGAATTACTACTATGTTTATGCTAAATATATCAAATTACGAGTAATATTTAAACATATTTAAACAAAGAAAAACGTTTTTACGCAACCGATAAAGTTGAATTCAGCTGTAAATTATGATATTCTCTGCCTTTAAAATAACAGCCTTCTGCCCACTGTAAATCAAGAGGAAACCTGGCCATGACTTTGCCCTGGTATAAATATAAAAGTCTTCCGCTCATCGTGAGGGTGGCCGATCGTGAAACACGCATTAGCTCCAGGCTAAGCTGCACCTTTCCTGTTAAATGTGATGTTGCCCATAAAACAAAAATGAATGGAAATGGGAGTTTAATGCTCTCGCAGATAATATATGTAAACTGTTAAAATCTTCAAGTAATAATACTGTATAAGCTACTAAATTAGTTAAAAGAGCGAATATATTTATTGCTTTCATATGCTTCTATAGTCACAAACTTTTGTTAGTATCTCTTAATTCTAATACATTATCAAGCTGATACAATTATACAAAGGGGGAATTTTAAATAATATAATAATAATAATAATATCATTCTTATCACGAGGATTAGACCAGAAGTTGAAGGCTTGTGCGGGAGAGGGGGCGGCATATTATTATTAAGCAGGCCGCATTTGCATCCAGAAACGAATAACATTGGTAAGCCCTAACCACCATTCAGTGCAGGAATGAGGGAAACCTGGAAAACCTCATTAATTAGGGGGTAGTCAAATGTCAACCGGTATCAATCTCCCACATTGACCCAAACCAACACTCTTCTACCTTACTATACATGCAGAGAGGGTGCCAATCCTCTCCACGAATATAGCTTATACACAGTCTACCGGCTGCGGGAGGTCGAATCCACAGCCATCTAGTCACCTCGATTCAAGTACTGACGTCTTAAACCGCGTGACCACAGACCGATCCAAATGTGGCATACGCACCCTACTACAACCAAAACATGAAATGTAGATTGCGGACACGCGTAGTATTTTAATATAATCGATATTTTTTTACTGGTCAGGGCTTTAGTCCTCAGCGCAGTTTCAAGCATATAGTTAATAGATATCTAATAAAAAATGTATATAAAAAATAATTGATAATATAGATAATACTGTATTACAGAGAAGGGCCGGTACCATGGCCGCCACGATCTTCTGACTTGAACTTATTTGAACTTCTTTTTGTGGATATATTTAAAAAATGAAGTATCTCATACTGATACATACCATTGATGATTTACGAAAACATATTACAGCTGCTGTCAATAAGTT
Organism: Monochamus saltuarius; assembly: GCA_025584915.1. NCBI lineage: Eukaryota > Metazoa > Arthropoda > Insecta > Coleoptera > Cerambycidae > Monochamus > Monochamus saltuarius. The sequence continues at coordinate 47,897,273 of CM046725.1, forward strand.
ACCAGTTCAAAACGGACAAGAAGCAGAAACATTTGTGTTAATTTGTGGAAACTGGGTAAGACGGGCCCAAAATGTTGTTGTTACATCAGGTATGTCAAACTAGTTTATTAATTAAGACCAAAAATTAAATCTATTAATAATTAATAACAATAGCGGCAAAAACAGTTCAATTTGCTGAATAAAATCGGGCGTATAAAATGTTATTTATTTCTTTCCTTGAACATTTGTCTCCATTTATTGTCCGGTTGCAGATTGCGCCTTATCAGGTTTTACAGTGGAGTGCAGTTTTCTAGTGCCGTGCAGAAGTGTATTTTTAATCACTTTCGAATTGCCCTTTTTATTCTTTTTTACAAAATTGTATTTGTAAGAGTACACTCAAATTTTTTTTTTTTTAGAGAAGTTCTGAATCACCCTGTATACAAACAAAGTTTAGTTTTATGTGTAAACAGGATATTGATACTTGTTTCCTCCCACTTCCAGAAAAATTCCTCAAACGGGAACTTTGGGACACCCAGTATATATTTACCACCTTGTATAAGGTCAGGTTATATTAGAAAATACAGGGTTAACTATTACCAAGTACAAATATTTTAAGAGAGGAGAGGATATAGACAAATAATGCCTTTAATCACCCTTCAAAACATTTCAAACTTATTTATATTTTTTTAAACTACATATATTAAACCTCTATTTGTCGCCGACTATGGCGAGCCGTCCGCCGCAAGGTTATTTATTTCGCATGTCTGACGTTTAGATTTTATGCTTCCTTTATTATAAATAACTTTTTGCAATTTAATAGTATTTACATAAAGAAATTTAAATTGGATACAGATATTTTCCTGCAATGTAGTTAGCCGGTTTGTTTTTTTTAGGTTATCAGACAAGTTTTCTATTATCTATTAGTATTCCTTTCATTCAATTCTTAGAATATATGGGCACTTTATTTAACTGTACGCAAAGTGTGTTTTGCTGTTACTGGGTAATCCTGAATGAGTGAAAATCTAGTTTCATCCGTTTGGAACGAAAGAAAGGAAAACAAATGCAAAGTACTGCAGCAAACGGATTAACTGTTATCTATCAGGTATTATTATTAATAAAGATGTTCAGTTTCATTGTTTCTACATTTAGATATTCTGTAAGAAACAACAGTATGGTAGTCGACAGATCGAAGCTATCTAGGCGATGCTTATCATAGGCGCCGATTTTCAGAAGGAAAAAAGGGTTGTACGTTTTATAAATATCGATACTAGAAAATATATTTCACATGAGACGCAGCGATTTATTTGCTTGTCCCCTTTTGCTGGCTGCATACGGGGCAGGGACATTCCCATCACTTAACAGCGTTACGCTGACATGCAGTAATTGCTATGAAACGTCCAATTTAGGACCATGATACACACAACATGCCGCTATATACAGGGTGTTCAGAAACTCTCCTGACAAACGAAGACCGGAGATTCCTCAGATAATTTTAAGACAATTTAACCCAATTCATCTAGTCCGAAAATGCTTCCTAAGGGAACTAGAGCTCTTCGAAGATGGCGCCTTGTAAATAGTTTTGTTTAAATACCTCCAGAACGCTTCTACTTAGAAAAACAAAAACTGGTATGCTTGTTTAGCCTTCAGAGATGAATCGATTCCATTAATTGCGAATTTTTAGTACCGGTCATAGGCGTCCGTTTTGGGTAGGTCAACGGTTATTTTAACGCATAACTTTTTTGTCTTTAACTTTTAAGCATTTGTGACACTAGATTATTAAATTTTCAGGTATTCTAGTACTAAAAGGTACTCTTACTTTAAGTCATTAGGATACACCGTTTTCTAGAAAAATGGATTTGAAAATTTTAATAATCTAGTGTCACAAATGCTTAAAATTTAAATACAAAGAAGTTATGCGTTAAAATAACCGTTGGCCTACCCAAAACGGACGCCTATGACCGGTACTAGAAATTTGCAATTGATGGAATCGATTCATCTCTGAAGGCTAAACAAGCATACCAGTTTTTGTTTTTCTAAGTAGAAGCGTTCTGGAGGTATTTAAACAAAACTATTTACAAGGCGCCATCTTCAAAGAGCTCTAGTTCCCTTAGGAAGCATTTTCGGACTAGGTGAATTGGGTTAAATTGTATTAAAATTATCTGAAGAATCTCCGGTCTTCGTTTGTCAGGAGAGTTTCTGGACACCCTGTATATGTAACTTGTAAAACATGCACTTACAATTGCTTTATTCCGCTGCTTTTACCAAAACTATATGAAGATAATGCATCCAAATGGATTTGCAACTGTAGTTTTGCTACATTTTGCTGTTCGCTATCCTTTACTTAGTCTATGATATCTTATCGTAAAAGGATTTTAACTGTTTAACATTGATATTTACTATAAATTTATGTAACCTGTTAATTTGCTAGAGAATCACCAATACGTTTTGCAGTTAGAGACACTATACACCATAATATCAAAATCATATACAAGCTCTATTGGCAGATGGTAGCTGAGTTAATGACAAACATCTTTTCTTATAAGAACATAGATTCGCTTCTGTTTAGAAGTTACGAGGGTCACTCTGAAAATTTTTGGATAAAATGAAACAAACACATATGGGAGAAAAATTTATTATAGTTTTGCAAAGTACTTCCCTTCATGTTCAATACATTTGTTCATTCGATGAAGCCATTTAGAAAAGACTTCACGGTACACTTCTTTTGCTATATTGGTCTCTGGGACTATAAGGTGGATGTCCCAATAAATTCTCGAGTTCGCGCTGCAGAATGGGCAGTTGCATTGTCGTGATGCAAGCAAATTCCGCGCAAGCCATCGAGAAACAAGCTTACGAACACCTAAATTCTCACGCAATATTTTATTAACTGTTGCCGAACCAATATGTACCCTCTGCTCGATACAAGCATACGTAATACGCCTGTCTTCCTCTGGCAGGCGTTGTACAGCTTCAACATTTTCGCCCGTAACCGCTGTCCTTGGTCGGCCGTTTCGCCTATCATCTTTTAAAGATGATCTGCCTCATTTAAATTCTGCTTTCTAACCAAAAACACTAGATCGCGATGGACATGCATCACCGAATGCAGATCTCAATCGTTCAAAACACTGTGCTTGGTTTAAACCACTTTTAAAATCGTAAAAACTTATGGCACTATAGTGTTCTCTATTCAGCTCCATCTTTGCACACAAGAACTGTTAAACACAACTTGTTCACATTGCTCTAAGTCGACGTTGAATTGAAATTCCGCGATCTAACTTTAAATGTGAACAACTAATATGACGCACATTATGTGATGAGAGTTCTTATTGCAATAGCGACACCAGTGGCGTCACATCCAAAAATTTTCAGTGTCCCTCGTACAAGCATTTAAAAAAAATAATTTCAATCAAAGTACGCTAATAAATAAATAATTATTATTTGTGTAATTTTGTTAACTCATTTGAAAACTCTTCAATTAGTAGTCTTGTAATCTTCATTTATCACCGAATTTTATATGGGGTTTATTGGACAGAGAAATGTTCCATTTCTTCACCAAAATGTAAAAGCGTTACATGCTGGAGATGCTACTCAGCGATTAGAATTTTATCTCGTTACTTCAAAAACATGCACAAAATGATAGATTCATTTCGCTTGTCATGTGGTCTGAATCATAATGAACATATCTGGGCGTTACAAAATCCGCATGCAATTAGACCAAGATGATTTCAGCAATGTTTCAGTGTCAACGTTTGGGGTTTAAATGCCAATCTAAATATAATTTTCATTGAAAACGATCTTATTGATTTCATTGGTGACGTAGGACTAAATATTGTTCAAAATATGTGGTATTAGCACGATGGTGCACCGCCATAAACAGGAAGACAAGTAACTGTTTGGTTAAATAATCATTTCCTCCTGCATATATTTATCGGTCAGTGGTCGCGCGGTTTAAGGCGTCAGTACTTGAATCGAGGTGACTGGATCGCTGTGGGTTCGACCCCTGCAGCCGGTAGACCGTATATAAGCTATATTCGTGGAGAGATTGGCACCCTCTCTACGGGTATGGTAGGGTGGAAGAATGTTGACTTGGGTCAATGTGAGAGATTGATACCGGTTGGCATTTAACTACCCCCCTAATTAATGAGGTTTTCCAGGTTTCCCTCATTCCTGCACTGAATGGTGGTTAGGGCCTACCAACGTAAGTCGTTCCTGGGCGCAAATGCGGCCTGCTTAATAATAATATACCGCCCCCTCTCCCGCACAAGTCTTCGACTTCTGGACTAATCCTCGTGATTAGAATGAGGGGTAGAGATATTATTATTATTATTATAAATGTATAGGTCACCAAGGCCCGATAGCATGCCCAACGCGTGCCCCAGATCTGAATCATTTGGACCTTTATTTAAGGGGACATATGGAACAGCTTGTCTACCAGATTTTAAAACTTAATTGCCTGACAGTAGCCAAGACGATTAATAAATTCTGTTTGGACATTATCAGTAACTTCAGAAGGTATACAATGTATCTCGTGACGAAATATTGCTTTTACATCTTCTAAATTAAGCGGTCTAGTAACGTATACTTTGCTTTAAGTATCCCCACAAGAAATATTCTAGGGGTGTCAAATCAGGCGATCTGATTTCTCCCTATCCAACGATTCGGGAACAGCTCATCTAAATAAGCACGGACAGGTGTTGCATAATTGGGCGGTGCAGAGTATTGTGAAAATTAAATTTTAAAATCTTCAAACATTATTTTCTTAAAATTTTTGTTATGTACACCATAATTTTTCATGATGTATGTATGTAGAATGACACTTTCTTTCAAATGGCATGGTCAAAATTGGGGATTGCTATTTAAAAAAATTGTCGATGACGTCATATCTCAAAACTGCCTTTTTTAAAAACAAAATTGAAGTACCAGGGGAAAAAAATAATTAATTTATTTGTTACTTTTCGAAAGCACTGTACCTATAGGAAAGAAGAAAATAAAATAGAATTTTGTTCCCTTTTTTGAAGGGAAGTAAATTTTGAAGGCAGGGTTTTTTCAAAAACAATTTTGGGAAGTTGTATCTTTCACTCATGAATACGACACTAAAATTAAAACCCACATTGTCTGTAATTTTCACCTATATGATATATTTTGTTGTGGTCATTCCAATAACTTTTCGTGCAATCTTGAACGTATCTAAATGATATACTTAAATAATATATATGTACCTTAAAGTAATGGAAACATCTTGTTAAAATAATAGAAGTATCTACTTATAATTTAATATGTATATTTTGACAAATCACAAATACTTGTGTTAGTGCCAACTTGATGTGTTTGCATATACAACAGATATAGGTACCTACTCATTAAATGCATATGCAATTTAATAGGAAATGCATAATGCATGAAATTCTATTGTAAACCGCATTATAAATTTATTGGTTAAGTTGAATGTCTTGACATGCAAATTAACAACCCTGTATGTATGTGTTCGATCAATTCAAATACTAATTCTCTACAATGTTGATTTACATATATTTATTTAAGAACAGATACAAGTATTTAAAAAACGCCAAGCCAAAACTACAGTTATCCTAAATTAAATTAATTATTGACGCGAATTTGTTAATGCATTCATCCAAATAAAAAAAAATAAGAAAACTAATCTGCAACATCAGAAAAGAAAGTAAGTTGGTCATGAACCTATTTAAAATGAAAGCCTATGCTTTATCTAGCAAACTGTTAAGGATTTCGGAGCAATTTAATAATATAAAAATAATGACTAGTTTCGTCTTTATCACAGTAATTGGGAAACTTTATGACGTAATTTCCAAATATTTCCTCTGCATTTTTCTAAACTTCTATTAAGTACTTTACTCTAAAGGTATCAAGTTCGATATTAATTGTTAATCGAATTAAGTCACATATGTGGTACTTTAATGGTAAATAATTAAGAGAATGGTGCCAAAGGGTATACGCATAACATGAACATAAATAAACTGGGTAAAAGTGGCCATTTAAAAATATAACACAATTTATGTTTTTATATTTCACCGATACTCAAACAGATACCAAACGACATACGCATAACAACCGCAGTACTTCAATGGAAACCGGTTACATTCGTTCTTTCTGACTGTAAATATCAGTACCCACAAAGCCTATTCCGAGAACAATAAGGAAAGGTCAAAGATTTCTAGTTCAGGTTAGAAAAGTCTACATTCTAACGGCAACCTAGGCCACGGCATAATTACAAACAAAAAACGTAGTATATTAAATAACAAGCTATGAAAGCCTTGCGTATAGATAATCTTGAATTAAATAACTCAATAATATTTAAAAGAAATAATGTATAAGCAAATATCTGTATTGCATGTATTTTTGACCAGAATAATTGGTATATATTTCAAAATAACATTATTCTCACCACCTAACCTATTATTTCTCTAAAACTTCACTTTGTACTGTGCCTGCAGGTTTATCCCGTACGATCGGAATAAATGGATTTTATAAGATGATCAACATCAACACATAAAGAAAAGAAGTAAAGTAAAGTAACAAATACAACAAAAAACAAAGTTGAAGAAAGTTATAGGTACCTACTTGACTTTTCTTCAGAATCCGACGTTGGCGAAATTCGCTATGGTAATAACAGAGATGTTTAGGAATGGAATTAGCATATATGCGCAGGATATTTTGAAAACTACAATAAAGCAAAAACATAATGCCAAAGGTGTTCCCGTTGATATCATTGAAATTACAGCAAAGTTATGTTATGTCATCTATGTGGAAAAATGACTTGTACATTTGTATAGACCTTATATTCCTAAGTTAAAGTCCACATTACCCAGTGTCTTTGGAATATATGGTCTACTATAACATAATATATTCTGTTAATTTGTGTTTTTAAAGAAATATATTTATTTTTATTGTCATAAAGTGTCGTATTTCACTACTTTAATGAGTTTACTTAATTGCAGGTGAGATGTAACTGGTCTGCTACTTCCTGCTCGGTCTAAGTGGCTCGAATTGCTGGAAGAGGCCTACATTGTCGTAAGTACTTAACCGCAGAACTCTCACCCTGGGCGATGCGCCATTAAATCTATAAATGATACTGCAGGAAACCACTACTCCGCCGGTTAATGCCCCGACCGGCATTGAATTACACCAGTAATAGCAGTATCATTATAGATTTAATGGCGCATCGCTCAAGGCGAGAGATCTGTGGTTAAGTACCTACGACAATGTAGGTCACTTCCTGCAAGTCTAGCCACTTAGGCAGAGCAGGAAGTAGCAGACCAGTTACATCTCACCTGCACTCGATTTATATGTGAACCTACATATAAAGGAACAATTATTGTCGGTCATCTCACCTATGGCATACTGATGAGGGTTAACAAGCCTGAAACCGGTCTGTCTGGTGGAGTGGCCGACAAGGGTTCTTGGCTGTTCACACAGATACTGCAGGTGTAATTCAATGTCGGTCGGGGCATTAGCCCGCGGAGTAGTTGTTTCCTGCAGTATCATTTATAGTTTACTTAAATGTCATGATAATAAATTTTATTTGCCTTCAAAACAACTTATTAAAAATCGTAACATTATAAAAACGGTCTATATAGCCATGACTTACCTTTATAGAATAGTTAAATAAAAAATTTAGTTTGACGTTCTGTTTTTTTCACGATTATTATAATTAGTTTAAATTAACAATTTTGAAATACTTTGGAATATGATTCTTACATGTAAATTATATGCAACTTTATAATAAAACTGTCAGTAATAGAACAATGTTTTACAAATTAAACATACGAGAGTATAAAAGCGAAGAAGTGATAAATTTGCTAATTTTGACGAATTCCGCATATTCCTTTCGCCGAATTTATAGAGCTAACAACAATAGTTTCCCGGTAGTTCGGAATTTGAGGCTGTTAATTAAATTATTCCGCCGCAATTACCATCAAAAGGCTGATTTCGGCAAATCTGAAATTTTTTAATTGTCCAAATTCACGATTTGTCGACGGAAGGCTAGATACGCTTCCAAACATTAAATGCCTGGACAAATATGACAATTCAAATGTTAACTGTATACATTTACTAATAAATATCACTTACAAAACGCGTCAATATAAAATTATGACTTAAGAACAAATATTTGACGAGGAGATATAGAAAAATAAGGATAAACGGAATTGTCCATCGAAAATTTTCCCAATGTATTTATAAAGCGGATTCGGCATAATATTTTGCCTACTCTTAAAACGCAGTTGGTATTACGCTGCCACATGATAATATGCACTTGTCACACATCCCATAAATCAGCACCTTAATGCATGTTTGTAAATACGCGAACAACTATTTGAAACTAAACACCGTATGCGATATTTTATTTTTGACAGAATCTGATGCAGTCGTCATCTGTAGGCCACTAGTACAGAGTGTACTTCACCTCAATAAATTTTTAACCTTTTTATATTTTTAAGGAATTAAATTCTGTTAATTCTAATAATAGTAATAATATTAACAATAATTCACGATGTTTGCATAAAATAATTTGTACTATTTTAAACAATAACATTCCGAGAAGTTTACAGTGTTCTGTAAAAATCCTTTATTTGGCCTTAGAATATAAATAATATTCTAGACTTTGACCAGTGTTCTTTGTTGTTTGGAGAGTATGCAACTACCAATGCAAAATTGTAGGTTATGGTTCAGTTTGAGTGAGTGGATGTTCAATTTTAAACGCATCATAGAAATTAAATAAAGGAATTTATGTCAGGGGACAGATATTTCTCTACAACAAGGTTTGTCCTATGTTATGTACTATTTGTTTTCCTAGAGTCAGGGGCAAATCCAACAAAGCTACGGCAATCATACAAGATTTTATAATTAAATACTGTCGCGGTTGCATTCCTAGATTTCTATTAGTAGATATTTGTTACATTAACTTTGAATTTTCTTAGAATAAATGGGTATTTTAGTTCATACAGACTGTGTATTTTGTTATTGAACTCTGGCGGGCATATAACGAGTGATAATGTAGTTTTGACAGTGTATATAACAAAGAAACGAAAAACGAATGTAAAATACTTCAGCTAACCGGAATAAATGTTATATATCAGGCGTTTAGGTATTATTATTATTAATAAAAATATTTATTTTCGTCTTTTATATATTTGACAACGCTGTAAAAAACGACCGTATGGTAGTAGATATTTATAAGCCATCTCGGATGACAATTATCATAGGCGCCGATGTTCCGGGGAAAAATAGTATTATAATATTATTATTATTATTCCCATATTAACTGGGCAACTTATTGTTTGATTTAACAAAAGTAAATTAAAGCAATAAGTCACAAAAAGGCTTTCTAAAAATAAACGTAGTTCTAATCCACAATGCTGCCGCCACCGTCTACGGTTGATCTATAAAAGAACTTTATGATTCGTTCGGCTTGAAGGATTCACATCTGTGCCTTCATAAACGTTATTATAAGGTACAACTTCCAACGTGTGCCGCTGATAGAAAACTCGAGAATATTTCCAATTATGGAGAGACTCCCGACTTATTGAACTCCGATTGGTAAAAACTTATATTTTAATAATAAAGGGTGGGTGCTATTTAATAAGATTTAAAAAATTTTGAAAGAAAATTTTCATCAGGCTTCACTTGAAAAAAAGTAAAGGAATAATAATTAAGTTTTTGAATACAAGAAACTTCAGAACGCAACGTTTTATTGGTGAAATTGGAAATAACAAAAATGTAGGTAATTTAATAAAATCCTAGGATGGTTTTATTATAACTTCTTTGACTGAAACGATTTCATTTTGCGAAAGAATTAATTATATTTGTCTTTCACATATACCTGGAGAACTTCAACTTTGTTCGCAGACAAATTAAATATCGAACTCGGTTCTTCTTACACCGAAATTCTTCTTGCACAGATAAAAAATTGAAATACATATGTAATTTAATTAATATTTTATACATTTAATATAGGTCACTACTTACTTTAACAAAATATTGATCTCGCTTCTCAAACATAATTATACATTTTAATCAAATTGCCCACTGCACAATGTTTAAGCTGGTAAATCCAAATTATTGTTATAAATACATATTGAATTAAGACTATGTAGAAATTCTTGATTTGAGTTTAAATTGTTATCGGTTAAAACAAATATATGTTGTCTAAATAAAGAAAATAATTTTGTTCAATTTTAAAATATAACCAATCAGTGGAATTTTAGTCTTTGATAATCATGTTGCTTTCTCTCTTACACTCACTGTAATATCAACTATTATCACTAAAAATATCTCTATATATATATATTCAACATATGCCATCATCTGCACTTGTCTACTTGTCTGTTGAATCAGATGAATTTCAATCTAGAATTCTGTAATGTGCTGTAGTGTGGCAACACCTATGTTAGTATAAACCACCAAAAACGTTCTTGTGCAAAGGTTAATTAAACAAATTATATCTAAAATTTGATTTTATTAATTATCTAACACGCCCTGGATATCAAAAATTAGTAGCTCTAGGACAAACGTTTATTAAGCAAACATCACTTATTTTTCAATGTTCTATCAGATCTAGTAATATTACCATGTCTTTTTGAAACACTATGTATTTTAACGAAGAAAACATGAGTATCGCTCATTGCTTTCTGGCCATTGATTTTCATAAAATCGTTGCATAATAATGACATTTCAATTGTCATTTCACTATCGAAATGATGTCTTTTAGACACACGTGCCTAAAACAATGGCACATGTGCTGAATTTTAAATTACTCACTTATTATTAATATTAATAACACAGTCTTCCAAACCGGATAATTCGACATTAGGTGAACATTTTTTTTCTTCAATTCATATAACTTGGGAGAAGATAACACCTGCATTCCGGTGCTGCTGGTGCCAAGTTTTTGGAATGAATGAAAGTGATATTTCCTTTCTGCTCAAAAATTTTCCTTGCTATCGCCTGCTTATTTTGTATGGAATATTCTATGTACCCCTCTGCCACAGAAGTCGAACGCCAACCACCGTGTCTCTTGAGCATCGATATGTTGGTTCTTTCACCTGCAAGGAAGGTTGCAGAACATCGTCTAAAGCAGTGCCCAGTATATTCAGTAACAATGGGTAAACTAAGAAATTCTTTTTAGGAATTGAACCGATAAATGTTATTTATACCCACTGTTTGTGTAGCACATTTTGAATTCCTGGACGTGACAAAAAATCGATTGTGATTAATGGTGGATGCCTCTTTGATAAACCTTTCAACTTCTTCCTTGAAGAATATTCTGGATTTTCCGGATTTATAACCAGTTAATTTCCTTTTGAGGAAAGCAATAATATTGGTATATTTACTAATATCATATTTTTATTCAAATAAATTGTAGTACGCAGCATAGAATAATTACTCCATAATCTGGAATCTGGAATTAAGGGGAGTGTAGCAAAAAGGCTACAGCACTTAGGCCCTTTTGGGCCCCTTATACCTCCTCCCATTAGTAGATCAATCCACCTAAGCCGTCAGCCAACCTAATAAGAAGAAAAAGGTGGTGACATTGCTCAGGGGGATCTCTCTAATGTAGGCCATAGAAGACCATCGCTCTCCCAACACGGATTCTCTTATTGACAAGATGGCAGCGCACTCACAGAGTGCATGAAGCACTGTCTCGTCTTTCTGTTCACAACCCCTACAAAGAGGTGTTTCACACTTCCTCATGTTATAGAGGTGCTTTCTTAACCAGCAGTGTCCAGTCACTAGACGGAGGTTTGTCCTAGACATAGCCAGGTACTTTTTGGCTATGTCTAGGAGTACTCTAGGGACTCCTTAGCCAAATTGCAGCCATTTGTTTCATCCCAACGTTTCATAAACTCTTTGTGGGTGTCTCCTTTGATAATTTCAACAAATGTTGACAACGGAAGCCAGTTCGTCAGCTACTTTATTGCCATTGCACCGGTCGTGTCCCTTACCCAGCGTACAGATACACTGTTGTTAGCTGAGGCCACTACTAGTGCCTGATGGCATTCCCATGCTGATCTAGTTGTTATCTTATGATTACGTAAGATCAGTAGTGATTGTCTACTATCTGTATAGATTCTAATGATTTTGCCCGTTGTATGTCTACGGACAATTTCTTTGGCGGCTATGGTTATACCTGCTAATTCCGTTTGTACTACGGTAGCATGCCTATCCATTGCCCACTGATATTGGATATGTAGGGATTTGGAGTAGATTTCACATCCTGCACCTTCCTTCCCTTTTGATCCGTCCGTGAAGATGTTGATTACATTTTCACTGGCGATCTCTTTGATCCTGATAAGTACCGTCAAACACAAACTTGGGAGAAATGCTGTCATTGTCTGCCTGCAAAAGGGGCATCTTTCTGACGACCCCACTCCACAGGCGACTTCTAGCTTCTTCACATCCTGCATCAGGTATAATACCAGTATTTTTGAGGCGAAGCATAGTTGTCACAGCCACTTCTTTTAGATAAATATCCAAAGGTGGCAGACATAGCATCACCTCCATTGCTATGGTAGGTGTCGTACGCATAGCTCCAGTTATGCTTAGGCAGGCAATCCTTTGTACCTGGCTGAGCTTTTGTTTAGCTGTCGTCTGTTGGACTTTCGGCCACCAGACGACAGCTCCATAGGCTAACATTGGTCTCACAATGACAGTGTATATCCACATGACCACCTTTGGTTTCATTCCCCAAGTTTTACCAACGGTTCTGCGGCACTGCTCATAGGATATGTACGCCTTTTTTAGTCTTCTCTCCAAGTGAAGATTCCATGTTACCTTCGAATCAAATGTGGCTCCAAGGTATTTCAAATCCGATTCGAAGCTTAACGTAGTGTTTAGGAGAGTTGGTGCCTTTATGGGCCCCATACAGAGCATGGTCCTCACACCACTCTTCAACGGCTCTTAGGGCTGTTTGCATTCTTTGACAAAGAATCCCTTCAAACCTTCCACTAATCAGCATGGTAAGATCATCGGCATAAGCGATGGTATAGATGCCAATTTCCGAGTTGAGGTGGCGCAGGAGACTGTCCAGAAGTTCCATAGCGGTGGTGATAGAACACCTCTCTGCGGACAGCCCCTTACAACAATGCCTCTTACGGAGGCATCCGCCACACTGATTTGTATGGCTCTTTTAGTGATTACTTCATAATGTAGAGTGTGCACATTTTAAAGATCACTGGAACAAGTACTCTTGAATAACTTTCTCCGAAATATTACATCCCTGTTGTTCGGCACACCAAATATCAAATTTTGCATAAGTTTTTTGGTACAGTTTCTTCGATTTCTGAGGAGTCTGATGTGCATAAGGCAGCTTCCGCTTCATTTTCTATTTCAGAATTTTAGTATCACTAGAATCTGCGCCATACATACTGAAGTTTTATGAAGAATTAACACTGAGATTAATTTTATTGAGGTATAATGTTCACAAATTTCAGAATTATTTAAAATGTATAGTTTGTAACCATCGTACCATAGCAACTGCTCCATAGCAACAACCTTATAGGCAACTTAATTAAAGTTGTTTAGAGATCATATTAACAAATGCATTCAAAGATTATATCGATACTATTTTGAGTATTTATTTCGATACATGTTGCGAAATAGGTGTTGCAGGCAAACTTCACGTCGCGTGGCTAAAACACCATTATTTCGCAATTTGTATCGAAAATAACTACTTCCTATGTTTTTATTGTCACGCGCATGAGCATAACCTAGTTTTTGAACTTGCTATCAAATATTCTATTCCCAAAAATGCCTACTGCATTAGTGACTTTTTTGTGAAGTTGTGAGTACAGTCACAAATCATACTAAAAATATCTTCCTTAGTTTAAACGAATGGATTTTATAGAAACTCATCCATCATTCCTTTGCAGAAAATACTAGCGGAAACAAAGCATATTTAACTTTAGTATACACTACATATATACGTACGTCTACCACAGGACAAAGCGGAATGAACAGTCGGTCCGTGAACCTCATTAAGTCAACACCCACCTGGAACAAACATTAATGTATCAGTTAAATACCTACAAATAGAGACATCTCACACACCGAGAAGAAACGTTTTTATAGTGATTAATTCGAGTTGGATATTATTTTTAAACAATGTTACTTAAAATAATTTTTGACTACAGCTGTGACACTGCGTAATGAAGATAAATAATGGGAAAGTATAACTTAATTTTCTGATTCATTAAGTTCATTATGCCCAGTTAATTCGCTACATAAATTAGTTAATAACTAACAGTACTTCTTGTTGTAATCATTAGGGGATATTTACAGAGCAATAATACTAATCATATCGTTCATGGCACATGACAGATGTTAGTAATGCACAAATTACAAGAATGGTAGTATTTAACTAAATTAACTAGTAAACAAATACAGGGTGTCTATTTTTATTTGTCTACAAATCCGTAAACTCTTTGTTCTTCAAGATAATCAAAAAAATTTTTCAGCAATTTCAGATATAACTGGTCGAAATTGTTGTTGACAAAATATTTGTATTTATGTACTTCAACATAAATATTCATATAGTAACAGAAATAAATTATGGATTACGCCATTATTACAGTAGGTGCATCTTATAAAAATTTAATCAGAACTTATATTCAACATCACTGGTATTATGTAACAAAATATTTAAATTTTGTCTTTAATATTCTGTTTTCAATTTCTTCTCCTTAATTTAAAGTTTTCAATCATTTTCGCTGAATCATTGAAAATTACTGGAATAATACAATTGTTTGTGAATAATTTGAAAAAACTTAACTTATTACTTGCTGACCTTCGCAACAGAAATTAGCGTGGCTGTGGCTAAAACAAATTGGTCACGCTGGACCTGATACGTATATAGCTATTACTAGTACAAATGTACCGGAATTTAGAGCGCCATGTTACTGTTTATCAACTGCAAAAATATTTGTACAAACACCGATTTGCGAATTAATGGTAGCCATAAATTAACGAACGTGTGCATATTAATTTTGAATGACCTTGCTCCTCAAAAGGGATTTCATAAAACCGTATCTATAAAATCATCAGTACATACATCAGCTTCTTCTATTTGTCTTTTTTAATAGGCAGTGCATCATATATTTTTTAACTACCTATCTGTTCGTCAAATTGGTCTAGATTTGGCATGGATGTTGACAAATTTCTGGCCACTTTGTCAATTTAGGCTTCGAGTAAAAATATAAATAAGAAACTCTCCAATACCGTACGATCTTTCTCTTAATTTCCTCATTATTTGTCGCCTTTCCATCTGGCAGATTTTGGCACGTAAATTTATTTGACGGGCAATGATGATTCGTGTTAGTACGTTTGCAGCTGTGCCGTTGAGTGTATTCAGATCCGTAAAAATGTTAGATACCGACAAACAATACTTTAGGTTAGGCTTCTTAATGTTTCAAGCGATATATGGCTCTCCTGCCTAAACAGACAAGGTAACAATCAATCATTGAAAACCACCACGAAGACCTATAAACCAAATTAATATATATGTTTTAGAACACCTGCACAAATCTTCATTTCTCTTTCTGCTAGAAGTGTTTTTCTGCATTTTGTCTCCATTTATTTCTTTTTAAATATTTGTGTATTCTGCTTGTATATCCAGTTATATTTCAGAATTAGTAGATATAAATCTTGGATTAAGTTTCTATTTTGCCAGATATGTGCGAAAAGGAGTTAGATTGTAGCCATTGACACTAACGCTTATTCTCAGCGTGCTTTTAGTTCACGTGGATACGCACTAAGTTAACAAAGCTGACACTTAAACGGCATTTCTGAATATGTTACCTTACTGATCTTCAACACGCTGATGATCTGCGTGCACTTGAAGCGGTTTCTTAAACGACATTTCTCAATAAACTGATTAAAATTATGTAGGAATGGCATGTATAAATGTTTTATTTAGTAATAACAGTAGTTTCGGTTGTTCTAACAAATGTCACCTCACTGATCATCAGCACGCTGATGGCTAGCTCACTGATCGTCAGCTATCGGTTAGGGTGCATCTAATGCGACAGCATTTCTGAATAAACTGATTAAAATTATGTAGGAATTACAGCTACAAATGTTTTATTTACTAATAAAAGTAGTTTATTTATTTAGACAGGAATTCATGATCATAATTATTTTGATAAACAGTGTCAAAAGCAAAATAGAAAACTTAAATTTACTGCATTTTTGTCTTATGTTATCACATTAAAATTGCATTCTATCGTATTCAGAAAGGTCCAATGTATTAATTTTCACCAAAAAAAGTATATGGTGCCGTTTAAAAAAATCGGTTACCTTGGCAACCATATTTTTTGTGCTACGAAAACATGTTTTTGATATGACGAATATTTTAAGAAATATAAGTAATATTCCATAATTTGTATTCACACTGTATATTTAATAAAAAATGACTTGTGAATTTATGTATATCTTGAAATGATTTTTTCTTTGTATGAACATATTGCGATAGACATATTTAGAGCAGAAATAATTCAATATTTTTAAAACTCGTCTACAGCCTGATTTAATTAGTAACCTTGGTGAAATGGGCATGTCGTTTTTAATGGACATATCTTTTGCTTTCTGTACTAATTGATGGAGCTGATGAGCAACGGTGGCTCGATGTACCCATTAAGAGGTTTCAGCCAGTAAAAATTTTAAGACAAGATTTTATCGCCTTACTTGAAACTGCTTTTTGAATAGGCAATATCTGACTTATTATAGATGATTTATTATTTAACACCTTCTAATGATTCCTGATTAAATTTATGAATGTGATTCTATCGTTATATTTTTTTACTGCATTTTGACTGGATAATCTATGTTAGCTCGTTTTCTCACGGCTTCTTGAATAATCAAACATGACGAATTTAGCTGTTTTTGGTCAAATTGTATTTGAAGTTTTTGATATCAAGGACAGGTCGATGCAATTTCCAATGACTTTGGAAAAGCTTTCAATAGAATTTGACATACTGCATAGAAAAAATCTAATCTGTATCTAAGTATAATAATATACTTAAAATTTTAAATTTTATTCAAGTGTATATGTAGTAATCCAGTAATAAAGTGTATTTGATACAACTATTTACGTATTCTTGACATCCAAGCATTCTTATACTTAATTCAACACTTTTCTTTCTTAAAATGGCACTAAATCTAACATTCACTTAAAGAATAATATTTTGTTAAAATATGAAGAATATGTTTATAGAGAATAGGTTATTCTTACTTAAATTATAGGTTTATAGATTTGCACAAAAAAAATATTAATATTCTGTAAAAAAATGACATACTGTAAAATTTAAAATGCGGTTATATGCAAACCATTCATATTTATAGATGATATTAATACAGCACTTGTGCTGATCATTACCAAAATTATAGAAACACAATTGTAGTATTATTTACTACAAATGACCATAAGATGTAGTGACATGTTGTATCACGACTACTAAGATACCCTTCTGTCGAATACGTAGTCGGTTGCCTCGCATACTATGGCATATTAAGAGCTAAGAAGCTTAAAAGCTGTATATGTCAGGTGTGCTGCAAATGAATGACTTTGACAGTTTACTGTAAGTCATATAAGTCATTATTATTATTTATATAAGGTGAGTACAGTAGTAACTACTCTAGAAAGGAAGTACTAATTATGTACTTTCTTAATGCCAATGTCATTTGCTTTATTCAGAATGATTTAATATTATTTGAAATATTTTTGCTGTTATTATTTCAAGTTAATTCAAACAAAGAAAACATAACTTTATTTTGTGGATACCAATAATTGCTGATTCAAGTAATTCATATTATCTAAATAAAACAAAATAATTCTTTAAATAGAAAAACAGAACTTAATCGCATATTAAGTCTAGTAGTTTTCTTGATATCAAATAATCTTTATTCTTAAATGAAGAATATATAATATATTATACAAGAACTAAGTTTATCTTTCAATAAAGTATTACTATACTTGAGGAATTAATAGTGAAACTAAGCGTGGAATAAGTGCATTAATCTTGATAATATAATAGCTTTCCTTCAGTGTGTGTTATTGAATAAATTAGGCAACTTTGATTTTGATGTTCCAGCTCAAAAAAATATTTTATCCTATCTTAAACAAAGAGAATAAAAAGTTGAGTATAATGACTTTAAATCTTCGGCGTATTTAACAATGTCAGGGGTGCCTCAGGGATCTAACCTTGGCCTTTTGCATTTTTTACTCTTCATCAACGATTTTAATCGTGTTCTTAATTGTTATAAACTTTGATGATAATTTGAAGATATATGGACATATTAATAATGTTAAAAATTGCGAAGAATTTATTTACATGGTGTAATGGCATTTAATTATACTTAATTATTCTCAGTGTAAAATTGTTTCATACATTAGAAGTAAATTGTTATTATAATTCAAATGCATTAGTTTTACCTCCTGCATTAATGTCAGTACAAACGTCTAAAATTACAGAAGTCGATAAAATTAAATTGAATTAATCAGGAAAATTGCTCCTGTGCATAAGAAATGAACGCGATCATAATTTCCAGTTAAATATCACAAAATCACGTGCTCCGGCAATTAATCTTGTAATCAGCATAATTCCCTCCTAATAGTATTTCAATTGGCCAGCAGGGAACTATAACTAGAAACCATTAATAATTACGGCCAGGCACCGGGAAACCGCGCATTTAAACAGGCTGTGACGTAACTGTGATGGCCATTGCGGCCTTATTACTACTGCGGCGGAACTTCAAAACAATAACGGAGGAGACAGATGAGGTCAAAAATACGTAACGGCTGAATAGTTTCCTTGTTATACAAGTGTACGCTGTTAGAAACAATGTTCGACCACAATAAAGCCTTTACCATTAACCGAATATACAAGGATTGTGATCTCTCAAAATTAAAGATTAATCCTGCGGAATTCCCGCTCTCGCCAGCGCGGTTATTTTTGTGCTACAAAGGAATAGTAGCTGTGTGTTACATAAATTTGAATTTTACGACTAAATGGAAATATTCCGTATACAGGATGTCTTAAGCTTGACGTCTCGGCCTTACTACAGGGAAACAGCAAGCGGACTAAAAATACGAAATTCTTAAAAAAATAGGTAAACTTGTAAGAAAAATACACCATAAATTAAGTCTGACAAATACTCAATGGAAGTGAGTTGATGACAAACTCCATCTGATTTAATGCTATGCCTAGTTGGCATTTCATTTTTCATAAAAAAAATATATAACTGGAAATGTGTTGTTGAAATATGATCAATCAAAATAAAGAACAAAATTATTAATAAGTGGATATGTGTTTGACAACAGAGAAGAGGTGTATAAAAAAGATGTAATAAGCAATATTAGATCCTTTACTTCTACATATACAAATTTGAATTTAGAGGGGACTCTTTAACAAATACAATTTTGTAAAAACAAAATCAAAAAAGCGGTTCAAAAATGTTGTAAAAATACACTTCCGCGCAGCGCTGGAAACTGATCCACTGTAAAACCTGATAAGGCGTATAATAATCGGCGACCGGATAAAATATTGAAAGAAATTCACAAGGAAACAAATAAATTACGTTTTACAATACCTATTTTAATGCAGTAAATTCGACTGCTTTTGCCGTTATTCTTATTAATTAGTAATAGAATTAAATTGTGGTATTAATTAGTAAATTAGTTTGATATATCTGATGTTACAACCAAATTTTGGGCCCGTCTTACCCGGTTTCTACAAACTAACACAGATGTCTCTGCTTCTTATGTGTTTTGAATTTGTAAGTTATTGACAGCAGCTATAATACTTTTCCGTAAATCATCAATAGTATCCACTTCGGTGCAATATACTTTATTTTTTAAATATCCCCACTAAAATAAGTCCAAATGATTTATAGTCAGGAGATTGCGGTGGCCATAGTACCGGCCTCTTTGTCCAATCTCCTAATATTAATGCAGTGCATGGTACGGGCATAACTGAGACTTGTGTATGATACACCACAATGCTAAATACGCCGTAGACGCCCTAGATCTCCATTTCTTTCACGAATCGGTTACAAATTTCCCGCATCACGCCTGCGTTTGCACTACACTTGCACACCGTTGTAAAAGTATCTGCATTTGGCACATGTTTACCGGGAAATCGTTCTGCTAAAGCATTTCCACTTCACCATAAATTAAAACGATACCCATTAACTGTGAGTTGCTATACGTAAGCCATTTTTAATATTTGAAAAACTAATGTAAATACTTCCCAAAAAAAGTTAATACGATAAGTAATCGGATATTTGAAATCGCCTGGCTAGAGACTACAATAATAGCCCAGCGATGTAAAGGTTAAAATTACTAGAACTTCAATAATTTTTTCCTCGGAAACTATAAGGATTTTACAAAAAAATTTTTACGATATTAACTCCATTTTTCATAAAGCATCTATTTCCAAATTTTTTTAGATAAGTTCAGAATCACCCTTTATATGTGTACGTACTCGATAAAATTGACCATTTTTAAATATCCCTAAAAATTCAAAATCAGATAATCATGATCAAGTTTTTAAACTGACCCTATTTAGGTAGTTCGATTTTTTCCATTATGCGGTCTAGGTGCTAACAAATAATTCCTGGTATGCAAAATTGGCACTTACCAAAGAAATAGATGTATTTTTTTAAATGCAAGCGGGTATAAAACTCCTTGTCCCATTTTCTGGTGAGTGCCAAGCTTGGGTACCAGACTATGGGCGGTGCGTCCTTGTAGTCATCCACTAAAGGTACGCACTTACTTTTCAATTTCAAATAGCATTCACATTTATATATTTATACGCCTGCATTTAACACGACAACAATATTAGGCCATTCTTAACCGACTAAAACCCTCAATAGCTTTTATTGTGTTAACAGAAGCAAAATATTATATTTTTTATAACCAATAATAAATATGCGTACTCTAAGAATACGCATATGTGCCTTTATAAGTACGCAACAATTAAGTACCATAAAAAGTCATAAAAATAACATGACACAGTAGATTTTTAGTAAATTTTATTTGCCCTTCACTATTTTTCCCCATTGTAATTAACTACAATTAAAAACTCAAATTGTAGGCACACGCAGTTACCAAAGAGTACGCAATGTGCCAAAGGAAATGCATATGTACTCTTTGAGTATACTCTAAAGCTGCGTATTCAAATTGTGTGTGAAAACTGCATCCTTCTATATCTTGTAGTTTCCGAGATACTCTGCAATTACAACGAAATTGAGACACCCTGTACGAACTTACAGAATAAATCAGAACTCTTGTTATTACAATTAAAAAGTCAATGGTAAACGAGATTAATTTTTTAAAATAATTTGAAACTTTTCAATTTCTAAACCTTGTTAATTTCCGAGAGACAGGTTATATAGGTTATAAAGGTTATACAATACAACGCTATGTCAAAAGGATACGGAACAATGAGTGAAAATGTAAACTGGATCCTGAATTTTATATAATGCCGCGGGCAGCAAAGTCGTCGGCAAAGTAGTATATGAGAGTTTGAATAATATTACACTTGTAACAATGATTTAAGTAGGTAAGTCAAGGTGAAATTTAGACTTTGTTTTGTTTTAGAACATTCCTTCAGAATATCTTTTAAGGGTGCCGTTTTTATACGCAAATTTTTAACGAATTCATAGCTGTTTGTTGAGGCGGCCTAAAAAAATCTAAGTTAGAAAGAATTTCTCTTTATTGTGTCAATTATACAAGTTTTCTCCAGGGTGTATAAGTATAACAGTTTCCAGGATAACAATCCATTAACTACAAGAGAAATGTTCACCTGTTATATTTTATCATAAAATCTCATGCATTTTTCGCGTTAACTGCACATAGAGAAAATTGTATACGATATTATAAACATTGTCATTGTTACTGCACGACTACGTAGTTTTAAGTGAATATATTATAATAACCTTTTTTTGTTTGTTATTAATATTCTACTAATTATTAAAAATTTATCACTCGCGAAAAAGTGGCACTTACTGAGAAAAACAGGAGCCAAAAAATATAGTTCGTCCAGAGAGTTCGGCTCGATAGTCAGACTCGAGTGTGTCATGTGCTCTAGCCATATCGCTCTCGCTATTTTTCGCAATTCGTGCATTAAAATTTCCTACTTTTGTTTACTTCCTCAATATATCAATTTCCACGAGAAGAAAGAAATAACACCGCGGCATAGGTAAGTGCCATTAATTGCCGTACTTTCTTATTATTTTTGCCGTACATAACAGTCATATCCAGTAGAATTCTTTAAATAATAAGTGGTAACACTGGAATTGATGTAAAATAATTAAGTATTTTTCACGGTGTATATGGTACATAAGGTACAATTCACGGTGTTTTATTTTTATGTCATCTGCATAAAGAAAGCATTGCATTTCTATAACATTAACTAAACTGCATAAAAAAGGTATTGAACATGTATAATGTTATAACTAAAACATTTATGAAAATATTGAATAACAAAGGTCCCAGCTTGCTTCTCTGAGGTACTCCAGACGAAGCTAGCTATTCAGTAGATTTAAATCTATTGAACATGACATACTGTTCTCGGCCCATCTGCATCAGATAAAAAGTGAAGAGATAAATTGAATTTTATAACAAATCGCACGATAATAACTGCCGCAACAGTATGTCAAACCTTCGACATGTCAGTGTATACGATATCAACCTGGTACTTGTTGACAAATTGTTTTGCACGCCACCGACATTTTGACAGAGAAAATAACAAGTTATTTTATCTGTCAATTTTTCAGATTCATACAACCTGCGTATAAAGATAAATTGCTCAGTGGTACCGTAGACAAGAAGTTAAAGTGCAATTGAAAAAACGATTTATTTTTTTTTTAGTAAAAATACTATGTTTTAACGCATATTGTCGGTGTCTAAAAGGTCATTTTAAGGCAGTCGTGTCAAAGTTCTAGCACTAGTGCGAAGTTTTGAACGAAGGTTGACCTGCGATGCTCTTCTTGTTTTGTAACGAGTCTTCTAAGGTGAGAATCAGGCAAATTTAGAAATTCAACAATATTGGCAGGCATTTTACCAAATGTGTCGATACCAACTGAAGCCGACGTACATTTATTCTTAATGTATTTTATGAAAATTCTTGATTGATGATTAGTGTTCCCTGGACGAAGGGCTATGTACTTTTAATAATAGTTCAAATATACAGTTATACAAAAGTTTAGTTTATGGTATTTGCTATAAGCACAACTACTGAAGTTCTTCGATATTATTGAATCTCAAGTTATACAGTTCTTTGCGACGACAGGCTCCAAATACACCGAAAATTACGGCAACTTTCTGCATGACATATAATATGTTTCATCCTGCGCTTTTGTGAGAAATTTATCGATTTGATCCTTGGGTCAATATTTTTTACTTTTTCGATATCCTTCGCCCTTTCACTTAAAAAAAAAACAATAAGCTTTAAAATATTTACCTTCAACATGAACTAATTTAACCAAATTATGAACATGCCACTAATATTTTTCAGACCACACCATCTAATGAAATGATTACACGAAAACACCTACTGGTGCTTTGACTTATTAGGTAATTATTTAAGTTTTGTTATTAAACGATCGAACTTTCGTTATTTTAGCTTAAACTTATACTATTTTATATACCTATGATTTCGTGCTGTTATTACATTTTACAGATTTTTTATAGTTTTAACTATTTTTAGTGCTTAGTGTTCTTAACGTTAGTCTATTTTACTGTAGTTTGTAATTTTTATCCTGTGTTTCTCCTGTGTAAATACATTATTGTATATTGACACCAGTAAATAAATAAATAAATGAAAGATAAATATCGTGACAATGACATGACAATTGAATTTAAAAGTGATATTTTATAAATTTAATAACGTTAGAAATGCGTGGATTTGCACCTTTTAATGGTGTTTGTAAATAAAATAGTGAATGATATATGTATCAACAATGATTTTATTTTGCTCGAAAATTCCTTTTACACCAAATAAAATGTTTATTTTAGCACTCCAGCATTACAAAATAATTCAGTTTAACACATTACAATTGAACTGCGATTTACTTTATGGTTGAAGTTTTACGTAAGAAAAATCGAACTTTTCGTAAAAAAAATATGTTCAACAAACATCCATTTGGTTCTTATCAGCGTAAAGCCAAACTATAATGCTAATATTTTATTTTATTTTAGTTTACACTATTCAACAGGCGAATGCCCAATTATAGGTTTACGGCTGCTTAAGGTATTCCTCAGGGGTCCAATCTTGGTCCTCTACTATTCTTAATATTTACTGATAATCTTACAAAAATTGCAAATTACAAGTTATTGCAAAATTGATGATACTAATGAGTGTGAATTTTTACAATCTGAAATATCAATAACTGAAGAGTGGTGTGAAACATTTAAACTTAATTTGAACTTATCCAAATGTAAAGTGGTTACTTATTCTAGGAAACACAAACCCATTTTATATCGTTATTCTTTAAACAATACTGTTTTTCAGTGGGAGTGTATGATAAGAGATTTGGGCATTGTATTTGCTCTAAACTAAGTTTTTCAGAACATATTAATAATGTAGTTAAATCCTCATTTATGATGCTAGGTTTTATCATAAGAAATCGTAGATCGTTTTCTAATATCAATACGCTCTATTTTTCGTTTGTACGGTTTAAGTTCGAGTACGGTGCTATAATTTGGTACCCTTTCTATGAAACTCATTGTTTAAAAATTGAGTCAGTTCAAATTAAATTTTTAAAGTTTCTTTCCTTCAAGTGTGATGGTGTATATCCCAGTCGAGGCTGCAACCATGAGCTGTTGCTTTCTAGATTCCATATTCCCTCTTTAAAACTAAGAATTAGTCTAGTATTTTTATACAATTTGTTTAACAACAATATTGATTGCTTGTTATTATTAGAATATTTTAATGTCAGAGTTCCTAATTTTCCTGTTAGGCAAAATAATACTTTTTGTTTATCGGCAGCCAATACGGGCATTTTAAGAAAGTCTCCAGTTTATATCATGTCTCAATGACAATTTCAATATTATATCTGATCATAGTGATATAAAGTTTTCTTCTATTAAATCTATAAATAGAGCTATAAGTTTTTTGTAATTACAGTTACTTTGTATTTGTTTTGTTTTTCTTTCTTTTCTTTTTATATAACGTTTACTGTTAATAATTAAGTAAATGTCAATGTTTTGGTCATTTTATAAGAATGCTATGTGCGTGCATATTAATTACTTTTTTGTCTTTATATTATTTTACATTACATTTGTGTTAATTTTTGTCCTGTTTGTTGAGCAAATAAACATGATGATTTGATTAATAAAATTTGGCACAATCAAACTTTTTATACTGATGTCTTTTTTGAAAATGTAAATCAAACTATTTCTTTGATAATTTCATAGCAGAAATTAAAACTAAGGATTTTTACATAATAAAGGTACTCTTACTGAATTCAATGTCGGAAAAAGTTTTCGAGAAAATGTGTGTCGATGTCGGCAACAGTTTTAGAGAAAAATGTATTTTAATATCTGCGACATGCTAAATTTAATTAAAAATCTATGGAACTTGAAACATAGTTCAGTTGTCTTTTAAATGAAGGAAAAGAAACAATTTTAAAATCAAAATCAACACTTCCTATATGTATGAAAATTTTTAAACAAATAATTTCACCTGATACATTTTTGTAACTTCCGAAACTAAAAATATTTTACTAATTTTTCTTTCACTATTCGTCATTATTTGTCCTCAAGTATAATTTATCAAATGTATGCGTAAAGGTAACTAATCACCCTGTTACACACCCTAAAGAACACTTGTGTAATTGGCACAGTGAAGATATATTTTTTCTAACCTGATTACATTTCTATACAGGGTGAGTCAGTCATAATGTCATTAATTTTAAGAGGAGATAGGGAATAATGAGTATAATGCGAATACGTGATTAAAAAAATCTAAATGCATATTTACGCCGAAAAAAAATATTTTCAAATCATTATTTAAACCCCCTTTTCAGACTGTCACTGAACGGTCACAGCCTTGGTCGGTTACAGCTCACAGTTCAACTCGACATCGACCTGATGCAATGTTGTCAAGTTGTAATATTTTTCTATATAGTACCTACCCACCTAGGTTTTAGACATCACAAATAAACGGTTGTACTATTTTAAAATACCATTTTTTCTTGCTCAGTTCAACTTCAGCCAATAATAATTTAAAATGTTACCCAATAAAATCAAATAATTCTATTAAAAATTGCAAGTAACGCGGTCCACTCAGGTTTCCCGTAGAAAATACGGCCCAATCAAACGATACCCGTATACTCGCGTGTCGATTTTTCTCTGAGCAAATGTAGCTGTTATGACTGCAACAAAACTCCAACGTGTCTAATAATAAACTGAGTAATAAACCATTTACGTACATTACATAAAAAACCTATACCTACCCAATGGGTAAATTATTGAGAAGTGAAAAGTGTTTCGTGTTTAAATACTAAGTACTTAATAAAAAACCATCGTGTTGTCGACAGAAAACTGTCCAAGACAGAAATGGCCTTGACCTACCGTATTATTAGGTCAATAACCTAGTTACCTAGTTTTTGTACTGTTATTTAACGAAAAGGAGTAAAACTATTTTTTTAAATCTAGATACATGAATGAATTTTTTCTTAAATATTGATTTATTTGTTAATAAAAACAAATGTAGATAATAAATAAATGTTTTCGAATGTTAGGTTATTACAGTTTAATAATTTTGATATTACGTTTTCACTACGTTTTACAAATAAATATGAATTTTAGTATTACTCGTAAGTACAATTAACTGCACACATAACCAGATGTACAATTTGTAGTTACGTACATCTAGCCTAGAAATGTATTGTTTTTAAGTAGTATGATACTAACCTGTTTACAGCCCACATTTCAAGTAAAACTCCGTCCATAGCACTTTATTAATAAAATTCAGTCGCATTTCGTAAACATTCTCCGTATAACACTACCATTTCAACATAATCGGAATTTTTAAAATTATGCGTTGTGAATTTACGCCAAATACGTGAGGTTAGACCGAAATAAACAAACTACTGCTTACTGCCTGTATTCTCTACATGCACCCTCCAAGGTGTTGCATGATCGACAAATTTGCGGGAAGAAATGCGGGAAATGCAGAGTGCTAAATGGAGGTAAATTTGAATAACACGCTGATGTGTTAGACGATATTATGTATGTAAATGTGGCATCCATGGTTAATACGGCAAGTCTGTGGCATTAGAATTTCGTCGGGTGCGCCATCAGAAAGTTCGTAGCGTACCAGGAGCGTCGTGTTACTGATTTTTATAGGATGATTTGTTTATTTTTTTAAAGGTCGAGTAAAATTTTTTTTTTTCAATTTTCTGCCTTTATTAGGCGCCCGAATACGTGGTTAAAATTAATGACATTATGACTGACTCACCCTGTATACTGTTTCTAACAGCAGCTATAAATTTGTTAATAATTGCCTATAAAAATGACGCCCTTAACGCAATCAAATACAAAAAAACATGTTGAAGAAGTATTGAATAACTCATGTGTTTCTAATTTTAAACCACGAACATATTGACAGTAGTTCGTGGAAAATTATTCAAATACGTTCAATCTTCAACGATTTTTGACTCAACATTTTTCAAATCCAAAATCCCACCGAACATAAATACAATTATTAAGACAAGAAAATAAAGAATAATAATGAGGTCTTAGCGAGTCCCGGGTGGTATTTAAAATAAATTCGGTGAAGTTATCTCGAGAAGAACACTGACGAAGGCGCTTGAGACCCGTCACAGTGGACGTATTAATGCGCTTCTTCCTTGTGATTAAATAACGTTGAGAAATGGGTCGCCTGTGTTCTACACCGGCGGATATATACCAAGTTACAGTTTATTCTTCCAGAACCACGGGAAAGCGGTGAATCCATTCCATAAAACGACGGAGAGACGGCACGCTGATTTAAGAACGCCGAGAGGAGCTGCTACTAAATTTCAACTTTTAGTAATATACAGTGTGACCGACTAAAAGCTACGCCACACCAAAAAATGATTGAAACTTAAAAAATAGTATATTTTGTTAATTATGTTCCTGTTTGCGTTATAATTTATAATTTTTGTAATACCTTTATTTTGACGTTTTCAAGAATATTCCAGGTCATATTAGATTTGATTCCCCACACGTTCTCAAGACCGCGGAAATTTCTAGAACTTCTAAAAACATAAGCAAATTTATGCTTTGAAATTATTCAAACCAAATTTCGATAATAAAGCAAAGTAGGTAAGTATTATTCCAAGCCACGTGATCAGGGCCGAGATTCTCAAATCAATCGCAGAGCAATTCATATGCGAATATCATTTTCCTCACTACGGCAAATGAGAGAGACAAGAAATATATGCGCATACGAGTTGCTCTTCGAGAATCACAGTCCTGGTCACGTGGCTTGTAATCATTTATGAAGACTCTGTAGGATATATCTATGTAGTCATGGTTACTTAATCAAACATTAGTCGTCGTAATGGTAATTGAGTTCAGTTGCGATTGCTGTTGGTTCAATTAACTGAAAAGTCTGTAAAAATGGATTCTAATGAAGATTTAGGTGTATCTGAGGAGATACTGGAGTGTGTGAAAGAGATTTCTTTGAAATTTTCCCAAAGAAATTTAGAGAAATTTATGAATGTGTCTACCAACGGTTTGTGGATTGGTGCAAAGAAAATAATTAAGTTGTTTTTCAGAAGTTGTGATGGTATATTTCTCAAATTTAGCAAATAAAATGAAGCCGTCAACGCTTTGGTCACAACATTCAATGTTGTGCTGTCTCGCAAGAAGTGGCACTGATCTCAAAAGATACGGAGGATGAATATCGAGTACTGTGGTGTAAGGCTACACTGAAGATTGATTGAAAATATTGCGAAAAGGATACTGAAAATTGATAGTGGTAATGATAAACCAAGGACCGTTATCATTTCTGATTTCAGAACATCTGAAAATAATATAACTAGTAATGAAACCGTGTTGGATTGCTTTGATAATTGCTCCAAGAATGTAGTGGCAGTTTCAGTGGTTTATTTAATTATAATACTTGTTCAAACTGTGTATTTAATATTAATGTGCAAACAAAAAATATTGTAAATATTGTTGAATAACCTTTTATACATTAAAACTTGATTAACTTTTAATCTAAGGATTAAAAATGTCAACTTTAGCTTCTAGAATTAAAAAAAGTGAATACTTTTGTTACTGAGATGTCAATCTTAAAGACTACTGACAGTCAAAAAATGTCATAGTTTTGTGACAATCGGAAAAAACATCTTTATTCGAGATAGTAATAAAGCTTGGGTTTCGTAGGAATGCGGTGCCGTAATATATCGTCCGTAATATGACGGTAAATGACGCCACAAAATATGTTCCACATGCCGTTTGAACAAAACATTTTGAGTACATCTCGGCCGCGAATATTTTAACATCTTCAAGATTGTTGTCATCGGCCTGGCGGTCTGGACATCAAACTTTCTTTCGGACGTTAAAGTAGTACTTCACGGCCTATGTATACAATAACTATTATCTGCTTGCATGTCATAAAGACATGATGATGTCATTTGGTTATAGTAACGTAAGTAAGTCCATCATGGCCCTAGTGCTATAATGGAATTCAAAAAGTACTATTACTAATTACACAATTATTTATTATAAATTGTAAAAGAGCAGTTATTCCAGTTGGCTATATAAATACCATTTGACTTTATCGCTCTTAAATGACTTGGCTTATTTTCGTAAATTTATATTTCAGTCTGTGTATTCGTTCGAGGGTTAATCGTCGGTTGCCTCACCTATGATATACTGCCGAGAGCTAATAAGTTCGAAACCGGTCTCGTGACTCTCGTATGCCGCTGTAAAATGAGTTTGGTTGTTTGCGACAGGTCTTTTAGGTATAAATTCAATCCTGGTCGGGGAGGAAGGAGTGGGTATTTCTATAAATTCTACTATTGTAACAGAGTAGTAAAAACTATTGCCACTGTAATTTTTTATATAATTCACTGGTAATTATTAATGTATTTAGCATACATTTTTTAAAAAAGTTGTAGTAGGAGTTACAAAATTTTGTAACTGTAATTTTTGTGTCAATAAAGGCACACAGCTTAGTAAATAGTACTACAATGCAGGTAGTATTTGGTAACATTTCAGTTGTAGTAAAATTATGGTTAGAAATTATTACTACAAAATTGTATAAGCAATTATTATTCTTTCTTTTTTCAGTGCACAGAGAATAGAGTTTATAATCTTTGTTAATGAACTCAGATCTTCCAAGTAAAAAAAACCTGCTCCATATTTACTATCGAAATAAATGAAATAGATCCCTGATTTTGGAAACCGATATTAAGAAAACGTCCAAATACTTCATTTATTTTGATAGAAGCTTGGTGCAACAATTTCTTCACGGTAACTATAATCACAATGTTATAAAAATATCCGTCCTCTGTTTTTAATGTGGTCACAGAACTCCGTTCACTAAACTTAAAATCCGAAGCAGACTTTCAGAATACTGAAATTAGACTTGCATAGTGCCAGGGACGCTTCCACAGAATACAGTCTGAAGTGAATAATTTGAAATTTAATATGACGGTTGCAGTTCACTTCAGACAGTTCTTTCTCCTGCATATTACAGCGTAGCATACGAAATTTACCTTTTGAGAGAAAGAATCATATTTCTGAATAGATTCTATTTAATCATTTAGAAAATTATGTAAGTAATTTAAATTAAAATGTTGATTAGTTTCAATAGGGGTTTCAACAATTAATTCAGGTTTGATACACCATTTTAAATAAAGAATGAAACGGCTGCAACCGCTTGGTTTCTTTCAGTGGCGTAGCGTGGACTAATCTAGACGTGGGCGAAGTCGCATTAGCGAGGCCCTTTTCTTCCGCCATTGGATGCTGAATGAATTGAATATTGTGACACATAATAGGTTCTTTTTTTTGTTTTTCAGTGTAGTGTAAATTACACTACGCTAAAAATCAGCTGTTCAGCGCAGTGCAGAAGTGCTGCTAGAACCAAAGGAATAACAAAGTATGAGATGGTGTAGCCAGAGAACAACCATGAGTGTGCAGTAATGAGATTAGGATATATTCTAAATTTGATTTTTTTTCCCTAATTATTAATTATCGACGTCAAAGATGTTTTTCGTGATGACTTTTTAGATAATAGATTAATAGATCTTCATTCAAGCTCGGCTAGCTCGAGTAATACTGGTGATGAAGTAGAAACATTAATCAGTTTTTTATTTAAAAGATAAAAACGAAATTCAATTAAACAATATGTAGAAGAAATTGTACATAAATATTCTGATAAAGTTTTTAAAGTACTTTAGGATAAATAAATAAACTTTATTCGATTATTTGGTTCTTACAAGAATTGTGATATTCAAAAAACTTTCTCAAAGATTTGTTAAAGATAATGCAGGTTGCTGACGGCGCATGTCCAGTGCATTTCACTCCTGCTTGGCCTAGGTGCAGATAAATTACACTAGTGTAACTAACACTGGGGCAATGGAATAAAAAAGTGTGATGTAAAATACAATACTCTCTTGCAACCTAACGTTTTCCGACTATTCAGTGCAGCTGCTACTACACTTTCTGTGCAAAGGAATAGACCTAATAGCTACATGCAACGTCACAGTGTACATCAATTTTGGTTCAAATATTTTCATACAATCGGGAGAAATTAAAAAAATTTCAATTTTACAAACAAATTTTAACGCTGTATCTTGAAAACAAAAGGCGATCGGACATTAGTGTATATAACTTACTATCTATTATTTTTTGGTCCTCTGTCGCGTAATACTATGCATTGTAGTTTTTTCAATGTCACCCTGTATATTTTCAAGAAAAGATTGGTAAAAAATCAGAAAGTTTGTTTACAAAGCTATTCATTTATGATGAAACTAGTTAAAGTAGTAAGTCTGGATGATCTAAAAATTTCATAATTATGAGGTGTTTAAATGCTAAAAATAATAATTTTTTGTAGCCTCTTCAGTACTAAAAAATATGTCGATAATAGAGCACACCCAGCAGGGTGTGCAAATTAATTATAGTAAGTGTGGTAAACCCTCGGTAAAGCTTATTCTTAGTAAGGTCTTTTAGGGTGCTATTCGTACTATTTAGAGTTCATGGCATTCGGTTTTAAATCACCCCTAAGGGGGTCTTGCGCGAAGCCGCTTTATGTGCGAGGCCGTGGGCGAGGGGCCGCTTCGCCCACGCCTAGCTACGCCACTGGTTTCTTTTATGTTAGTTACATAGATATATAGGGTGGTCTAGGTTAAAATTGAACAATAGGGTAAGCAAGAAATTTCATATGGAAGTAAGTTGTAGGACGCTTCGTTTTCGAGATGCAGTGATCCAGAAAATATAAAATATACTCAGGGTCAGTCAGAAGTAGGTATACAAATTTTCAACCAATTAATTTTTTTACTACAAAACAGTATTTTTACTGTTTAAGAAAGGTATTTTAAGCTAATATGTATCAAATCTCCTACAATTCCTATCAATGAAGTCATATGTATGTTCTCTGATACCAAACATCTAGGTATGCTAATGAACATCCACAGGCAAAACTCTATTCAATAATTATCTAAAAAATTTAATATATTTACTAACCTCTGGAGTGGGAACTCGAAATTCAACCACAATAATTGAGATCTCACTTATTTCTACGTTTTATTAGGATCGCTTCATCAGGTGGCCTCCTTTAACTTGAGTCAAATATCTAACTATAAAGATGATTATACCAATAAATTAAAATTATTTGAAATTGAATGTCAAAATGAAATATCGACAACGTCAAACTGATTAACTGTCAATGAATATCATAACAACCTACTAAAATAAATAAAAATTAATAAAAAATTTTACCTTTTATGTATAGTTTTTTTCTCATATATTTTCAGGTATAATCATCTTTATAGTTAGATATTTGACTCAAGTTAAAGGAGGCCACCTGATGAAGCGATCCTAATAAAACGTAGAAATAAGTGAGATCTCAATTATTGTGGTTGAATTTCGAGTTCCCACTCCAGAGGTTAGTAAATATATTAAATTTTTTAGATAATTATTGAATAGAGTTTTGTCTGTGGATGTTCATTAGCATACCTAGATGTTTGGTATCAGAGAACATACATATGACTTCATTGATAGGAATTGTAGGAGATTTGATACATATTAGCTTAAAATACCTTTCTTAAACAGTAAAAAATGTTACAAAAGCTAATAATAAGGAATATATGGGTAGATATTGTGGGTGTAATTCAACGCAGGTTGGGGCTTTTGTCCACTGAGTAGTTAGTTTCACACAATATTGTTAATACCTAAAAATATACAAAACATTATTCTTACATAAATGCCGTAAATAGCTCCCATTTGGAGTATATCAACTTTTTACGAAAATATGCACATTTTTAGTAATTAAATTAAGTACCCAACAAATCAAAGCTGCTGCTATTAAAAATATTTTTTTGTTAAATCTAGTAAATAATTGTTTGAAAATTAATTTGCTTACGTCCCTTCATTTTTTAAATGTGTAATTTTACTGAAGTCGCTGGCATCCTATACGTATATGGTTTTTGCAATGGAAATGGCCTGGCCGTACGAGGACACAACCGCAAATTTCCTAATAGAAGAACCTAAAATCATTACGTATTTGCGTCAACTTTTCGAAGATTGGGTGGAGCACCACGAACATAAAATGTTGCAGATTGTGAGAAAGCTGTAATTGATGCAGTTTTATACAATCCTACTAGAAGTAGTAGTCGAGTTTCTGTGCGACAACATTTTCACAAAGTTACACATTTTTACGAGAGACAGCATTACACTTTTTCTAAACCTGCATCATTATTCATTGAACAACCGTAGAACATTTCAGCACCGATTTTATATCAATATTTGAGGAGGAATCTTCAATGGTCATTTACTGGAATTTCAAGAACTTAATTGCAAACAGTTACCAGTACATTCTCAAAAACCATTTATATAACTTACTAGAAAATAGTGAGTTGAATACTAGACAATAAATGTACTTCTAACAATGACAGAGTGGCTGAATAATAATTTTCATGATAGCTGGATTTGTGAGTTTGGTCCTGTGAGGTGGCCTCCAAGATGTCCCGACTTAAATCCGTCAGATTGCTATTAAAAGGGATGCGGCATGTGTATACATTGCCAATAATACCATCGCCTGTATTGCGGCTGAAGGGACTTTGAACAATGGCTATAATTCTTTAATAATACTTGTGTTTACTTTCTGTATTGTTTTTTTTTTAATTTTAAGAACATTTCAGAAAGATAATTTGATTGATAAATTTATTTTGGCAAAAAAAAATCCGTTGAATGTTTTACACATAACTATGGCTTTCTCCAGTCACTACTTTTAACGTACCTATAAAGTTGATTTACTCCAAAAGGGAGCTATTTACTGAAATTAAATAAGAATACCTTTTGTAGTAAAAAATAGCTTAGGCAACCTAAAACATTTAGTAGCGCCATATATATATATTTTAAATGGTTCACCAGAGTGCTGATTGCATTTTCTCAAATTTCAATACCCTGTCTTTGTAAGGACGCTTGTTAGAACAAATATTTATTTGAATAAAAAATGTGTCTTGACGAGAAGAACAATTTGCTAAAGTGGCTCACATATACGTCAGTGGCAGAAATACAGGGGAGGGGGTCAGTGCCACTAGAAACCACTAAATTTTGACGCCACTGAGTACTTTGAAAATTATATTTGTATATTCAACAGCCCCTGGTATTTCTAATTAATAAAGATTTCCTCCACTTTATTCAAAGAATAAGCCGTTTTAAAGTTATATTTTAAAAAAGTGACACAAAACTTGCTCTTTTGCAATATAGTCATTAAGCATATATAATAATAATATAAGCCTTATACTATGTCTACTAGAACCCAAAAAATCATTAGCGTCAAAATTTTGATTTACCTATGCTTAGAAAATTAAAAAATGCAAGCCAATGATTTTCTGAACTTTTAAATCGGTAGGTTGCAATAATGAACTATAATTTCTATAATCTCTATATATTTTTTATAAATTGATTAATTTAACGTCATATTCAATTTGTTTAACTATGTGGAAAACTCATTTCAAGGCAGAACAGTCATAACTCGGTTAATTTTTCAGCTAAAATGGACCTGATCTTTTCTCTTAGCAACTCCATAATCATTGAAATGTACTTATCGAATTTGCAGTGATCTTGATATTTAGAATATTCCTGTGATATGAGCAGTCGTATCTCCGCCACTGATCAAGATTCCTAGATCTATATATCTAATTAACTTGTAGTCCAGATCTTATCTCCAACTTTTTTGATAGAGACTGCTGTTACGTTTTGGCATACCTGTTGGGCATTCTGCTTAACCTCTTACTTAATACGGGAATATTTCCTAACACCTGGAAGGTTGCAAGTGTATGCCCGATACTCAAAAATGGTGATCCCTCAGATATCGAAAACTATAGGCCCATTACTTGTAATTTTGCAATGGTTTTCGAGATGTTATATAATCGCATATATCCTCCCTTTAAGGATATTATTTCATTTGAACGACATGGGTTCATAGAAAAAAGGTCAACCGCCTCAAATCTCATTTGTTTCACTCAGTAGATTTCCAATGCTATCGATCATTGTGGCCGAATGGATGTGATATATACCGATTTTTTGAATGCTTGAAGTTTATGGGTTAAGTGGTCTTTTGATTTAACTATCTAAATCATATCTATCCAGTGGCCTGCAATATGTTACCTACAATGGATTTAATCGTTATCATATTACTTCTGGGATCCCCAGGGTTTTAATCTGGACCCTCTTCTGTTTTCTATTTTTTTTAACGTATTATCGCCGTATTTGTTGCCACAAATTGGTATATGCAGATGATTCAAAAATATTCTCCTAAGTGTCAAGTATTTATGATGATATTCAATCAAATTCAGAATCAGTTGTATAGGGTGGTGGAATGGTGTAATTTAAATCATTTAAATCTAAATATAGCTAAGTAGTCTTCTTTACCGGTAAAATGTATTCCACTTTATTTAACTATGAAATTGATCCGGAGATGTAGACACGTACGGACACTGTGAAGGATTTGGGAGTTTATTTTCATAAAAAATTAACTCTTAGCAGCCATATTTGACATTTGGTTTCTTCAAGTCTCATACCATTGGACTTTATCCTAAGACAAGGTCGTGATTTTTGTGATAAATCTGTGCTATTTAAATTATTTAATATAAACAGGTTCGGGAATTGTAGATCTTTACAGAGAAAGTAGAAATTTCCGCTTCATCACAGGGAAGGTACGAAGTATAAGAGGCGCGGCGACGTGCATTGGTCTAACTGTCCGGAAAGCATTCCGATGAAATCTCATGCTCTCATATTTTGATTACAAAATCTCATTCTTTTTAATAGACACAAAAAGAAATAATAAAATTATTAAAATTACTCTTTGAAATCTACCAAAATAAAGACCTAACGAGAAATAAAGGCAAAATCGAGGGCAAAATTGAATAGATAGAGGTAGGTATCTACAATATTTGGGTACTTGAAATGTCCTTTATTGTATATTGCTCTCTTAATAATTAGCAATGAATAAATAAACGGTTATGACAGTCTACGGATATGCGATGTGTACTGTATCGACGCTGTATTGCAGTGATTCTTAACTCTATTCCGTAAGGGTACCTACATTTTCTGGAAACAACAGATTTTACGACCCGTGAGTCACCCTGCGTCACGTCAACTGCGCCTCAACGTTCGCCCGGCCTAACAATAAAATAAATTAGAAAGGTTACGTGGTTAATAACTTTTAAGTAAGTATCTGTAAGTCCCTACATACAATGTAATATTATGATAAAATAGTATAACACAATGCTTTTTAATGAAATAAAAATGGCATTACAAAAGTAATTAAAAATTAAGCTGTGTCAAGAGGTGCTTTTGATAAATTAAGCAATTTCATGCTTTTTCTCCAAACCTCATGCTTCTTTGAAATTATTCTCATGCACTGAATTTTTCCCACCTGGCAACACTGCCTAATGCGAAGACGCTGTGGTGGAAGTATGCGTGTAGCATGACACAAATACACGCAAGCGGCAAAACACAATTCACCATCAAGATCCTCACTTTCCAAATCTGTATGTCCGCTGTAAGTGTGACTATTGTGCATCGATTTGGGATATTTTGTACAATGTTCACATAAATGCAATCGACTGCAGAAGTTTCTAAAGTTTTTAGCCTTTCGACTCTAAACTTTTGTTGGAGCGATATCATGTTGATTCTCTTCAATTCAGAAGACACTTCCATAGTTCAAAATTTTTTAAACGCTCTTTTGCGTAACTGAAATTTTAAACCAATTACATTTTTTTAGGGTAAGATCGTACTCCTTTTACGTTTTATTGTCCTGCTGCTGTCACTAATGTGGGACTAAAGTCTCCTATTGCATTTATGCCAAATAGTTACAATAGTATATGTAATTCTTCACGATATATTTAGTTGTACTTTGAATTGTTTGCATTCTGTTTTGAGGAATGCCAGTGATCTGTGATTTACTTCGCTACCTTCACATCTATTCCAACTTATTTCTTTTTTGTATATGTATATTTGTTTTTGGTTTATGCAGTCATTAGTAGCGGTACA
This sequence comes from Monochamus saltuarius, assembly GCA_025584915.1. Lineage (NCBI taxonomy): Eukaryota > Metazoa > Arthropoda > Insecta > Coleoptera > Cerambycidae > Monochamus > Monochamus saltuarius. Next base: position 47,935,002 of record CM046725.1, read on the forward strand.
TCTATTTATTTTATTTTCAGCGTTCCCTTTTACAATTATCTGTGTTACGGGCATGAGTGGCGTGTATGGAATGGCTTCGATATATTTATTTCTGTATATTAGTAGTCCTGGAAATATCGATTATACAATTCAAGAACAGTTTTAACTATATTATTTAGCCATAGCACCGCTAAAAATTTTTGATTGCGTACATATACGCCTCAAATATGTGTTCTTCATACGAGTTAGTGACATGCTAAAATACTCAATTTCTAATATTAATCCTTACTTCCGGGCAATTCAACCATACGTAACCGTTTCGAATTATGACTTGAAAATTGTAAGTTAAATTTTTCCACACCACACAATAGTAGAACAGGAAGTAGTAAATAATGTATGTACAGGTACAAAGTTTCTCACCGTAACTTGTATATGTAATATAAAAAGTATAGGCCGTTTCATTAAAAAAAAAATAACTTACATCTAGAAATAGCACAGGTTTCAAATGTATTTTATTAATATTTTAAAAGTTTTTTTGTCCAATTTTCAGTAAGAAACTTGTATCTATTTTTTTCCTATATTTTCAGGTATTAACAATATTGTGTGAAACTAACTACTCAGTGGACAAAAGCCCCAACCTGCGTTGAATTACACCCACAATATCTACCCATATATTCCTTATTATTAGCTTTTGTATCATTTTTTACTGTTTAAGAAAGGTATTTTAAGCTAATATGTATCAAATCTCCTACAATTCCTATCAATGAAGTCATATGTATGTTTTCTGATACCAAACATCTAGGTATGCTAATGAACATCCACAGACAAAACTCTATTCAATAATTATCTAAAGAATTTAATATATTTACTAACCTCTGGAGTGGGAACTCGAAATTCAACCACAATAGTTGAGGTCTCACTTATTTCTGCATACATAAAAGGTAAAATTTTTTATTAATTTTTATTTATTTTAGTAGGTTACTGACAGTTAATCAGTTTGACGTTGTCGATATTTCATTTTGACATTCAATTTCAAATAATTTTAATTTATTGGTATAATCATCTTTATAGTTAGATATTTGACTCAAGTTAAAGGAGGCCACCTGATGAAGCAATCCTAATAAAATGCAGAAATAAGTGAGATGCGCCTATATATTTTTAAATTATATTGCGTTTTTTGCACTAAACATATGTGTGCAGCGTGTAGCGCCAAAATTGGCATCGTTCTTGTAAAATAATTTCTTACAGAACACAGCAAAAATATTGGTAAATAATTATTAAAGGCTACCTTAAGCCCCCTCACAAAAATCTGGAGTTTTCTTTTTTAAATGCAACATAATGTTACGGATGCTTACCTTTTTCGTTTGTTAATTACGTTCCTGGTTGGGAATTTGTAATTGTTGTAATATTTTTACTTTCACGTTTTCCAGAACATTTCAGAGTGTATTCAATTTAGTTCTAGATGCGCTCTTGAGGACTGTGGAAGCTTGGAAAACCTGTACCTTTACAGCCAGTTTAAGTCGAATGCGAAAGACTTAAACGTCAAAGTAACGGTTCATTTTACAGTTGTGAATTTATTTGTGTGTACAACCGGCAGTAACAATATAGTTTGTTTTAGTATAACCTCTGCGATGAATTACGATAAATTCAGCAAAATTTCATATAGGAGGACTAAATACTTTAGTAGCCCTGGCTTATACACTATACTACAACAAGCAGATATAAAATCATCTTTTATAACATTAAACTTTGCATTAAACTACAATTTAGTTCCAATTAAAAATTGCGTAAAAGGATCATTTATTAAAAGAAATAAGGCAGCAGTATATAGCCTCGTTTTGTTCTAAATGCCAAATATATAAATTAAAATACACCCACTGCAGATTTGACCTTAAAACTATGGATAATGTCAAACAATATGAAATTCCCTTGACGTGTACCAGTTTATTTTTAAAGGTTTCTCGGAAACAGAAATGTTTTCTTGAAAAATAAATCATTACGTATCGCCACATAACACAAAAAAAATTTTTGTCCAATAATTTTTAAATAAAATGGTTGATATGTCATTTTTGACTTTAATTAATATAATAATTTATACCCCTCATTCTAATCAAGATTAGCCCAGAAATCGGAGACTTGTGCGCGAGAGGGGCAGTATATTATTATTAAACAGGACGCATTTGCGCCCAGGAACGACTCATGTTGGTGGCCCTCTTCAGTGCAGAATTAAGGGAAACTTGAGAAACCTCATTAATTAGGGGGATGGTCAAACGCCGACTGGCATCAATCTCTCACATTGATCCAAGCTAATATTTATCCACCCTACCATAGCCACAGAAAGGGTGCCAATCCTCTCCACAAGTATAGCTGCTCTACGGTTTTTAGGTCGCGGGACTGGAACCTGGGCGGATAACAAACAACGCTTCAACAAGTGACAGACCGATCGAATAGTTAAAACGTAAAATTAAACTTTTTTGTTCTTATAATTTTTCGAGAAACAACTCCTGAATTTATAATATAGACTTATATACAAAGTGGTCCACTTTTCACTTTAAAATATCACTATTTAGGGAGGCCGTATTTGCGGCGCAAAATAGTGAAATGTCGATGTAATTTTAAAGTTAGGAATTTTAAACCGTGTTATAGTTACCAAAAAGATTTATACATTACTGAATACTACAAAGTTCAACTTAGGTAGTGTTAGTATTTATATTGCCATTTGGAATTTTTACATAAACTTGAACAATTAATTTTCGCATTTAAAAGCCAAAGTAAGAAAAACGAACACAAACCTATCCTAAGTTCATTCTTTATATGTATTTTGCTGCAGGCAAAAAAAGTGTTAATTTTTTTGTAGAAGAGAAAGGTAAATCTAAAATTATCTATGTCGATATGCATGTTGTTTTGATTATCGCCATATTTAACCACAGTAAGACCATGTAATATACAGTTAGCGATAGTTTCTAAACCATAAATAGTTTAGCTATTACTAGATAGCAGTGTCTGTCAAGGGTGTAAAACTGTCTTGTGGACTACTAACTCTGCTAATATACGGTAACGGCGCCCTTAAGGGCGCCGTTTTATAGGCAAATTTTCAACGAATTTCATAGCTCTTTGTTGAGACAGTCTAAAAAGAATCTGAGTAAGTTAGAAAGAATATCTCTTCACTATGTCAATTATACAAGTTTTCCGGGATATAAAACAATTTTCAAGCTGACAAGTCATTTAGAATAAGAAAAAAAGCATCATTTTTTACGTATTATGCTTTATCATAAAATCTACTGAATTTTATATGTCAACTGCACATTTACAAAATTGTATATGACATTATAATCATTACCACATTCTGTAGAATTCTTTTAAAAAACTAGTAACACTTAAATTGATGTAAATTATTAAGTACTTTTCACGGTGTATGTAACACAGTGATAAGGTACAAATTCACAGTTTTTCATGCTCTCTAACACATTTTCCCAGTTAAAGGAAATGATTCAATTTCAGCATTATATTTTAGTACTACATTAATAAGGACCTCCACCTACTGTTTGTATTTTTGGGTGCATATTTAGATATCATTATTTGTCCTTGAAACGCCAGCCTTAAGTCAACTTGCCTTAATAAGCTGTTGATAATAAAAAAGGTACAGATTGTCAAAGTTGGAATTTAAAAAGTGATTATACTGTCTTTGAATGTATCAACTTAAGAATTTGGTAATAGATGTTTTTGGATATGAGAAATTATAATCTGTTGTCTAGTATATCTTAGAGAGTGCCATATTTGTGACGTAAATGTGAACGTAACTTATTTGATCCTAAATCACGTTTTTTTATTAAAAACACATTTATTTGAGGAATAAAGGTATACTTGTCATTAGTCTCAGAAATTGGCCATTTTCGAGAAAATAGCTTTTCAACATTGAGCTGCATAGTTCATTGTACACTATTTTAACGAAGTAGGCGCCAACAGTTGGATATGTTGAAGGTGGATCGACAAGCAATAAAATTTGCACTGGTGTAAAATGGTACGGATAGAATTTTTCAACATGCAACGTTATTAAAATGGAAGTCATATTGGTTCTTGCCGCTTCAGATAGTCGTCCTATATTAGTTTGTAGATAATCTGCAATTTGAACAAATTTTACGACTTTTTTCCCTCTTCATTCCTAAACAGATTTTTTAAATTGTTAATTATCAGATTATAATCTATTTCAAAATTCTCCCAAATATTCTCGTTGCCTAGCACGTCCTTTGAAATTTAATTGACAACAAATAACAGTTACATCTCGAATATGAATGCTACGTTGGTATTTTGGGGTGGTAATAAAAAAACTGATGTACCAAACTCCTTAGTTTCGTTTAGGGTTGGCCCTAGCTCAGGAAGAGGGGAGTGGGTAAATATTAACAATTATTTATTTGGCGCCACCCGTTTTACAACCCGTTGTTATAACGTACCCTGTACTCTAAGGAGTTTATACCTTATTAAGATTCTTCAATAAAAAAAAACGGGAAAAAGGAAACAAGTGATACAGAGTTCTCTAACTATTTGAATTTACTAAAAAGAATAACGGCAATCGATATAATCAGTATTTATTATACTGATATTTAGCAAGTATATATCGTAATGTTATGATATAAATACAGTATTCAGTAAAAACCCACTCTACAGTAGGGGAGACCAGGTACGAAAGTAACATATTTTTGTAAAGCCGGATAAAAAAAATTAACAAAGTTATATAAATTTACTTACTATAAGTCGTTTCCTTGGCATTTTATATATAGAAGAAAAATATTATTGAAGTAATTAAAGCCCATATTGATGTATAATTAATAAAAAAGTAAAGAGTGTACGTCGTTACAACCTACCCAATGGTATGGGTCAAAAGTAACAGACCATGGGGACGTTTGTAACATATGAATAATAGGTAATAACTAAGTATAAAAAGGTTAGTATTTACAAGGTGTTTGTTTATTGATTATACCTATTTAAAAGTAAGTTGTAGTGCAGGTATATAATATATTTTTTGTTTGAAAAAAAATAATAAAAGATAGAATAATGAAACAAAAATATAAAATAACAATAAATTATTTTTGGTAATAACGAAGAATCCTATCCCTATCTGGCTTTTGCACGGTTGTTACGCCAGACTCGTCCATATTCCATATTTGAGATGATCATATGTATTATATATGAGAATAACACGTTACAATCGTCCCCCTATGGCATTGTTACAATCGTCCCATTACGCATTTTTCACGCGATTAACATGATACTTGCTAAAAACTTTTTTTAACGATTATTTTTAATTAAAATACCATGCTTAGGTTATAGCCAATATTGGTATTAATTGAACAAGCCAATAAAGTAATTCAAAATAACGTTCAGTTCTAGGAATATGATAGATTAAGATAAAGAATGAAAACTTACTTTGAATATAATTTCGCACCGTGCAGGTCATAACTCGAACTAAAACACACCACGGATATTGTTGTTCAAATGAGTTACTGCAGATGACACTGCCGACTCTATGATGATATAACATCATAGACAAACCTCTTTAGAAAGACAATAGGCTTACTGTTACAACCAACCCGTGTTACTTCGTACCCGGTCTCCCCTACTATAGATTGGTGCACATAATCATGTAAAGTATTTAGTTATAAGAAATTATAATTTTATATTTGATCTTCAGTTTTAAAATAAATAATCAAATAGAGTTAAGTGGCTAGAAGTATTCAATTTACGGAGAAAGGGGACTTTTAGTCTTGAATAATAAATATTCCAAATATATATAAAACAGTATAACCAGTACAAATAATAATAATAAAATGCAAATAAGTGTTAATAAAGGCAAAATATAGTTAAATCTAGATATTCAGGGTGTCAGATGACAGTTTAAATTTTAAACTAAGCTTATCTGGTTTTGATTCGGTGAACAGTACGTCCATATCGTCCAGGCAATGGTGTCAACAGCAAGCGAACGCCCTGTAAGTGGAGAGAATTGATGCTCTACGAAGATGTGGTGTACTCCGGCGATCTGCCCCGTATAAAAGACAACCAGCAGGATATTTAGTACAGGTACAGACAACTGTGGCCTCGTCTGTAGAATCTTGGCTTCGGAGAGCAAATCTTATAGCACGAAGATGATGAAGAAATAAGAGACGAGGAATTACAGATGAGATGATATAAGATGATATCAGATGATATAAGTTGATATAAGTTGAGGCCTAAATCATATCAAACGTTTAAATAGATTGTTCACTGAACAGAATATGTGAATTTTTATAATAAAAGAGAATAAACTTTTTACCTTTGTTCTCGAGCGGCCTCGTGGTGAAAATCAGAGACTATTTTCCAAATTTCGGAATCAAATCCAACACCAGGTTGAAACAATTACAATAATCACTATCGACAAAATTGTACTTCCGAAAATTAGCAACAAAATCCGTATATAACGAAAATTTCTGCCGTTCATACAGCCATCCAAATTTTGCTAGGAAAATAGAATTGGATAGAATCGTTCACTCAGAAACAAAAAAGGTATCCCCGCGCAAAAAGTGCTTCGCTGATAACATATTCATAAACTTAATTCATTAAATAGAAATTCGATATACAGGGTAATATATTTAACAGACACATTTTTATTGTTATCCTCAAATGCACTTAATACATATTTAAATTACCAATCCTAATTTAATTTATTATAAAGGCAAAGGGAAACCGTAACATGAAAAATTATTGTATCAGAATTTTTTATTTTGTATATAAAGTAACTGATTTTAACCAGAACTGAATGATTACCTTACATTTAGAAATACTTATTCACTTTAACATAAATGTTGTCTAATAGTTGTTAAAATTTAACTTATTATTGGTGCCTGCTACGTTAAAATATTGTACAAGGAACTATGCAACTGATTGTTGAAAAGCTATTATCACGAAAATTGTCAATTTCTAAGACTAATGATAAGTATACCTTTGTTCCTCAAAAACAATGTGGGTTTAAGATTTTTTAATAAAAACGTGATAAGCTCCAAAAGTTACGTTCGCATTTACGTCACAAATACGGCGAATGTGGCGCCCTCTGCGGAATACGTCGAAATAGACAACAGATTATGAGATTTCTCATATCCAAAAACATCTATTTCCCAATTTTTAAGTTGATACCTTAATACAAACAAACATTTTTTTTTTCCAACTTTGACACCCTGTACCTTTTTTATTATCAACAAGTTGGCTTAAATCGTAATATTTTGAAGTAAAGTATCTAGTATGTCTCTATGGGCCACCCTGTATGTTGTACAGTGAAAAAATATTTGCAAAAAATTAATAGACATTAACTTTAAAAATTCAAGAGAATATTGTAGATCTACTGTAATAATATTAGTGAACTTTCTAAAGGATAATACTGTCTGATAAATATTTTTAAGGTCGTCTATATAATTCGATTTATACTCCTTTAGTTACGGAAAGTTTTCTTCGACGGCTTTAGAAAACAGAACAGTACTGTGAGACGTAAATCTTTATAATACAATAAAATATTTTTTCTAGCCTCAGCCACTATTGTTTGATAAACTAAAACATAAAGTTTGTGCTTTCCTTTATATTATTAAAAGTTTGAAGCTTAATATACATGACGTAGCCACAACAGAATTTTATTAAAACATACCCTTCTGATCAACTTTATACACAGAAATTTGTTTGTGAACTAAACTCAATTAAATCCAATTATGTCATATAAAAACCAGAACAGGAAGTAATTTAGACAGGTTCAAATTACTGTAAACTGAAATACCGCGTTCTACTTTAGTCCAAACGTCAATTTAAGAACAAGGAAGCAAACACATCATGAAAACAATTTGAATTTGCCAATTTGTACATTGTTTGCCGTGTGATTAATTGAACCTAATAGAATTTCATTTTCGGTTATGCGAGTGCTTCCGCTGAATATTGGTTTTATCATTACTTATTTCGCTTATCGTTTTTTGTTTCACAATAACCTGTTGTGTACCAGAATAAGCTCACCCCAATTTTATAATGTGTTTGCACATTGGTAATTTGATGAGTGATGTCAGGATTTAATAGTTTTAAATCATAAAATAAACATTTCAATTTTCTGTCAATAATAATATATTTACACTGCGTAGTAGACACGGTGCATCATGCAGGAAACTTCTGTATTAATCAACTTTGAAAATTAATAACAAATGATTGTTCAGCAATAATGTAATTACATGATTGCTTATAAACAATTTTTTGTTATTTGTTTTTTAAAAATTTTTCTCTCGTTCTTATTACCTATAGTTCATTATCACAAAAATGATTTTTTACTGTATTACAAAGGTATTTTAAGCTAACATAAATCAAATCTCCTACAATTCCTGTCAATGAAGTCATATGTATGTTCTCTGATACATTTTGATATTGACCAATCACTTTTTCTTAAAAAATGAGATCGAGAGTGGGGGGTTTATTTTTTTCTATCTCCTAAAGTTAACGAGCCTATAAAAACATCTAAATTTGTCCGCCTTATACAGTAAAAAACCCTTATTTAAATTTTCGAAATTACTCTAATATGTAAATTAAATGTAATAAATATATCGTCACTCAAAAGCAGGTGACTTCAACAGTCACATTTTCCTGCAACTGTCGTGTCATTATTCACAGGTCCATGTAATCCAGTTTATAGCTACATATTTCATTAGTGCCTCATTAATTATGAAAGTTGTGATTCTTATGTATTAAAGTAGATGTACCTTCGTAATTATCTCAAACCAAAATACTCAGGGTTTAAACTATTATAAGGAACAAACATAATAATTTATAGTTCTTTTTGGGCATCATAATTTTTAATATATTTGCTTTTCAGATGAGATTAATTTATTTAAATGAAGTAATCTTACTTATACTATTTGTATATAATGTATATTGTTCTCATTTTTTAGTTTTAAACTTTGGTGCAGGATAAACCTTGGGAAAAAACAAGGTCTTTTCTACAACATGTTTCTCTATAACACGTTTTCATAAAACTTAAAAAATATTTTATATTCTTTATAATCCAAAAATAGATAAGTAGGTGTCACCCAGTAACAATTAGTTAATTATATTGTGAAAAAATTATTTCAGTTAAAGACAGTGAATTATGGGATTTTATTCGTGCCTCAACCCTTTCTACACCAATGATAGCACATCTTCAGTACAAGTACAAATGTTTCCCAAAAAAAGATGATGATATCCGATAATAAGCTTTCCTTTTCAAATATTTTGGGTTTTTGTAATCAGCGTTATCTTATGAGTTGTTGTAGAGGACGTGTTCTTAACCCACTTTGGTAACCTGTCCATCCGGAACTGGCTCTAGATGCGCGAGACCTACCCACGGGGACGCTGTAGTTTACGGTCATGCCTGAATAAGTTCTTGCGTGGTCGTCAATGGTCAGAGGATGGTGAAGTAGGGGTGGGGTCTGTGGACCATGACGAGAAGGTTTTCGTTGAAGAGGATCAAGTATGGGCGAAAGTATCTGTATAAGAAAAAAAGATGGCTCCTAGTAGGAAGTGTGGTGGTTACTTCAGAAGGGTGGATGGTGCAGAAGACATGAAGGAGTGCATCATCAATGACCAGAGGGCTTCTAACTCAGATACCCCCTCCCACACTAAATTTTCTTCGAAAAAGCCATCTAGTCATGTATGATACACTCCTTCATGTCTTCTGCACCCTCCACCTCCTCTGACGTCACTACCACACTCCCTACTAGCAGCTATCTTTTTTCTTACACAGATACCCATTCCCATACTAGATCCTCCTCGGCGAAGACCTTCTGCTCATTGACGACCATGCAAGAACTGCTTTAGGCATGATCTTGAACGACAGCGTCCCCGTGGGTACCTCTCGTGCACCTAGTGCCAGCTCCGGATGGACAGGTTACCAAAGTGCGTTATAACATGCTCTCTACAACTACTCCTATGTTCTTAGACAGTCTGTCAATAATTTAATTTAAATAACATCGATTACTTAACAGAATTGACGTGTCAACTTACCTTTATAAGCTTAAATTTAATAAATTTAACACATATGTTCAAGAAAGATATATTAATGAATTTTATGAAATGTGTTTTAATTCACAGAATACAATAAGTATATTTTTAAATAGTTATTTTGTCGTATAGGATGTATTTATTTACTAAGTAGCATCAGCTAATTGGTATTTATGCTAAAGGCATTTATGTTAAATGACGTTATGTCGGTGTGTTATCTTATATATATCTACCACTAAGTGTTCAGCACCCCTTTTCCTCACTTAATGACATGATGTTAAGCATGTAAGCTGTAATAGTTATTATGCTTTTAACATTTAGCTAATGACATCAGGTCTTCCTCAGTGGTCCAGTTTCGGCCTAATGTTTTTTAAATGCAACAATAGTGTATTATGTATTTGTACGTGCCCAAATTGTTAACATAATGAAGCCAGTAAACAGTAGATTTGAAAATTAGGGAATAATAATACCAACAATTTCTTGAAATTTGATTTCAAAAATATAATGTTCAACTATACGAAACAGTCAAAATAAAAAAAATATATAAAACTGATGATAATTTCTAGTTGGAATAAAGATTATTTTAAATGCCACTACCGACGATAATTCTACAATTTTGAATCGTTTGATTAATACGAACACATTGGACTGCTTACATTGTAAACCAATTATTCAGAAAGAAAATTAGATATACAAACAGTTACGTATTGTTTATATTATTAAGGGCACCGTATTCTTGAAATGTATTCTGCGAATTCAAATAATTTATACATTTAATAAAGATAGTAGGGCTTGACAAATAACAGGAATACTATTTCGTGCCACCTGCAAATTTTTAAATATACTGAAGTAAAACGAATATATAACTAAAGAAAAAAAGCGTCTAACTAATAAATTTGTAGGTACCTTCAGAAATCTATTAAAATAAGTATTTTTTTATTAGATATAAATATATTCTTTTTATTTATATACGGACATGCCAATTTACAACATACATTTGTGACTGAATCAATTACGTTACAGATAAAAAAGGATAGAAAAATTTCATCATAGAAGAACTGCGATACTCAAATAACTGAAATTGATCTGCTTTACAGGCAGTCGATCGATCAAGAATTATTTTTCGCATCACTCTTCTTCTATAACGACATGTTTATAATAAATAATTGGTATGATTGAGTGTAATAAACGAACTTCAATGTCTAGTATTTTTTATTAGCCTTCACGAAAACATATTTAATTTAGACAAGAATTAAAGTGTCCCTACACTTAACTGGGATGCTTTGACCTATTCTTGTTGTTCTAGGGCTACACTCTGTGGGGAAAAGGGGGATCTCTCAGTACCCTTTATCTCTTGATACCAAAGTGAGTAAACAAGTAAGGTTTTGGGTTTACGTCTTAACAATGTGAGAATTATTAAAATTGTCTCAGAAGGGAAATAGATCCGAATATCATCTAAGATTAGCGTAATGTTTTGGCGTAAGCGAGTACCTACTGACACTGACTGCAAGTATTATGTGTACAATGAGGAGTTCTGGATCTGACACATCTAACAGGGATTTTAAATCAAGTTTTTCTACGTTCATGCAAAAACCAAAACTTTATTGTACTATATTTAGTGAAAAAAGTGGTTTATTGCATTCATCTGTCATTCTACTACAGCGTTTTGCCATCACATTTTCCTCGACTTAGTGTCATCTAAATAACATTTTTTGGTTTTTGCATGAACGTAGAAAAAATATTGTATGCAACTAGTACAAAGAGTGCTTATTGCACGCGACGTGATAAACACTTACTTTATGTACTTGTTGCATAAATATTATGTGATGACATATGACACTACTTATGCTTTGTACGACAACGCTTTACGTTTTAAGCATGTACACAATCGTTTTTCAAATTGAATTAGGAACTAGAAACGTTGTTTGTTGATTAGCAGTAGAATAAAAAACAACATTTTTATTATATAAAATTTTAAGTTATTCTACACCCGGTCTCAAAAAATAAAATGGAATTATTAATTAATTAGAAATCTTTTATAACGTACTTGAAATCAGTACCCACGTTAATGCTTCAAGGATCATCTATAAATATTGCCACTCATTACAGTTAGAAAAGAAATATCTGGGACTAATTCTATATTGTATAGATACCTATAATAAAATATAGATATTATACGTCTACCAAGCATTACTAGGACACTTTATTAATAAGTTAGTGCTGCTACTGATTTCAAATACAATATTCAGTTCTCGTATATTAGTCGATATCTACACGAGTAATTTGATTCGGACTGTCACTAACTAAAATGAGAATTTGTAGAATTTGCTTTTGCTCTTCGAAAGTTATGATACAACTGTTCCATTTACCAATTCACCTGGTACGTTTGACAATTAAGGTGAAAATCGATTGTAGCCGGAATTAAAATAATTAAGAGATTAAAATGACAACTGTTGCAATTTAAATACTGTCACCATCTCAAAGGGACTTAAAGAGTAAAAAAAAAGTTTGCCAGATAATATACCTATGCAGAAAAATGCAATGCAATTTATGGGCTGCAATCTAATATCGTACATCATTGTTTGGTCTCGTGCTGGATAATAATATTTAAATTAAACTAAACTAAAATCATGTAAATGATGTGTAACAATAAGAGAATATTATTTTTGGATTATTTTGATGTTAGGATGATAAATATTGTTTTATAAAAGAAACCTTGTCCTACTTTACTGAGAGGGAAAAGGGAGGAAGAGGAGAGAGATGGGGAGGGAGCGAAAAAGATAGTGATTTTCTTCTACTCATCTGTGGTAATACGTAGGAGAAAATATTAAGAAAATTTTTTGAATTCAAGTAATAAAATGCAATGCAAAATCAGTTTTAAATAATATTGCCGAAGAAATCCGAACGAAAAATCGTTGCATTACACAGTAATTAGAAATCTCCCCGCTCACTATGGATCCTACGCAGTCAGTTTTTTAATCTGTACACATTGAAGAAGATTGTGCACAACGAATTCATTTTTGTGGCACTGAAAAAAGCAGTGTGAGATTTTTTGGTTAGGCAAACTTAGTTTCAAAAATAACCCTCGACTGATCCGTTTGGCGCAAGGGCTTATTTAATTAATCTTTATTTTTTTCAGAAGTGTGGCAAAAAACCCAATAAAACTAAAGAAAAACTAAAATTATGCCACAAATAAATAGCTTCAGACAGTATCTTAACACTTTAAAGTGTTAAGCATCTCACTAAATGAAGTCAGAATTTTGACTGATCACCTAAAATCTGTTCTCAGAGGAAACGGATACACTAACAGACATGCAACCGATAACATTTTATGCTTCCCAACGTTTCGCTGCTCTTTCCTGTCAGATAAATGCGTTAAACCCACTATTATGCAAGTTATTCCAACATGTTCGTTTAAATATACAATAAATCTACTCTCATCTTAAAGTGTCCCATAATTCGAGGCCTTGATGGTGTCACTTGTAATAACGATTTCAACGCCGATGAAACCTTAGCCACCATTTTTCAGAAATCGTTCACTAGGAATGGAACAATTACTGAAGATTTAGTCACTGAACAAATAAGCTTAAATTAGATTATCCGCCAAGTCCTGATAAAATCACTGTTTCCATTTTAAAGAATTGCGTTCAGGAGCACCAACAGCACCAACTGCCTTCTCAGTAGCTATCTGCATCTGTCACTCCAAGTGTCATAAGAGTGACCCCACAAATTATCGACCGATAAGTTTGGTGTGCATATGCTCCAAAATTTTGGAGAGGATAATTGTTCAGATTTTACTCCCTTTCCTGCTTCAAAAACATCATTCCGCAAGTCGTCATCGTCTTGTTCCCGAACGGTCGACTGTCACTAGTCTCTTACAATATTTAAACGCTTGGACTCGGCTCGTTGATATTCATTAAGTTGATACCCTCACCCGGTACCTAAATTACAACTCCTTCTGAAGCTACAATTTTGTGAGATTCATAGTTGGTTACTTGAATGGATAGATACATCTCTGACCAACAGGAAATTTAGGGTTAGAATAAATTGCCCTTTCTCAAACTGGTTCGACGTTCTTTCAGGATTGCCCCAAGGATCTATGTTAGGACCAATTATTTTGCTCATTTACATTGCTGACATTAATAATATTATTAACACCAAACACATGTTCAGACGGTAGGGAGCATTATCACATCTCGGATTACAATGTTCTACAAGATCTGATCAACCGTCAATTAACATTTACAAAATATGGTCCTTATTGCATAATATAAATAAATGTACAGTTCTTCATCTCGGTCACAACAATCCAAATTGTTCTTATCGTCTGTCATTTGGCTTAGTAGCATCAATGGAAAAGTGGAAAAGTAATCTGATCTGGTTATTATAATTAAGTGTGAGTTGGTCAGACCAAACTTCATGTGTGATTAAAGAAATAACGCATAAGTGTACTTGCTAAGAAAATAGTTTTAAAAGCCTAACCCTGTTCGACCTGTCTAGAGTATGGTATAACGATTTGGTGTCCGTATTTAGTTAAAAACATTATGGCATTGGAGAGAGTTCAAAGAAATGCCACGAAGATGATTCCTGCATATCAAAATTATTATACGAAGACCGTGTACGTGTGCTAAAACTTCCCTTTCTCTCCGAGAGACAAAAAAGAGGTGACCTCATTCAATTATATCGTACTATCCACAATCTTTTCTCCGTTGACATGTCTCGCTTATTTGTTTTATAATCAAATTTTCAACGAATTTCATAGCCTTTTGTTGAGACAGTTTAAAACAAATCTAATAAGTTAGAAAGAATATCTCTTCACCGTGTCAATTATACCAGTAGTATCCAGGTAGTATAACAGTTTCTAGACTGACAAGTCATCTAGAATACGAAAAAGCATCATTTTTACCTGTTATGTTATCTTATATTTTACCTCATAAAATCTCCTGAATTTTACATGTCAGCTGCACATTGAGAATATTGTATACATTATGCGCATTATCACATCCCGCAGAATTCTTTTAAAAAACAAGTAACACTTGAATTGATGTAAATAATTCAATTTCAGCAGTATATTTTAGTACTACGCTAATAAGAACCTCCACCTACTGGGTTGATGTTTTTTGTACATCTTTAAATACGAAATGCTTTAAATGACGATAGACGTCTTAGAGGGGATTATATTAAACTTCAGCGTGAAAATTACCAAACAATAGCCAAGCAACAACTTTTAACGAAAAGAACGTTTTATAATTGGAATCTCTAACCTGATGACATCTAATCGCTCCATCAATTAATGCAGTACGATCGTTTTGTCTCTAGTTTGTTAATTTAGTAGTTGTTTTTGATTTTGTTTTCCTATTTCTTTATTTATATATTTGTGTACTCTATTGTTTTTTTACTATGTATGTATTTTTTAGAATAAGTTTTCTATTTTTGTACATAATAGATTCATGTCTGCCCTTCACATTTTAGAATAATTTTTCAATACCTTCATTCAATAACGAGAGTTGCCATACATTAATTTTTTCTGAATCAATTTGCCATTTCAACTTAAATTATGAAAACTAAGATTTATATAATTGAAAAGGTATATTAAAAGTAATTGCACAGTGACTAAAGATTCGTTTTACAATAATTATGCTATAAATATTCTAATTAAATGTAATCACGGAAAATGATTATATAACAATACTGTTCCAAGACAATGAACTGAAAACAATGGAATACGCCCATTCAGCGGTTCTAAATCAGCGCGGTATTTGGCTACAATTTTGCTCCACGATGTGATAAACAACAGGTTAAAATATAACTGCGCATTTATGATTCACTCCGTATAAATTAATTAATTCCTAACGAATACGCATCAACATAAAATCATTTAAGTGTTCATATAAATTCATACTCGATAGTCGCTGTATAACTGTGAATGCGATGTGTACAGTTTGACACCGATGAAATTATATGTTTATTACCCCGCTGGATTTGCTTATTGATTTATGAAATACTAATTTGGTGGCGGCAATCACATCCAAAATGGAATCCAAAACATAATCAGCGTAATTCTCAACGCCTCCTATCTTATATGACACAAACATCACTGGTTGTTTTTATGTGGAAACTTATGGTTGTGTTCAAGATTAAAAATTATAAACTACCCAACCAGCAAAACAGTTTTTTAATTTTCAGGTTATACGACAATTATGTTTTATTACTATATTATTATTATTATTATTATTATTATTCATTTCAAAATACATATTTGTTTTATATAGTGGAATTATTTTGTTGTGAATAACTGAAATATTTTATAAATTTATCATAAGAACATTTGGGCAACTAAATTATAAAACAGCTTGTATGACAGATATATAACTATTTTATAAACATTTCTGCCACAGTTTAGCTAATAAAACAAAAGCATTTTATAATAATTTTTGAATAAAGTTCCGTTATATTTCTAACAGCGCATAAAAAAATTACATCTGTTTCTTAGATGTGGGTTATCAACCTATAAAACTTATATTTAAAAATACTTGGAGACAGTTTTACTTCTATAAGCAAATAGCTATGCTACTCTGTAATATAGTTATTATGTAATGATATGAAGCAATCCTAAAAATGCAGAAATAGGTCAGATCTCATTTATTGTGGTTGAATTTCGTGTTCCCACAATTTCAAAAGTGAACTTAGATATTTATAGAATGTTTTAATTAAACCAGGTTAGTAAATTTAGCTAGATTATTATTTTTAGATACTTATTGAATAGAGTTTTGTCTGTGGAATTGTTCATTAGCATACCTAGATGTTTGGTATCAGAGAACATACATATGACTTCATTGATAGGAATTGTAGGAGATTTGATATATATTAGCTTAAAATACCTTTCAAATACGGTAATAAATGATATTAAAGCTACGCGGTGTAGAACTAACTACATCTTCAGTCCGGCATGGAGTAGCGAACGGCCGATAGATGTAGTTAGTTCTACACCGCGTACTCATGGTCCCTTCTGTCGGGTTAGACAGACGAAAGCAGCTAGGATTATTCGTCGGATACCTCACCTATGGCATACTGATGAGAGCTAATAAGCTCGAAACCGGTATATGTCTGGTAGGCGTCTGACGAATGACTCTAGCTGTTGCTATAGGTTTTCCAGGTGTAATTCAATGCTGGTCGGGGCATTAGCCCGCAGAGTAGTTGTTTCCTGGAATTCCGTGTTTGCGATATAAAAGCTAATAATAACGAATATATGGGTAGATATTGTGGGTGTAATCCAATGCGGAGCGGGGCTTTAGTCCGCAGAGTAGTTAGTTTCACACAATATTGTTAATACCTAAAAATATATAAAAAACGATTATATAAAGGTTAAAATTTTGTTATTAACTATTACTTTTGTTTACTATATTACTAACTACGTCTTACCTAAATAATGAGCCAAATCATGTTCTTCATATTAGTACTAAATTATTCATGGACGTATGTAGTGTCTTGATTTTTCTTGGTCTCGCAAGACAAGACAAGACCTAGACAGACTTGACAGTTTGAATTGCAACACATGCCAATTTTTTATTTACAGGACTTCCAGCATATAAAATTATTTTTAAAATCAAAGTTTATTGAGTCTAGATCCAGTTCTGCTGAACTAAAACTAATTATAAATTCACTGTCACTTGACTGAAACAACCCCGATTCTGCTTCGCCTATTTCGTCCATTACTTATTATGCAATTTGCCGTTTCTATATTTTATCTTGATTATTATTTTGTTTGTTTCTCATCTGTTTTTTTTATTTTTTTTTAATGTTAGGTATCTGAATTTTTCCTTGTTTCGTTATTTTGAAACTGAATAACTTTAATAAGTTTACTTGTTTGATGTTTTGCTACCTGTTATTTGTTTGTTGTTGTTTTTTCTTTTCTATTTATTGTAAGCTATTTCCAGTCCTGTAATTGGGATTAAAAGCCAAGTTAATCCCGTTGGATAGTGGAACGATAAATAAAATACCATAAAAATAAAACAGTTGTGGAGGGACATACAGGGTGTCCGGTAAGTATATATGGCATAATTTCGTGATTGTATAAGAAAGGTCAAAATAACACTAGTTTGTCGTAAAATTGTTTTTCCTAAAGTTTATAACCGACCTGTATAATTTAATGAAATTTTAATATTTTATGTAGGCCATAAAGGCTCATAAAACCATACTACAGTAGATGTTTTACACTGTCAGGGAAGTCAGGAACGGACTTATCTGGTGCGTATGGTTACTCATTGGGCCAAAATTTTGACAGGTGTCATTTTATAGTAGTGAAAACTGAATTTTTAATTACTTTAGTCTTACTTTAGTCAGCTGTTTAGAAAAGGTACTCTACATTTGTTTCGATAAAATTGACTGTTTTCGAAAAAATAAAATTTTTGTATAACACCTCATTGAAATAATTCATCAGAATAAGTACTGCAATAAAACACCAGTCGTTTTTATGATGTTAAAAATGTGTTATTGACAACACTAGTCAAAATTGTCATATTGAGGTACCTACATGCCATGTCTCCCGCTGATTATCCTGCAAGAGTCAATTACATTGGGTTTTACAACGATTTACATTATTAGGCAAAATCCAAATTTTACGAGCACTGTTTAGTTCACGGATGAAGCCAGTTTCACTCGAAACGGAGTAATAAATTGCCATAATTTGCATATCTGGCATAAAAAAGATCCCCATGCAATAGTACAGACAAAGCACCAACAAAGGTTCATGGTTAACATATGGGCGGGGATTATTGGGAATCATCTCATTGGACTGTTCTTTTTTGAAGACAGATTAAATGGTACCATGTATTTTGAATTTTTACAACAAAGCTTAAACGGTTTATTAGAGAATGTGCCCTTAGAAATTAGGAATCAGGTGTGGTTTATGTATCGTGTACCACCCCATTTTAGCAATTTATTTCGTCAGCACTTATCAAATACATTTTGGTTGTCGATTGATAGGTCGAGGTGGGCCCATTTTATGACCACCGAGGTCGCTCAACATAACTCCATTGGATTTCTTTTTATGGGGAAATTTAAAGACGTATTCGACGGTACTTCACACCAGGGAAGACTTGATAGAAAGAATAAGACACCATTTCGACGAAATTCGAGCCAATCCTGAGATGTTGTTTCAAGTACAACGAGAAAACATCCGTAGGATAAGAAAATGTATAGATTTACAGTGTGCCTATTTCGAAATTCTACTCATGTAAACAAAAACATGCAAAGCTTTCAAATTTCCTAAGAAGCGAAGCTTTCAAAAGTTATTCGGTGAGGTAAACGTCGATTTGGAATTGTATCAAAATAAATTATTCTTGTCTCAACTTAGGTACTTGAGTGCTTGTCCATAAGTCAGGTGCATATCAGCATTAATGTGACGTAGTAATAACAAATTTTATTATTTTAATACGTATTATTAGTTATTCGATTAGTTATTGTGTTTAAATAGAGTATGTTAATAAACTTGATAATTAAATAATTTTCGAGTCAATGCTTTAACGTGTTATACAAAAACTTTTTTTTCGAAAACGGTCATTTTTATTGAAACAAATGTAGAGTACTTTTTTTAAAGAGGAATGACCAAAGTATTTAAGAATTCAGTTTTCACCTCTTCAAATTGACACCTGTCAAAATTTTGGTCCAACGAGTATGGTGGCAAGGTCGTTCCTAACTTCCCTGACAGTGTAAAACATCTACTGTAGTATGGTCTTATGAGCCTTGATGACCTACATAAGATATTAAAATTTTATTAAATTATACAGGTCGGTTCAAAAGTTAAAGCCGAAAAGGTAAATCGCTGGGTACCCCTTAGGGGCTCTGTATTTCCGTTAAGGGGCACTTTAGGAAAAAAAATCATGACAAACTAGTGTTGATTTGATCTATATACACTCACGAAAGTATACCATATACTTACCGGACACCATGTAATGCAGAAGGCTGCAAGTGATCCAAAACGAGCTTATGTAATAACAGAACCTAGTTCAAGTACTGCAACCAAGTTTTACCATTTTTTAATCTTCAAACTGCATTTCGTTCTCATTTAATATCAATATTTATTTAAGTAGATAAATTGTATAAGCTTCAGTTTATCTAGAAAAAAAGGCGTGACTTCCAACTGAGAGCATACTAGTGTTATTATTTCCTTTATGTGTATGTATGCATGCAAATAATTATTGTATAAGTAGTCAATGCTGGATAAAGTTACTACATGTTAGTTACTCCAAAGACGATATATATCTGAAACTATCATATGAATAAATCCAAAGTTCATTCAAGACGCAGCACGAAAATAAAAAATCTCCCTTATAGATTTTATATTCTACATTATACTTCCGTCCCTTCCAACTGACACATGCACTGTTCGTTTGTATCAAATTAATAACATGGATTAATGGACGCAAAGAAAGAGTCTAGATCACTACGTCTGCAGCTGACGGGAATGTATTTATTCTAAAGAATAGACAGCGCAATGACATTACTTAGGGTAGTTTGTATTCTCGTCACGTTTGACACTAGGTTGTTTAGTTCCAGTTTCACTGCTACCCTAAAATCAACAATCTCGGGCGGCGCCGGTCGACACTCGATGAAAGTTAACGAGAGGTGTTAATTTATATGTATCCGTTAATTTGCAGGCGTTAAATTGGATTTATTTGATAAACAATAAATAAATCGCAGCATACGACGTTTAAATAGTATCTTAGAGGACATATAGAGTCGGGTGGTCGTCAAAATATGAAAAACGGATATTGTAAAATTAATTAATAATTGGGAGAGTATTTTTAATTCAAATTTTTTACTGTATTAGAAAGGTATTTTAAGCTAATATAGGTAAATCAAATCTCCTACAATTCCTATGAATGAAGTTATATGTATGTTCTCTGATACCAAACATCTAGGTATGCTAATGAACGATTCCACAGACAAAGCTCTATTCAGTAATTATCCAAAGAAATTAATCTATCTACATTTACTAACCTGCTTTAATGAAGATACATCTAACTGTCATTCGCTACTCCATGCCGAACTAACAGCCACAGACAAGAAGTGTTCTACATCACAGTAGAAAACCATTGAAAGCTAGCAACGTCTATCGCGATTCGGCGATAACGATATGTTGTAAATACAGAATTCCAGGAAAGAACTACTCTGCGGGCTAATTCACCGACCAGTATTGAATTAGGTACATCTGAAAAACCTATAGCAAACAGCTAAAGTCAAGCAAAACTGGTGGGCTATTTTGCTAAAAGATGAACGATTTTAACCGTTTGTTATAGGTTTTGCAGATATAATTCAATACTAGTCGAGTGAATAACCTACCGAATAATGTTTCATGTAATTCCGTATTTGCAAAAGCAAAATATTTTAAATGGTCAGCAATCACGTATAATTGAGAGTGGGGTGAAAATTAACATGAATGAAGAAAATATAATGAGTCTCGTTTCATCCAAAAATATAATTAAGAAAAAATGTAGAGAATTGAACACTTAACATAGAGGGCGTTTAAAAAGAGGTTACAAGCATTGGGACAGTAGAGGAGGTTCAGATTGAAAATATAAGAAACTCCTGTTCGAAAAGATGCAGTCTTGGCAGCTGAACCTTATAAGTGCTAAAAATTCTTTGTTCTCAATATCGCCTATGCATGCTTAAAATGCATTAGGATGCAATGCTTAGGTCCAAAACATTAGCAGATCACTATTGACTTACAGAATCTTAATGCCATTAATGAAAAATATCGGAATTATTATTATTATTACCCACAATCTGGAGCAGAGGCGAATGCCTATTATGCTCAAAGTAAACAGTATTAGAAATTCATACAGACCAGTCATCAATTATACAGGGTCATTCATTAATAATTAATTTTAACCACGTATTTGGAAGGGCTAACAAATATAGAAAACCGAAAAAAAATGTAGGTACTTGACTTTTCAAAAGAAAAGTAAGTCAGCCAACAATCGGTGAGACGGCGCACCTGGTACGCTACAAACTTTCTGGTGATGCGTTCGAGTGCTGAAGGAAAACCACGTTGCCATGTCGTCAAGACCACAACAGCATATTCATTAAAGTTCTGTACTGTAGTGAGTATTTGTTTCTAATTTCTAGTATGTAATCTAAAATCTATGCTGAGGTGCCTTTAAAAATGTGTGGATTTTTAATGTATTCGTTAAGCCTTTTGTCAAGCTCTGACGTAAAATTCACTTATTCCGCGAAAAATACCAGGATTTTGAGAATTTTCAGATTCATCTTGCCCTCGTAGTTTAAAAGCTCCGCAAAACTTTATACAGTAGGTAAGTGAGTGAATAAAACATATGTATCTATTTTTTGTCTCGTCTTCATTATGTTTTGAGAGCGGAAGTTAAACTTGTACGTTGATGTTACCAAAAAATGCAAATCGCATTTGAGTTGAATATGAGTTTTATCACTTTCATGTTTTTTTTTATTATTTTTTCACTTAAGTACATCATAATTAGATAATTAATAATTACGAACTGCACCGACAACACAAAAAAAACAACAAACATGAAACGCATCATCCTTCGCAAACATGGTAACTGATTAGGAGAAAAGAGTGAAAGGAAAAGCCGCGCTGCTTGAGATGCAGTTGTACGGCTACCTTAGGAAAACGAATTCGAACAAGTTCAGTGTTATTTCGCCGTGCACATATTAATGCGAAGTTGAACTGCCAACTGTGCCGTGTGTCCCGATTAAAACTGACCCGATGTCAGCACTTGATTACTGCGGTTGAGTATTGAGACTAATGACTAATATGTTAAATAGTAAATACTCAAGATTTTATGTTCAATACTCAGGGTGTTTATATAAACGCAAATTTGGCTGTTTCTATTATTCGGCGGTTCTGCAGCATTTGTCATTGAGTAGGTATTGATGACATTGACATGGCAACTGATTAGGAGAAAAGAGTGAAAGGAAAAGCCACGCTGCTTGAGATGCAGTTGTACGGCTACCTTAGGAAAACGAATTCGAACAAGTTCAGTGTTATTTCGCCATGCACATATTAATGGGAAGTTGAACTGCCAACTGTGCCGTGTGTCCCGATTAAAACTGACCCGATGTCAGCACTTGATTACTGCGGTTGAGTATTGAGCCTAATGACTAATATGTTAAATAGTAAATACTCAAGATTTTATGTTCAGTACTCAGGGTGTTTATATAAACGCAAATTTGGCTGTTTCTATTATTCGGCGGTTCTGCAGCATTTGTCATTGAGTAGGTATTGAAAATAAGGTTATTGACCTAAATACGGTAGGCCAAGGTTCGGATTGCCGGATTGTTTATCAATGAATATGCTTCGAACTGCGTTTTTTCGACAGCAGGAGCTTTTTTGTATTACTATCAGCATTTCAATAATAACTTTTCAGCCTCTTTTAATAAGGTACTATTGTCTTGTTTAAATAAGATATTATCTCATTATTTATGTAAAAGGTTGATTATTTGATCTGTTGGAGTTTTGTCACTTCTATAGTAATCACTTTTTAAACCAGAACTTATTATGTTAATTCTATACTTTTAAAAAATTATTTATAGTAAGGTAAGGGTAAGGTAAGGTAAGGTAAGTATAAGTAGATAGGTACTAGGAAAATATTTAATTTGACAACTTCGCGTCAAGACTATACCAAGATGAACTGGAGGCTGAGTTAGTTACAGTCTGGATATAAATAATGACTTAAAAATATTTTTTTCTTTGGCGTAAATATGCAATTTCATGACATTATAACCTAATCACCATGCACACACAGTAAAAAAGAAAAAAAATAACATATCGACAAGCGTAACAACAAATTAAAAATACCTAGTAACCCACAGCCTTCATAACAAATACAAGAGTAACAGTCTATGATCTGAATACAGTTGAGTAATAAGAATCGTGTCTATTTTTGAAACTAGTAACTCATGGTGCTGATACAGCTTTATTTGGAAGGCTATTCCAAAAGCGAAGCACTCTGTTAGGTATGAAAATTTTGACCCACACTTGTTTTAAAATTCTCCTTAGAGCTTTAACGTCTGCGTAATCTAGTGCCATTATTAAGCATACATAAATTTCAAGTTCCAAGTTCAAGTTTTTTCATGTTTTCAAGTTTCTTTAGACGATCGTGTTAGCATTAGCGTACTTTAAATATATATATAAATTTAAAATTTGGTCAATTAGTCCTGAAACACCCACAATTCCACATAATGGATATATGAAACTCTGATTATATCCATCTCGTCTCGGCAAACTTAAAAAATTACAATTCTAAGACATTTTTTGCATACGTCTGCATCCATAATATTATTACTTATATTGTTTACTACAAAACACCATATTGTCAGAAGCGAGACGAAGGAAATTATATTCAAAACAAAGCATATAAGTAAAATTTTACTTACTAATTCTATATTAGCTATGGCCTTTGTTCTATGTAGATAATTACCTGAAAAAAGAGAAAATAATCATTAAATTTTACAGATCAAATACATTGTAAAAGTTTCTACTATCACTCGAAATACTTAGTAATTGTAAAAGTAAATATAAATTTTCTTTTAGTGGTATTCATTTGTATCATACCTGTACCTCTACTATTTGAGGTAATGCGTTGTATTTATATGTTGGTATATTTAGGATAACTATAACTGACAACTCAATATCCAGGTAATGGATAATTTATGTTGCTGTTGTTTCGAAAATTTTGTGTGCAGTCAAAATTAATGTTACATAAACTTAATACACCCAATTCAACAAAATGAATTAATAATAGTTACGTAAATACTCTATAACAGTTGTAAAAGATATTTATAAATCGAGAAGTATTGTATATAAAAAGATAAATGACTATTACTTATTATAAATTATATAAGTATTACGTCTAAAATGATTAAATTTTCCTTAATATAACATAGATGAACGAGGGATATTATTTCCATATTTTTTAATGTTTTTCGTATTAATTAATAGCAGAAAAAAGACTTACACGTATGCGTTTGGAAAAATAATACGTCTGTGTAATATTACAGTGATTACCACTTTTCTTTCAATACGTAAAAATGTTTATAGTGTTTCATTGTATTCTGTTTAATATAACAATAAATCATAATACAAATTAAACATAAAACTTTAATTTTTAGATGGACCATGGCGTAAAGTAATATATCATTTGAACAAAAAATATGAAAATGACCCGATTGCTGGGAACATATTTGTCAGAACACGTGGACCCACTATACTGTAAACATAAAGGAGTCAGGTATCCTTCCGAAAAAACAAGTTGTATTGCGTATTCGTAAGTTTAGCATGTCTGATGATGTGAAGTGTAATCGCTTATAATAAAAACTGGATATATCACATTATTAATATTAGTATATACTACAGCGTATTACCATTACTATTAGGTATATAAATTTAATGATTCAAAATAAATGAGATTATAGTAAACGCACAGATCTGTCAATTATTTGAAGAAACTATTTGCAGCGCCATACGTTGAAAGAATAAAAGTTACGAGTACAATGGAAAATGAGGGCGAGCGCGGACATTTATTTTTTAATCTTCCCTAACAGAGCGTGATAATAAGGATTTTATTATTTATTCTGTATAATATCCTAGCAAGATCTGACACAACTTGTATTTGGAGCTACAGTTGTGTGAATTTTCATGACGATGTTTTTCCGTGTGTGTCTCATAATACTTAATTCACTATTGAATAAAAAAATTACTATATAATCCCCATTAAAAATACACCTTTAGACAATACGTTGATCAATTCTGGAGTAAGTATCCCATATCTAGACATATATGTAGGTCCTAGGTTTTAATGTACATGTCTTGGAGTTCAATATCACGAAAAAGTGAGGTAGTGGCAGAAATTTATTGATTCCAGGTCACGCTGATTTAATGTTTACAGAAATATATTATTACTGCTGTCAACAAATGCATATGAACTAAATAACATTTGTTTCTTTTGATAAGGTAATAATCCTCATTTAGAATAAATAAATTTAAACACATATTCTAGTAAATTTTGTAAGTGAAAATAGTATTCTCAGCATGTTAAAATAAGTAAACTAGCAAAAACCCTTAAAAAATTACTGTGCTTTACCAATAGTTACAGTAACAGAGTATTAATTAAATGTTATATTTAACAGAAATTTTTATGAAACGTTGTAGTAGAAATGAATGCTGATAAACTGTTGTAGTTTTGGTCTCAATAAACGCATAAAACCATTAGTAAATCGTATATCGCATAAGTTCCTCATTTTTATATTTTGAATCCACAAAAAGTAGCTAAGTAAAAATGTTCAAATATATTTTTCTCGTAAACGAATAAATTTTCTAATTACGTGTTATATGTTATTATATTGCCTAAAGGCAATGCTCTTTTAAAAAAAATTACAAATGGCGATCGTTAAAAATGTAGATGTAGGAACCTTTTCAAATTGTAAACAGTTATCTCAGAATCTCAAAAATGTGACTTAACAACTTTTTGCACTGACCCTTTTAATTGTATAAGCGATTACTACTTTTTATTCAGTGCAGTATAGATCACTGAAAACTTGTCGACAAGATTTTTTGTCGTTGTTAGACAAAACCTAAACAACGCTGGGCACCTTAACGTTTATTTTTAAGAGAATATATTTTATGACTGCACTTCCCCAAATTTCTATTCCCTAAGGGCAAATGACCCTCGCCCTTAAAATGTTAAATGGAAAGTCGTATTGTGTGATACATCATTTTAAAGGGCATTCAATTATATTTTCAACGGCATCTAGTTTTTTAATTTTAGATGAATTTTGGAGAAGTTAAAGGCGAAAAGTTCTGATCATCAAATTCACTAATTCTACTCAACTAGATGTTGAAAATACCAACCACCAACCTCCAATACATTTTGCTAATTCCAAAATGTGCATGTGATTATTTGAATTCTTTCTCTATTTTAAATTCTATTTTTTACAGTATTAGAAAGGTATTTTAAGCTAATATAAATCAAATCTCCTACAATTCCTATTCCCTAAGGGCAAATGACCCTCGCCCTTAAAATGTTAAATGGAAAGTCATATTGTGTGATACATCATTTTAAAGGATATTCAATTATATTTTCAACGGCATCTAGTTTTTTAATTTTAGAAGATAAATTTTGGAGAAATTAAAGGCGAAAAGTTCTGATCATCAAATTCACTAATTCTACTCAATTAGATGTTGAAAATACCAACCACCAACCTCCAATACATTTTGCTAATTCCAAAATGTGCATGTGAAAATATGTAGATTATTTTAATTCTTTCTTTATTTTAAATTCTATTTTTTACTGCATTAGAAATGTATTTTAAGCTAATATAAATCAAATCTCCTACAATTCCTATCAATGATACCAACTATCTAGGTATGCTAATGAACAATTCCACAGACAAAGTTCTATTCAATAATTATCTAAAGAAATGAATCTATCTAAATTTACTAGATTAATTTCTTTAGATAATTATTGAATAGAACTTTGTCTGTGGAATTGTTCATTAGCATACCTATGTTTGGTATCAGAGAGCATACATATGACTTCATTGATAGGAATTGTAGGAGATTTGATTTATATTAGCTTAAAATACCTTTCTCATACAGTAAATAATGTTACAAAAGCTAAAAATAAGGAATATGTGGGTAGATATTGTGGGTGTAATTCAACGCTGGTTGGGGCTTTAGCCCACAGAGTAGTTAGTTTCACACAATATTATTAATACCTAAAAATATAATAAAAAACCTTCTAAATTCTATGCTATTTGCTAAATGACATAATCGGCACTTGTCAAAATTAGATCAGTAGCACTGTCCTGGAACGCATTATAAGTATGTAATATTATTATATACAGGGTGAACCTAAAATAAATACAAATATTTTAACTGCAGGTGTAGTTCGTCATATAGATAAGTCTAGTAAAAGTCATTTTAAAAATTTTCAAATATTTACGGAGATAATATATTTTTTTAAATACCACATTTTGAGGACCACTAACCAGATAGACCACTGACGTAACCTTATAAAATAAACCATTTGATTTACTGAAGGCGAGTTATAATTTATTAACGTAAATTCAATTTTTGCGGTTGTTTCTAATTTCAAAAAAGAAACTTGTTTTTAATAATAAGTAAAGGAAAATTATCACAAACGATTAAAATATGAATTTGCGCAAGTTCGATGCTATCAATTAAAGTGTTTACGAAGTTACTTTGTTCAATGATTCCAAAAATTATCCATAAACGTGCATAAAAGTTCACCTACTTACTGAAAACCCAACTATTTAAACAGTTATCCACATTTCAGAAGTTAATACCATTGTACACTGTTAGAAAGATTATCACAAATTATACCCTTAAATTATTTTATGAAGAATAACAAAAAAACTATGATTTTCACACAACACCTTAGAGTAAATTTTCGCCACATAACCTCAAACAACGTGTCAGTGTCAACCATTTCGTATATCGTAGTGGATGAAACAGATTGTAAAAATAAACACAAAACATGGAATAACAAAATAACTAGCTCGATGTATGCGTTCAATATTAAGAGAAGGCAAAGTAGAATACTTAAAAGCAGTGTCAATCGCATGCAAAAAAACAATAGTGTCATAGGCACAGGTAACATGTAGATGTCACGAGCAGTAGGTGAAATGTCCCGCACCAGCCCCACTCTCTAAGATTAATAATCGAGGTCGACAAAGAGGTTATATTGATACCGGTGCACTAGTATGATCCAGGTCCAGCCCAAAGGAATAAGCTGTGTCAAGTTAAAAGTGCAAACAAAACATGTAATATTTGCGGAAAGGTATTTGATAATTTCAATACACGTAAATTCAAAGTTAATATGAGATACTTTTGCATCTTCTGAAATCGAACTAAGCTAATGATTTCTTTAAATAATACAATGCATGATGCATCTGTTTAAAGAGTTCCGGCACTAACTTATAAAACGTATTTAAATCGTCTTATTATTTTCACGGGCAGTGTCTTGTGTATTTAATTAACATTTTTCGTAAAATACAGTGCGATTAAATAAACTATGGCGCATTGTTCAAACAGTGAAAAGGTTAATATGTTAAAAGCATATTTTTTGTTAAGTAGTAATACTCAGTGATAGTGATAACATATTGTGATAAATCAGTTGGGGTGAAGTAAAAATTGATAATGGCTAAATTCTGGCTAACTATTGATTGTGAACAGAGAATCTGGTTTATATTTTGAATTGATTGGTGAGGCATATGAATGATAAAGTGGAGGGGATGGCCACTAATATTTTCATAAATAAACATATTTCAATCATTCTTTGACATGTCTAAACATTTGTTCGAGCCTATTCCAAGACATTAGTGTAACACTGACAACGCTGTGGAATTCACATCCACCAAGACTCTTAAAAATATTAGTATCGGAGTTGGATCATCGGTCCTCAACAAGTTTTCTATTGAAAATTAACGAAATTTATTTAAAATTCACTTTATTATTCCTAATTTTTTTTTTGTAAAAAACTATTATTTATGTATTCTACACAGCAAACTGAATTGCTGGTTAAAATATTTGATCTTATTTAAGGTTGATCCGTTCGCCCTGGATTTTGTGCCGTCCCTGCATGGATGTGTACAGTTGTTGTCCATAATATTTACTTTAAAATTGACTTGATTACTTTTATTATTGACTAGTTATGCAAAGTTTATAGTAAATATTAAGTCAATAGATGCGGACAGCGAATAACTTATAGACATGAGACATATGACCATTGGAAAACGATCAATAGAGGCGTCGACACATTTAAAAGTATAAACGGCGAATTAGCTAGAGCTCTGGCACATAATAAATTTGTCTGACCTTTGCCATGACAGTTATCATCACTTTAAATGAACAGTAATATTTGTCGAGGCATTTGTATTCTCTCCTCTATTGACTCGAAGAATTATGGTCAATTTTTTTATCTAAGACCGCTCTTCCTATTCAATGCAAATTATTTCTAAGACCGCTATGAATTCTACATTGTAAGTGCCATTATAGTTCATCTAAAAGTAGTTGAACAATCTAGTCATCAACAAAATTATCACAGCTAGTTCCGAAATTAAATAGAAAAAGTAATTATTTAGAAAATGTTTATGTTTAATAAAGCAGTTTTACTATTAAGTTCAAAAATGCATTGTTTATCCTAATTCGTAATGTATAAGCCTATCTTTCTCGCGTTCTATTCTGTTCTGGCGAAATATATGTGACATTTTGCTACATTAGCGCCGGTGTAGGTTATTTATGGGAACTTTTCTTTATCACAGACGTTTGATAGTGAATTGATTTATATACGAGTAATAAGTGGTTGGCAAATATGAATTAAAAATTAATCTACATTATTAAAAAAAACAATTATCCATAATTTACTCTAACACACACGTGTCTGAATAAATCTGTTCATAATTTTTTATAGTTAATTGTATTTGTGTAAGAGACGAGGAGACCAATATCTGTTGAGATATAAGTGGACTGCTACTTCCTGCTCGGCCTAAGCGTCTCGACTTGTAGGAAGCGACCTACATTGCAGCAGGTACTTAAATGCAGACCTCTCGCCCGGAGCGACGCGCCATTAAATTTAAAAATGATACTGCAGGAAACAACTTCTCCGTGGACTAATGCCCCGCAAGGCATTGAATTACCCCTGCAGTGTCTGTGTGAACAGCCAAGAACTCTTGTCGGCCACCCCACCAGACATAGACCGGTCTTTAGCCTTATCCTGATGGAAAAGACAATCTACGAAATTCGCGCGATTTGGATTTAAATTATTAATGATGGGAAACTATCAATTTTTCGCAAATTTCGCAAAACAATAATATAATTGCTATTTTCATCATTACTTGGGAGTAGTTAAACTTGAGCTTCTGGCAATATATTATGACAGTCAATGCCAGTTTCATGATGAGAATGAATGAATATTGCAGATGTCAAAATTGATTAAAAGTTGACACTTTTCCTGCCATTAAATAATTCGCGCGAATTTTTGCGAATTTCGCGTCCATGAGGAAAAAAATATTGTCATCGTTTCTTCTTATCTCAGAGATTATTATCATCGAATTCAAAACGAAATAGATGTCTATGTATTTGAATTTCAGACGTATTTTTGATATGTACAAATGTGCATATGAAAAAATAAGTAGTCCGCAAACATTATAATGACACTTAAAATTTAGATATATGTACTAACAAACATAATAAATGGTTGTGCGTGAAATACTTTAATCTTATCAGCAAGTTCACGAAAACTGAAGTGGAAAAATTGTGATGTTCCGTACCAGCGCATAACAGGCGGGAAATCGCTGTTAGATACGAGTACACTTTAGGCAAACAATAAAGTCTGAAGCGAACAAATACTTTTTACCAAATTATCCAAATTTCTATCTCCACTTCCATTCTCCCGTTACCTGAAAAATACTGAAAAAATAACAGCCTTTTTAAGGCGTCCGAAGCACAATGGAAGTACATAAATAAAAAACAATTGGACTTCAACACCAATCTGAGAGGAAGCAATAAGCATTTTTAAAAAGGAGTTCGTATAAAAATTTTGGAGCGCTTTATTTTACAGATCTACAATATAAAATCGAGTTGGCTTTAAGCACCAGTATTATTATACAAAGTCTATAACATGACAAACACTAGGTATAAAGATAAATTTTGTAAAACCACAAGATAATAAATTATTTAACATTTTATATTATCGCTGAGTATGTAAAACGTTCTAAATATACCATATTTTGCTTTACATAAGTGCAAAAAGTTCGAACAGGTTGATTTTCTTCTTTTAAATATTTATCATTTTCGGTAAACGTTTCCTGTCCCTTATAAGTGGCAAAGAAAAATACAAATTTAAAGGGAGACCATATTTTTCATTATCAGATTGTTCTTTAAATTCTGCGTATAGTAAATATCTAGTTATTGTCTTAACACTTTACGCGATGTGGAAGTTTAAAGTGTGAGAAATGCACAGTTGATAATTGAAGCCATCTAATTTAAAGAAATGAATATTGGTGTATACTCTGGTGGCAAAGTATGCAATTCTGGAGAAATAAATGTCCCAGCAACACTTCAGCAAAATGTAATTAATGATAATATAAAAACAACAGTAACTTACAATACCAAAAACTACAGGAAATAAATTTTAACAATAATTAGAATATGCTAAGAATATCGATCATCCAAATCAAATGTTTAAAATGGGACCTATTTACTTCTTTATGAAAGACAAGTCCATCAATGTTCATTTAATATAATACGTAACATATACTATTTAACTGCTCGAATCTTATTTCGAATTCTTTCTTTCAATATAGAGTCAGGTAGATTTACTGACCACTTTTGGATCCCAACAAAGGATGACAACAAATAAATAAGAGTACAAAATAGAAAAACTATAATACTCATGCTGAAGTGTAAATACAAAAAACTTTAATCACTACTAAAATACAAAACCAACAACAATTTAAAATCAGTGACATACCAAGCGCATGTCATAAGCAAACACACAGTTTACACAAATACACGCATGTTAAAGAACATTAGTATCAGCAAAACACTCCTTTATGGACGCTTTATTTGCTATGAAAGTGTTCCAACGAACGAGTTTTTGAGCTCAACTTTATTATAAACACTCAAGTCCAAGAAATTCTTCTTGGATGTCGTTAACCTAAAGTTAGGGGGTCCAAAGCTTATAAAAAATGGGTGACAATTGGTTCGAAATTCGGCATTTGATAAAAAACACATCCTTTTTTGTGAAAACGAAAGACTTTTACTGCAGCACTGGCATTTCCCCACAAAGTCACAGCATACGAAATGCGGTACCTAATTAAATAAACTAAAATATTCACCGCGCAATATATCATCAGTCAAAAACCCACCTAACAGTCTAATTAAAAATATTGTGCTTTACAACTTAGCACAAAGCTTGTCCACAGGAAAAACCTGCATCAATATATATACCCAAAGCTTATTTTAATAGAAAAAATCAATTGTTGGGTTTTGTGTAGATTAAGAGGTAAACTACCAACAACCAATGCTATGCTCTTTGATTAGTAACTGAAACAGAATCTAATAAGGACTTCAGACTGACCCCTGTGTTAAATAGAATGGCATCGTCGGCAAAGAGAATGCATCTCCTAGGTGACAGAAAATCGATAAATTCATTGACATAAACATAAGTGACCATAATACTGAGCCCTGAGGTACCACGTGGCGAATGACATTTGTCGGGTTACATTAATTAAAGAATTATAATACTTGCGATCATATTCTTATAATCAACCTGGCAGAAAGGTATTTTTCTATAAATAAGCCCCTGTTAAAATTGCATTTAAGTTCAAAAAACAGATGGACGTAGTAATCACAAGATCAGATCTTGAACTATAACATTTACTGGATCTACTTTTTAACGTAAGGATATGATATTTTAGAATATGCCATAAGCGTACTGTGCTAGAATTTGTCAGATTGATCGGGTTGCTTAGCTACCAAGTCTTTATTTGAATACGCCTTGTAGAGATATTCCAAACAGGACCCAAATCTTTCTTTATTTTTCCAATAAATAGCAGCAATTTATTACGAGACATAAGCATCCAAAAACAGATTTAGGAGACGAATACCCCGTAACAAAACATTTATCAATTTTTGGTTTTGTGGATAAGCCATTTTTCAAGCTAGTACACACGCGGCTGTAAAATAACGCCATAACGATATGTTTATGATATAATGTAAAGTGTATACCATGCAGGGAGTCAAGTTATACACATAAAGTGCTTGCTGGCCCAGCGCTACATCCCTTGGCGCCACTTGGTTTTCCTCATTTCCACCTACTATATATTTTCATATCGCGTATACAAGTAAATTCATGTTGTTTTGTGAATAGCGTCGGGTTTGAATCATAATTTAATTTTGATTTAAACGTAACATGCGGCTAGAGTGGACTGTTATATAACATTTATTTAATTTACCGTACAAAGCGACTTAAATAAATACGTTTTTATGTAACAGTTCCATATTATAAGGCCGTATGCAATTAAGAAGATAAAAGCGAAAACATTAATAAAGTTTTTGTTTTGGAACGTTTTATGGAACACGCAATAATAAATGGAAAATTATACAGGATTAAGTATACAAGGTGGTTTTTAACTTGAGCTATACAGTATGCGCCAAAAGTATGGAATAAATTCAATAAAAACGAAACAATTATTTTTTGGGAAAAATCGAAAACAGGTCGATTTTTAATTTAAAAAATACATATTTTAGCGTAAAATGCGATTTTCAAATGTCATTTGTTTTCGAGTAATCACGTCATCGATTTTTTTTTAAATGGCAACACCATATTTTTTCCTTGATTCTGAAAGATCTTTTAATTCTCTATCAGACAGTACTAAAATTTTGCCCTCTTACATAGGAAAGTTTTCGAGTAAATGACGATTGAATGTTAGAAAACGTAAATTTTATCCATAAAAAAGTAACAATTCTGAGGTATGTAAAATAAAATACAATTAATTAAATTTTATACTTAAATTAAATGTACGAATTGCCATCCACCAACTTCTTGACAATGCGCAAGTCTGTGAAGAAATTCTTCTTGCACATTATGAATGATTTCTGGGGTAACTCTGCGTATTTCGTCCCGAATGCGATTTTGAAGTTCTTCTAAATTACGTGGTTTATTAATGTACACTTTTGACTTCAAGTATCCCCATAAAAAATAGTCAAGAGGTGTAAGATCTGGCGATCTTGCAAGCCATTCTATCGTTTTTGCTTTATTTTAATTGATTTACGTTTTCTAACATTCAATCGTCATTTACTCGAAAACTTTCCTATGTAAGAGGGAAAAATTTTAGTGCTGTCTAATAGAGAATTAAACGATCTTTCAGAATCAAGATAAAAAAAATGGTGTTGCCATTTAAAAAAAAATCGATGACGTCATTACTCGAAAACAAATGACATTTGAAAATCGCATTTTACGCTAAAATATGTATTTTTTAAATTAAAAATCGACCTGTTCGAGGATTTTTCCCAAAAAATAATTGTTTCGATTTTATTGAATTTATTCCATACTTTTGGCGCATACTGTATTTAACAGAGTATAGAACTAAAAAAGATAATATTTATTAGGAGGAGTGTTAGAAAGGATTCTTTTTTTGTTTTTTTTTTGCTTATACCTGACTCGAAAACGGTGCATTGTAGCAAAAAATGAGAGCTTATAAAATTTTCTATAAGATTAGTTCTACTCACCTTTTTGCTATGGCGCACCGTTTCCAAAATATTTGCTCTCGAAAGTCAGCAATTAAAAAAAAAACTGTGATAATTCTCCCGGTAGCTCCACAGTCGTTTGTCTTTTAAATAAGTTCCTTAAAAGCATGTTTTCGAGCGATAAATTTTATTCAAGAATATATATGCACAGGTATGCTAATTTATCTCCAATGCGTCAGAAGTTACAGCAATTTAATTTTTTTGGTTAAAAGTAATCAATTTTCAAGATAGGTAATTGTGAAAAATTGAAAACGAATATATAAATTTTATTTTTATTTTACAAAACCTAATAAGGATAAAATGTAATAAAAGAAAAATTTTAACAAAACAAAATTAATCGAGCCTGTCTCTCCTAGACCAGGACCCTGGTAGTTATGGCATAATCCAGAGCATCATTGCTGCCTTTTTGCAGCTGTACCTTTCAATATTACAATATTTTGTGCATTTATAAAATATGTGGTTCAAAATTTATCTCGGTACCGTTTCGTTTTTTGTCATCACAGGAGCTAGGATATTGCTTTTGCGTTCCCAACCCCACAGGTCTTCCCCTATAACAACGACATTGGCTGCTTCACTTACGGACTGGTTAATAGCTGTGCTTACAGTCAATACGTCAGCAGCATCTGATGTTTGATCAGTTTATCTTTGTTCTGGTGGTTGGAGAGAAATAATTCTTGAGTCACTGACATTTCAGTTTCTATATTGAAGTTGATGTCGACACACTTTTTCATCCGATAGCGCCTTTCCTATTCTGCCGACTTAGTGCTGCTGGGAGAGCTGATATATCCATCCAAAGCAATGGTACATCTGACTCTATAGTGGGTCTTGACGAATTTGACGTACGTATCACAAATTGTGGAAATAGAATTACATTTGTCAGGTGACCTTATTTATGTAAGAGAGAGCCTTCATTACCAAATCAAAGTTTGGGAACATCAACGTACCGTTCTCGAGTTATAATCGAAAAAACAAAAATGAGGACCTTTCTACCCCCCTCTCCCCTCAAGCGGACGGGTTAGAGGCAGGGACTTTTAGTATGTTTACGTACTAACTACCTCAAACAAATTCCCGCAGAGAAATATTCGGAATAATTTAGGTGATCGCATCCTAAGAAGCTCCGTTCGAATAATTTCAAGAACAGTTATTAAACAAAAATTATTGGGTTAACGAGGATTTCTGTACTACTTTACTATTAATAGGTTAGATTTATTAGTTTATTGCAAGCATTTTCACTATAAAGCAATAAAGTTACACAGTTACCAGACTAAAACATATGTGACTATCTGGGTAGCATCTTTCTAAACACGGAAGAAAGAAAGAATCGATAATTCGTATCATAATTACCTGAAAATCTGTCATGGGAAGAGACGTAGGGTAGGACTTTCAGAATCAGTATTAACAGAACTAGAAATCTAATCAATATCTTTTTGATGAATGGTTTTCAATTGTAGTTTCCCTCCAAGTACCTAATCATGATAAAATACATGAGCACACCCCTGCTGTTACTATACCAAACCACGCCGAAGAAAAGTAACTAAATTACAGACAATAATTTACAAGCAACTAAATTTATCAATTAATAATTACAATATACGTGGTAGTAACTAAATACTAGAGTAATCTTTCTGTATTTGCCAAGATGCAGAGAGAGGTGACCGGTAGTCAGTAGAAAGTAAAACATAAGTGATAAGTCTTAAGAATGAGAGTTGTTGCAAATAGCAAAATGGGTTTTTTTTTTTTCTCATATATTTTCAGGTATTAACAATATTGTGTGAAACTAACTACTCAGTGGACAAAAGCCCCAACCTGCGTTGAATTACACCCACAATATCTACCCATATATTCCTTATTATTAGCTTTTGTAACATTTTTTACTGTTTAAGAAAGGTATTTTAAGCTAATATAAAACAAAATAAAACGCAGAAATAAGTGAGATCTCAATTATTGTGGTTGAATTTCGAGTTCCCACTCCAGAGGTTAGTAAATATATTAAATTTTTTAGATAATTATTGAATAGAGTTTTGTCTGTGGATGTTCATTAGCATACCTAGATGTTTGGTATCAGAGAACATACATATGACTTCATTGATAGGAATTGTAGGAGATTTGATACATATTAGCTTAAAATACCTTTCTTAAACAGTAAAAAATAGCAAAATGGGGTTAGACAAAGGTATCGCAAATATACCTCTAGTTCCTTTTTGGTTTTTAGACAGTTCTGTTTCACTTTAGAGTACACAAAACGTAACTTATTTTGGGATCATGTTATTCATTGTTGCAACAGGAATCCTTAGAATTCCTTTCTCAAGTGTTGTTGAGTTAGAGAAAAAACAATCCGTAGAATACAGAGCTAAGGATAGTAAGTGACATGATGAGATATGTTCTTGTCATATGCGAACCCTTAAATTATTAATTAATTAGTTATTAAATGTTTAAAATTATTTTTCTCGTTATATAAAATACTATTTAAATAATACGGCGCCCTTAGTCAACAACCTGTCAAGCTAAAGTCGTCGTAATCTTTTCAGACAAATTTACGAAACCCATAGTACGGTATAAATAAAGTTATATATCGGGACTGGTACAAAAAGAAATATACCAAATGGGCATACTTGTATTGTTCATAATTTAAGAGACCACAGGTCTTCTGCTTATTTGTATTAGAATAAAATATTGCTTGCCGCGATTGTCACTTTTCTGCTTTCCACACAATTGCCTCTAACTACTGAGGTACCACACCACACTTCTTAATTCTACTATTCGTATGCCCTCTTACAGTCGGCCAACCTGACAGCAATCGTCGTCAACATTTCATTATCAACCTCTATTTTCTTCGTTACACGATTTTCTTCTGTTCTTCTTTTCCACTCTCTATTGCACCAAATAGACTACTCACGGACACTTTTATTAATGAACTACATATTTCAACCGCATAGCTTACCTTCATACTGGTATTTTGGTCTTGCGCCCTAATGGCTTTATACCCATTTTTATCAGACGGTATTCATCACTTTACAATCACAAATTAATTAATGACGTTGAGCTCCTTGCAGTTCTTGGTTCGAAGAAGCCCCTCCGCTTCTTTGGTTGGTTTTGGACTCAGCTTTTACTCTTGTTAATTAAAATAACTACCCAAAAGAAGATATTCGTTCTTTCTAATTGTGTTTTATTTAACTATGATGATCTTCAAGTTTTATATAGTTTTTCAAGAAACCAAGGTGTTCTTTTAATTTCTAACAAAGCCAAAGCAATTATTAATATTAATTTTAACTTCACTCTTAAATTAGATAACAGAGATGTGCAATAGATAAATTGTGAAAAAAGTTGGGGATTGTACATAGATTCACCTTTGAAATTTGAGAAACATGTACTATCTGTAGTCAGCTCTTGTTTTTAGAATTGAAAGTTTTGTATAACTTTAAATCTACTTTTGGACAAAAAACCAAACTAAAATTAATAAAAACTTTTATCTAACCTTGTATTGAATATTGCTGTGCTGTATACTATAATGTCTTAACACAAAATTGTCAACAACAATTACAACGGATTCAAAATGTCTGTATGTGTGTTTGATATTCCTCCAACAAGTCATATATCTCTTTATATTATTAAGATAATTGAACTAAACAGTAAACTAAGAGTTCAGTATCTTTTTAGTATATACGTGTATAATTATACTAAGGAGCCGCTATATCTTTATAATATTATATTTCGAAGGTCTGACGTTCATAGTGTCAATATAAGAAACAATATACCACAACACATTTTCAGGAAAGCTTCACCTATTTAGTGTCATTTTACTTTAGTTAGGTTAGCGCAGACCTGTCTGTTACTTTATTATCTTACAAGAAAAAATTAAAATTAGAGCTAATAGAGAGAGTAGTTTAAATATGATGTACAAGTTATTTCGAAAATGTTGATACTGTTGTGGAATATATTGAGATCTTATGCTACTATTACTGTTATTATTTTATTAGTTACTATTTTATCAGTTATTATTTTGCTGCCGCTATCTTCTCAATGTTTATATGAGAAGAGGTGTAAGACAGCTTTGGCTAACCTCCTCCTTTTGTGTATTTGCATTATTGCCATTCTTCTTTATCTTGTGTTTTTGTATTTTATTTTGTGTGCACCATAAACCATTTATTATTATCATTATTACTTTTCTACTAGATTGAAACCTGATTATAGACAAATTTTAAATACTACGATAGAAAGCAGCTCCAAAATTTTATTAAATTTGATTTTACTGTATTTTTGAATATGTACACTTCTTAATATTCGCCCTGTATTTCTTGTATAATGTTAATCTTAAATTACATATTTTTATTTTGCCTCTGACGAAAAAGAGACGTTAGATAATTATTTAATAATGCTGAAATTTTCATTTAACTCATATATAAGACAAAGTGGTCGTCCTCTGTTTTACGACTCACTTTTTACGCACTTTTAACGATTATTATTCAACTAAGTTCTGCAGGTAAGTAAAACTGACATGACTTATGCGCAGCTTATTACGTACCTGCCGTAATCTTAATTAAAATTCCCTCAACGCCTAAAACGTGTTAACCCCACTTAAATTCCCCGATGCTCTAGTAAACCAGTAAACAAGGTATTTGATATTTTGTAATCAAATATTAACCGCTTACAATTTATACCAAAATGAAATTAACGTCCTATTTCATGGCGATACATACAGGGTATTCCAAAAAGAATATGGCTTATTTGAAGGGTAGTTGGGTCTTAAATATTAACTATAGACATAAATTTCAAGTAACTTCAAGAATATTTCTAACAAATAGTATGACAAACACTACGCTTTTACACATAGATATTTATCGAATTGTGAATGAAATTGTACGCGTTTACTTTACTTATTGCTTAACGAGTTACAAAATTATACATAATATTTATTCAGATTTTTAAAGCTGGTGTATAATTTTTTATTTTTTAAATACATTATTTTGTATGATTTTTCCAAATACGTGCAGATGAAAAAATATATTATTTTAATCGAAATGGCGTTTGTCCTAGACAATTTCGTGGAAAAATATGCCTAAAAACGGTATTTCAAAATTTAGTCTGGCCCCCACAAAACGGTGGCCGCCACAGCGTAGATCTGTGACGTCAGACGCCATCCGCACGTGTATACTTAAATAGAGCAGTTCATGTCTGCATACGATTTCCTTGCTTTTTGACAACGCAGTACATAACTTTAGAAGAGTTAATTCGTCATTTGTGATATTATTATTTATTGTGTTAAAAAGACATTGATATGGCATAAAGTTGCAAAATAGACTCGTACAACGGACCCAGAAAGTGCATCTTGCCGGGTACATGGAAAAAGTATTGCATTATGCGATTATGTACAAATACAGCCTACAATGCCTAATAACAAATATTTCACCGTGCCAAAAAAAATTAAAAGAAAGATGTGGTGTAGGGTGATGAAGAGCGACGAAAGGAAGCATTGCAGGTTTATTTGGAAATACAGGTAGGTTTAAGTTCATCTAAAAAAGTAAAATGTGAAGCTGTAAAGACTCAATTAAATTTTTCTTATTAAGTTACCAAAATATATACAAGGCGTTTAGAAAAGCAATAGTAAAGCAAACCTACATTTTTTGTTCATTTATTGTATTCAGCGATTCATACCGATTGCATATAACATGTTCTGTATTTGCTCCTATCATTTACGTGATGTACAATGTTATTTGAGGTATTTACAAAATTTTGCTATTTAACTACATTAAATTCCCTGTTTTATTCTGAAAACGTAATAAATAATGATTTTTAAAAACGTTTAAGTAAAAATGCAATCAGTATCTAGTAAATAGCAATAAAAATTTATTAAGTAAATTTACAAAAAGTTAATAAAATAACTGTTCATTACTTTTACTTATTATTTTCAAACTAAAAAAAGTAGTTTGCTGTGAATCTAACAATTTTTTTTTCTTGCAATATTAAATGATTATTCCTGAAGCGTTTTTACGATTAACATTCTAAGTTGATTTTCTGTATCAACCATAGATAACAATCGACAGGATTCAGGTCAGGTGATCGCAGTGGCCAGGCTATTTGTACATTATATCCTCTTCCAATCCATGGGCTACGAAGACCCATGTGCAGATATTGTCTATCATGAATACAGATATACGATTATTAAGATGTTCATTCATTGAGGAGACAAGACGCGTCGCGAAAAAAAGCGTCATTTCGATAACGTGTAGGAACGAAGAAATCACGTTATTTTGATCTTGTGTAGCAATGAAGGAGCCAAAAAGTCCTTCTCTTTGGTCATTTTATCCCAGTGTATAGAAATAGGTTCAACCTGATCCGTCGCTACTTCTCAGTGGACCATTACATTTAAATGAATAGATTCACCAGTCCCAATATATTGATTGCATCTAACATCACCAAACATTTCAAGCAAAGCGCTTCTTGAGCATTTCTGTGCCCACGAATATCAATAGACTACTAGTTTTTGACGTTCAAAGACTACTAACCAAAAACAGATTATGAAATTTTCTTTCTGTAAACTTATCTCACGTTAAACTTTATTATCTTTTTTGGCGCAGGCTCTGAACACCTGCTTTGGTAAAGGGCGAACGAAAATATTTTAAGCTTGGTTTGCTTACCGGCACTTGAAGTCCAAGCGCAACAGTCCAAGAAACGTTAGCAAAAAGGGGCTTGTTTGGTAGCATTAGACGTAGCCATTGATAATTGAAAACGGTTTCCGTTACTATAACTTTTCCGAAAATCAAGCACAAAATAACTCAAATATAATTCTACTAACAAAAACAGTTAGGCCACGAACAAAACTATCTGTTTTATTTGTGAAATTAAAAGTGTAACTGAAATAGATAGGTATATTAATATTAAAATTCAATTTAATGACCAAAAAGACACATCAGCCTCAAAATTAATTACGCGTCGATGCTATACGACTATTCTCAAAATTATTTTACCGAGCGCTTAAGCAAAGCTTACATTAAACATTCCACGGAGAATATCATCAGAGTGTGCGAAACGAGACATAAAAAACAAGTAAATAAATTACCAGCTCATGACAGTTGAAGAGCTCTGCTTTATAAAGATATAGCTGGCTCCTTTTGCATTGAGGCTGAAACTCATTTCAGCTGTGTCATATATGCGGATGTTCAGCTTAAATCCTCACAAATCTTTACAAGGTGGATTTTGCGAGATGGGTGCAAAAAACTGCACTAGACGAGTGAATCGTCTAGAATTAAAGTATGTAGTAGACTGCAGGAAAGCGTATGAATACTCTGAATTAATTTACATTCAAAGGCTTAATTAAAGCATTAGTCGAAATGTTCTTTTAAAGCAGTTTTTTTAATTATGGCGACCATAACACCGTGATGTGTCGGTAGGTGGTAGAAAGGTTTACGGTGTCAGGCGCATCGAAGTCGCCACTGTCGCGGATTCGATCCCCGCGACCGGAAGACCGTGGAATAACTATATGCACTTATTGATAGAAGATTAGCCACCTTCCCTGTAAATATGGTAGAATAGAAAACTGATGACGTATTTCAGTGTGACAGATTGACCTTGATCGGGGTTCGACCATCCTCTTAATTCATGAGTTAACATCTACGCCATCTATCTCTACACTCCATCTAAAAATTATAAACAGGTGAATGACTTGTATATAACATATGTACTTTAAAGCATAGGCATAGATGTTACTTTTCTAGAAAGGTTACAAATAATCAGTAAATCTAGGTAAAAATAGATGTGAATGGAGATATTTTATTTTAATAAAGTTTAATTATGTATTAATGAAAATATTAACAAAATTTCTTATTCAAGTAAAAATAAAACAACAATTAAATAGATAAATAAATAAATAAAAACTGTTCAACATGTAACTTTTATTAGCAGTCAGTGCAGTCACTGTCATCATCATTACCACTATCATTATTATCATTACTTCCAATATGGATTATAATCGGATGGATATGATCGATATTAAAATCTAAATCTCGTATTTTTGTTCTATGGTTTTTTCTTTTGGACGTGACTTATACATTTTTGCCAATCTTCCGCAATTACTTTTACAATTCCATTCCAAGTTGGGCTTCGGTT
Source organism: Monochamus saltuarius (assembly GCA_025584915.1). NCBI lineage: Eukaryota > Metazoa > Arthropoda > Insecta > Coleoptera > Cerambycidae > Monochamus > Monochamus saltuarius. The sequence goes on from CM046725.1 coordinate 47,978,425, forward strand.
TCATCAAATGGGATAATATTTTCTCGTAACCATCCTTGGAGTTCTGCTTTCCTCTTCTTCAACTGTGGTATGGAGCATTGTCCATAATGACGACAGACTGGGGTTCTAAATTTTCAAGGATGCGTTCAAACCATTTTTTAAAAACTTCTGCATTCGTTGAAATATCCTGTATTTTTGGTCTAAAATATCAGTTCTCCATTCTCCAGAAATCCGCTATCACCTTCTATGTGTGTCACTATCAAACGACGACTCTTTCCAGATGTCATTCTTAAACTAGTAGACCAACCTTCTATTGCTGCTACAATAAATGGGCAATGTCCGGTAAAGTAGATACGTACTACTCCTATCCTTATTGATCTGTAGAGCTTAGCTTGCCTCTCTTGTTCGTATCATCATTTTTGTTGCCTTATCTTTTTTCTATAGTTACATGCTAGCAAAACAGCAGAAGGAACCGTTTCTCTATAGAATTGTAAGTAAGCCTGCTTTATCTCTTCAGATTTCAAATTTCCATGTGCCTCATGCATTGGTAGTCAAGCTTATGCCACATTGACTTAATAGCCTTAGTCAAACAATCCATACTAGCCTAAATTTGATGTAGTTGATTGATTGCCTTCAAGACTGATGGAATAAATAGCAATTACCTACATATTTGTTCTTCTATAGTAATTCAGTTGTACTATATTAAATAGCCATCAATTTTGCCTGAAGTATTGTGGCATGTGACTTATACCTACAAACCATTAACCAAACCTTAAAATACCAAGACTAAACTCCTGAGATAATATATTGATATGATAAATAATATAAATAGATAAATACATATGTTTACAATATAGTATTAACGTTGCATATTTGGTTATTTGCCTCATATTTTCTATACGTATTAAAAAATAGGAGACTAGTTTGGTATAAATAACACACATAAAAAAATAATTACATCGGCTTTTCGAAGTAAGCTAAATAATATCACTTGACTTCTTTTTGCATCACATATTCTAGATTCTAGGCCTTCATATCCCAGTTTTTCCACTGTACGATTACGAAGCAAATTGTGTACAGTACCTTGCTATTAATTTCTTTTATATACATAAAATATTTGATTATAAGTTAATTCTAGTTATTTCCTCGTTTGGTTCACATGCAATACTGCAGTATAGTATAATGATGGTTGACATTATCTACGAATAGCAACAATTTGTTTTATTCAAATTTTCCCTTATCGGTGGCAATTCAGTACACGAGTTTTGTATCATGTATTAGGCACTACAGTGATATATTTGGAGTATTGCAAATACTAAAATGTTGTTTCAGGAAAAACAAGTGGCTGCGGTAACGTTGGATATACAAATTCACCGCAGTCGTTAGAGTTAACGATGTTTATTTTATTTTTTAAAGCGTAGGTGGTGATAAAATGTCGGAATCGGAGGTTTAAAAAAATTAAATAAAGGTAGATTCAGGTAATATCCAGAATAAATTAGATACTAGATAAATTATTGTAACACCAAAATAATTTTACTGTAACGCAGTTAATCATAATTATCTCTCTATCAAAATATATTTTACGATATTTATTTACAAGAGATTAAAATTAGACTAAGTTTAACTGTAACGAATACAATGGTTGGATTATGTATGTGTTCTTGTATGTCCGTTTTATTATTTATTTCAGTGGTACATACATAATACATAAATAATACATAAATTGATGCATTATTTATTATACAGAATGCATGATAAGGAAACAAATAAAATTTAAACAATCAAATCGGAAATGGGAATGAGGCAACAAAAAATTATCAAATTTATAGAAACAACACATGTTGCACAAATTTTCTCACCCCAGAAGAAACAACCAATGCTTCAACGGTCTTTACGGTGCAGGGTTATATTGTCATATAATTGCCTGCATGACAAAATGTTAAAAAAAAATTGAGGTTTAGCAACAATTTTAGAACACCTACTTCATTGGAGTGTTACCGTGATCACTGCATAATTCTTAATGTGCCACTGCTCATATATTATCATTAAGCATAAAAACAACGGTGGTGGCAGCACAAAAAAATTTAACTACTGCTATATCAGGAAAAAAATTGCATTAAATAGCGGTGTTTAGTAGATATAACCACCGAATATTCTTATGATTGAAGCTTTTGTCATTTATAAAATAATTCGTTTCCATAGTGACCATAATATGTAGACTTGTACAATCTTGGAGTTCCCTATCTAGGTAATTAGAATCTGCATTTTGTCTCCTTCACATAGCCTTGGTCTCAGTGTTTCTCTTCGAACAGACCCTACTCTTGCTAGGCACAATTATGAGCTGAGTGTCCTTTTACCCTATATTGGCTGTTTTCTACTACATTACTCAGATATTTTTATGATATTTTTACATTCATTGTCTTTATTGTTAACTTTTCTGGTTAACTTTGGTTCCAGTCTTTTTAAAAATTTTCTTGGTTTATTCATTGGTTACGTATTACATATTTTTTCTACGTTCGTGTAAAAAACAAAACTTTATTGAACTATATTTAGTGGAAAAAGTGGTTCTTTATTGCATTAGTGCAATACAATGTTTATTGCATTCATCTGTCATTCTACTACAGCGTTTTGTCACATGTGAACATAAACGTTCAAATCGACGTCACATTTTCTTAGACTTAGTGTCATCTAAATATAATTTTTTTGTTTTTGCATGAACGTAGAAAAAATATTATATGCAACTCGTACAAAAAGTGCTTATTGCACTGGACGTGATATCTTTTATCTACCCTGCATAAGTGTTTTACAAAACTGCTCTCTTAATTCATTAGTTTTGGTCGCTGTCTTACCATTGTTGCATGAAGAAAGTTTCAGGCTTCTGCTGACATGTAGAAATGTGTATAAATAATGGCAATATGCACATATGTTAAAAAATGTTATTTAGCCTGAATAGTGTAACAGAAACCAATTTAAAAATGTATTAATATTATCTTCGTAACCATATAAAAAGTGTGTCGACATATATGGCCCGCTACAGATTATGCGTGAATTCGCGATGCGTGGTTTGTAAGGAATTCGTACATCACGTTATGAGTGGATTTTTAACGAACAAGACCCTACACACTATTCGCAAATTCCTCGCATATCACGAATCGCGCATATCGAGTCGCGAATTTACGCATAGTCTGCAGCGAGCCTAAGTTGAAAAGAGGGATAACTTTTTACTTTTAATATCATGGAAAAAAGGTGCTTCTGCTTGTTAAAATGTACAAAAATACTTACAGGTTTATGTGAATCAGTATATTATGTAGAATGTCTCATCATTTCAAATCATTAGAAATATAGTAGATTTTATTATTCGTTACATTTTTATTTCTAAAAGTTAAAACGACCTTGTCAGGAGCAGAAATATCTGTGGGAAGATTTGTTTAGTGGAATTTGTGCATTTTTGTATGTGCATAATATATACTTGTTGATTTTTGCAAATGTACGTAAATCTGTGTAATAATAAATATCTATTTTTAGTACAAATTTTAGTTACATCAAATTTACATTTAACGTAGCTGGGTTCAAATAATATTGACATCTGGTGTAAACTATTACTACTTTTACTGTCACAGTGGCAAATACATTGTTTGAAATGAATGTTATTGTATGGCTTAGATACACAGGCAATGGCGCAGTTTTGATGCAAGCATCTAAACAACGTACCATTTCAGTTTCTGCTATATTTATGAATTGTATAACATTTAAATCGGAATTAGCTGCAAGCGCACGTAACAAAATACGTACATATTCTTATACTTACTTTTACGAACATACCACAAAAAGTCCTTATTACTGAACCGTACATATTTGCCTACCACACCTTAACACAAGTAAACGCATTAGGTTAGATTGGTGTGCATCTACGCATGTGCAACAAAAATCACATGAAAAAATTTCATAATTAAGTGAATAGTTCCAATATAGTATATTGTATTACCACATTCCTCCAGAAATTTCCTAATTTTATTACGTAAAAACACATATACTTGATTTAGCCATAACTTGTAATGTAAATTAAAGATTACCAGTAATGTAAAAAAAAATTTAACAAAAAATGGAAATTTCCACCCATTCTTATCAGTGTAGTCCTGATTTCTTTGTAATTACAGTGAAAAAAGGTGAGTATGTAGCTACATATGACAACAATATTTAAATCAATTTGGTCGCACAATGGGAATGGGTTTCGAATGAAGTATAACAAAAATAATACGAAAAAAGATTACATCCACATCGGTAAAAAACTATTTAAATTAATTTAATACATACATAGATAACATATGTACAAAATGTCAGCCGTAAGCAAAGTATATTTCATACTGCCCTATCAGACTTCTTAAGTATATAAAAATGTAAATTAATCCCATTTCAGCTCTAAGTGCAGTTGATTCCACCCTCGGAAAATGCTGTTCTTGCAGCATATCCAGTTCTGTACAACATCCGGCGGCAGCGACTGAGTTTCAGTTCGTATGCAATTCATCAGTGTTTGCAGGAAAGCGTGATTGCGGGTGCAATTAATTTCTCCTTCTGCCTGGAGAAGTCTGAGTGCGCGATGCTTGAATCGGTCGCCTCGGGGCGAGAATTTCATTGTTACACACTCTTCGACATCCCGATTCTCCGCATTATTGTTACTGCAAGGATTCCAGTTTCTGTGTTGATAAGGTCAAGTTTAATACGGAAATAACTCGAGAAAAGTTATCCAAATAACAACGCATTGCCCAAACAACCTTCCAAATAAACTTTAATGTATTCCCGTGGATCCAGTGAGTGTCAGGAAATATATTAACCGAGATAAATACCGCTGGTTTACTTGTTTATGGAGATGCCAAGAAATTTTAATATTCTTAAAAGGTAGATTTGGAAGTTTTAACTTTTCTCTTTAAAGTCGTATTTTCCAAATAAGAAAAGTGCATATTACATATAGGACAGGGTATAACGTGCATTCAAAAATAAGAACATCAAAGATGTTACAAGTTTGCCTTATACATACATACATACTAGAGATATTATTATTATTATTATCATTATTATTATTAATGTAATTAAAATACAAGGTGTTAAAAAAAGAGTGTAACATATTTCAGGAGGTAATAGCAAGAATCAAAATAAGCAGAAAAGTCTTAATAAACATGGGTCCGCAAAGTAACGGTTGCGGAGATATGGACCACAATTCGTTTTTCAAACATTTTATTTTATTAGGAATAAACCGACAAAGGAAGCTTTTAACAAACAAAAAACAAAGTTACAGAAGATGTTCAAAGTGCTCTCCGTCCATTTTCAAGCAGGCACGACATCTTCGTCTCAACGATATTCGAACTCTTTCGAAAACACCCTCCTTGGTTTGGATTTCTTGACACTTTTGATTAATCCGTAGCTGCAGCTCTTCCAGGCTATTTACAGAAGTACTGGAGTATACACTAATGTCTTCAAATATTCCCAAACAAAGAAATCTAGAGGGTTCAGATCAGGCGATCTTGGAGGCCATAAAACAGGTCCGGCCCTTCCTACCCATCTATGTGGAAATGTTTGGTGTAAATGCTCTCTAACGGCCATGGAAAAATGAGCTGGAGCACCATCATGCTGGAACCACATTTGTTGCCTCTGATTTAAAGGAATGTCTTCCAAACACTCATACCGTGTGTTCTGCGGAAAATTGAGGTAAGCAGCGCCTGTTAATCGTTAGAGAGCATTTACCTCAAACTTTTCACATAGATGGGTAGGAAGGGCCGGACCTGCTTTATGGCCTCCAAGATCGCCTGATCTGAACCCTCTAGATTTCTTTGTTTGGGGATATTTGAAGACATTAGTGTATGGTACTCCTGTAAATAGCCTGGAAGAGCTGCAGCTACGGATTAATCAAAAGTGTCAAGAAATACAAACCAAGGAGGGTGTTTTCGAAAGAGTTCGAATATTGTTGACACGAACATGTCGTGCCTGCTTGGAAATGGACGGAGGGCACTTTGAACATCTTCTGTAACTTTGTTTTTTGTTTGTTAAAAGCTTCCTTTGTCGGTTTATTCCTAATAAAATAAAATGTTTGAAAAACGAATAGTGGTCCATATTTCCGCAACCGTTACTTTGCGGACCCATGTTTATTAAGACTTTTCTGTTTATTTTGGTTCATACTATTACCTCCTGAAATATTTTACACTCTTTTTTTAACACCCTGTATTAAGCAACATAATTCTGAATTAAACAACACTTATAATACAGGGTTAACTATGACTAAGTACAAAAATTTTAACCACGTGCTCAGGAAGGCCTAAAAAAATATTCCAGAATTTTAGCTCGATATTTAAAAATGGGGCAAGACCCTCTTTTTCTACGGAAAGTCGGCGCCTATGATACGTACTACTGAGATGGCTTAGATCCATAGATAAAACTTACATCTGTCAACAATATCTACTACCATGCGGTCGGTTTTTTACAGCATTTCTAAATGCAGTAACGACAAAAATTAACATTCTTATTAGTAATAATACCTGATAAGATACGTAGGTAGCAGTTAATCCGTTAGCTCCAATATTTTGCATTCGTTTTTCATTATTTCGTTACAAACTGGCAAAAATACATTTGTATTCATTATAACCACTCACTACCGATAAAACACTTCCTGTAGGTACAATGAAAAAAGAAAACAATAAAATGTACACGCGGCAGTCTTGTGCCATAACCTAGAAAACCAAACCGGCGAACTATATTGTGGGAAAGTATCTGCACCCAACACAAATCTCTATTTAATAACTATAAATCGTTTAAAAATTAAAAAGACACTAAAAACTGAAGAAGAACACAAATCTACAACGTACCTAAATACATGGTAAACACAGGAATTAAATTATGACTTGACTGGAAATTTTGTGGTCAAGTTGCTAGTTGCCTACCTTACCTACTCTGATTCTTTAAATGCGTGACGGACAAGTCGCACAGGCGGCGTTAAATAAGGATTTAATATAATTTAGAAAAAACATTTTTTTCGATTTATAAATAAGTTTGGAATTTTTTTGAAGGGTGATTCCGTTAATTCTTAATTTTTTCTATCGCCTCTTAAAATATTTGTATATAGTCATAGTTAACCCTGTATATTAATCAATAAATAACTTCACAGCTTCACAGAAGAAAAAAATACCTTTACATTTTATTAAATTTCAAAAGCTTGGTAAAGCTTCAGGCAAAACAGATCAGAGTTATATGACAAGATTTTTGTGGAATTCGCTCCCAACAACATAACCAATTCGCTGACGGTATCCCCTTTGTTCAAGTGACATAACGAGGTTGCGCGGCATAATTAGTATTTGTTTGAAGCTCGGGAGTGTTTAAACTGCAGAACTGATTAAATTTTTGCTGCCAATATCAACGCCGCTGATGAATATCTCGGTTAGATGGCACAGATACAATTTTAAAGAGATGAGATTTTAACCAAATGGAGTTATGTACTGCTTGTTGTGTTGTGAGCAAATTCATTTTTCCAATTACCTTTTGTGCCGCAGCATTTTATATAACTGGTGCTTTTACGTTGCAGGAATTAAATGAAATTTATTAAGCACACTATTACGCTGAATTTTGTAGGGTGTTTAGAGCAATAAATACCCATGGAAATAAAGTCGTAAATAAAGCACCTGTCCAATCATACATGTGGTCGCATTTTTATCTGAATCAGGTAGCAATTGCTTTGAATTTATTATAATTTTAAATATAGGTGTTAACAAACATTACACTTTATATAATTACGTAACAAATTTAATTATTACTGTGCAATTATTACATATATCAGTCAAATATTGAGATTAAAATTAATGTTAAATGAATAGGAAATAAATAATATACCACATAAAGGCACGCGCACATACAAGGTGTAACAAAAGGAGCTGGTCATCTAAATAACAATTTAATTTTAGTGACAAAATATGACGATTTAACCTTAGCTATGTACAAAAATTCGTCAGTTAAAAGATACAGGGTGTTGAAATTTTAAAAATGTGTTTTCGCAATAAAATCATCAATTTTTTTCATACAGGGTGGTCTGTAAGTAATGGCCCATGTCATACTACATTTTTCACTTCAAAATATTACGATTTAATCCAATATGCCTTAATAAAATGTTGATATTAGTTAAGATACAGGGTGCTATAATTGGAATTAAAAAAGTGATTTTTTTCTAATAATTACACTGTTTGATTGTATCATTTTTCATTCTAAACGAATTTTACAATAATAAATAATGATTATCTATTTTAAACAATTTAAAGGCAGTTTATATAGATTTAGGGTGCAATTAATATTTCCCCATTTACTTAATGTACTCTTATATCAGTTTTTGCATTTTCTGACAGTAATCTATATTTTTTTTCTAGCAATAAGCGTTCCCTTGAACATTTAAGCATTTATGGGTAGTTTATATAGGTTTAGGGGTAGTAGCGACATTTCCCCAGCTATCTGACGTATTTCTGGACCATTTCTAATGTTAATTAACAATAATCAATTTATTTTATGATTTATCCGTTCCCCCGGATAAGCCAAAAATCGGCTATTTTTAACATTGTCCTTTGCACTGATGTAAAATTATACAAATAGTATTTTTCGACATGCAACGTTTTTAAAATAGAATTCATACTGATTCTAGCAGCTCCAGATAGTCGTTCTGAATTAGTTTGTGGATAATTTGCAATGTTAACAAATTTTTCATCTTTTTTTCCTGGAAATTTCTAAACAGATTTTTTAAATTGTTAATTATCAGGTTGTAATGTATTTCTAAATTCTCCCAAATATTCTCGATGTCAACAAATTTAATTAACAATAAATAATAGTCACATTTCTCATAATTAAATATGAAAAATTATTGTCTCTGAATTTTTTGATTTTGTAAAGTAATTGATTTTAACCAAAACTGGATAAATACCTTACATTTAGAAATTCACTTTGTAAGACTAATAAGTCTACCATTTTTCTTCAAAAAACAGGTAAGTTTAAGAATTTTTAATAAAAAACGTGATAACTTAGAGTTAAAAAGGTACGCTCACATTTACGGCACAAATATGGCGCCGTCGGAAATACGTCGAAATATAGAGCACATTACACTGTAAAAAAGTCAAAAGTTGCTGTGTAAGCGAGATTTTCCAATGTGTAATTTAGGATGTGTAAAAATTCCGTGTTAATAGTTTTACACACTATGGCTTTTTTGTGCGTTTTATACAAAATGTGTTACAATTACTAGTATTATAATAAAATATACTGAATGTGTGTAATATTTACCAGTTGTGTGTTAAAAGTACACCAATTTGTGTAAACTTAACACGTACACAACTTAATTGTATTCTATATCCCTACTCCTGACTGGTTGAGCACAACTGCGCAGCTGCAGTATATCAGCTGATCCAACACACGTCACTACGCCATATTGGTCATGTAGCGGTGTTGTGTACAGTTACCTCTCGGTCACTGTGTTCAAATGGAGAATATTTAAATTTAAATTGAGGTTTAATCAAGGAAAATGGTAAGCACTTACTTCTAACTAACTATAACAAATATTACTCATAATTGTAATAAAGATAAAACTAATTCGAATATAACTTTTAAAAATATTAGGAGTTTACTCTGACGTTTTAGGTTACTCTGTAATCTAACTTTTTTCCTAACTCCTATTATGTAGTGCCTAAATACATCTTTGTTTGTTGTTGCATTGTTTATGATTTACTAGAACATTATTAGTCCCTTATTAGAATATGTACTATTATACTGTTAATTTTAATACATACATATTTTGTTAGCAGACTTGGTTGTTGTTCATTTGAACAGAATTTTATATTTTTAATAAAATCATAAAAATTAAAATATCTTGTATTTTATAATTACACCATAATTCAGAAAATTCTTTATATTGATACGGAAGCTCACCTACCTTGTTAATTATGTTCCTGTTTGCTTTTGAAAATATAATTTTTAATATATACGATATATTCTGCCGTTTAATAGAACATTCCAAGCTCTATTCAATGCATTCTCGACGATAGGTAAAACCTCCAGAAAATGTCAAAATAAAAGTATTTCAAAAATTATATTTATTAAAAATTATTTCTTCCATATAGGAACATAATTAAAAAATTAAAAAGATATGTGAGTCTTCCATATCAATACCTATTATACAATAAAATTAACTTGTTAATGTGTAAAGCCTACACCTTCAATCATACAAATAACACAGAAATGTGTAAAAGTTACACGTACCATTTGTTATATTAACACAGTGGATTGTGTTAAACCTTTAACACACTGCTACATACACAGAAATGTGTAAAAATATACAGAATTTCGTGTGGGCTTCGATTAACACAGTATTGTATTCTTTTTTGTTAAAATATGTAATTATTTATTTTTATAGTGTATGATTTCTCATAACCAAAAACATCTATTCCCAAATTTTTAAGTTGATACAATGAAATACAGTGTAATTATAACAAAAACCACTTTAAATTCCAACTTTGACACCCTATAACTTTTTTATTATCAACATTCAACATCTGAAAGTAAGGCTAGCCTATGTAATTCCGTTTACAAAGAAAAATTAAAATAGTATTTAAGAAGTGGAATAGTTAAACACACTTATAGTAACTGCTATCCCTGTGTTAGCAATGCATAAATGTTCTATTATAAATACAGAAAATTTAATGTTTTTGCCTAAATTTTTCAATATCATATTGTCACGGAATTTGCCCCACTCACTCCCAAACTGACGACTGTGGCACCGCGAATTGCCTAAGATTGCCCCGAACGCCCCTACGCCATTCTGGTAAACAAACAACATGCCATGAATCGAGGCGGTACTAGAAAATTGTGGAAACGACGAGAAGCGTTCCAGTCGTTCGAGAAAATGGGTCTAGAAATGCTAGAAAATACCTGGAACATTCGTTGGGTCTATAAAAGAAGAATAAACGGCCGAGTTAGTTAGTCTTGTATAAGTCTTGTATTACAGTCTGAATTAAAGTGTTTAGTTGGAGATATCAAAGTGATTTAGATAGCGATTAATTAAATAAGTGTTTAGTTGACCTGTAATTAGTAGTGTGCAGTAGTTAATAAAGAAGTAATTAATTACCGGATTGTTTTGCTGGAAGTAAGAGAAAAGATGGATTGGGAAATCCGTGACAATATGTTTCTACTCAGATCATTTTAAATGAATATTTCCATTGGAAGTCAGTTTAGTCCTCTTCTTCTCAGTTTCTATGTTTGTTCTTTAGGAGCCGGAAAAATCATTTTAAAATTTCCACGTTAACACTCTGTATATTTTAAAGGATACATTTTTGTATATAGGTTAATAGACTCAAATCGTCATATTTTATCGTAAAAAATATCCAGTCATTGGCTTGTGCTTGTTTTTACACCCTGTATAATGACCGAAGCGTAACGAATAAATACGCTCATGATCATGATTGCCATCTCTAACAATACAGGGCGATTTTTAAAATGTGATATTAATTTTAACTGATGGCAGTAGGCAGTAAAATACATTTTCTTCTTCTTTCGACTAGAATTTTTGTGCGACTTGCATGCCACAGTTAATTTTAACAATTGTTCATCTGTGCCATTTACTGTTTTATTTTGTATTATGAATTGTGAAAATGATAAAATCTCCTAGAGAAATATGTTGTCATTATCCTCTTTCAGTTAAATCCTTTACATCTGTCAAGATTTTCAACAGAAATTGATTTCTATTGCCGGTTGTGAAAAAATTTGATAATATGTATACAGCATAAAAACTGCATTAATAATTTATTGCAGGCTTTGTAAATTATACTTTATAGAATTTATATTTAAAATATTTAAATGTGAATGGAATTATAATTACTAAAGTAATTATACTATTATTATAGATTATAAATTTTATACATGATGAATGCTATGAGATGTTCAGCTTAAAATTCGATATTTTTAATATAGGAGAATTAGAGATATAGTAACTATAAATTTCTAGTAAAAGAGCAGTAATTTTCTTATTGCATATAGGAATACAGAAATCGAATTTTAGATAATACCTTGAAAAATATTGCAACAAATTATATTCTAATCAGCTAAGCCGAACTGAATGTATCTCAAAGCTTATTTATTGTATCGTGACTGAAATATCCAAGAAAATGTAATTTTTGATGTTTTGATTAACAATAATTAGTATGTCTACTAATGGATTAACAAGGATGGTTCCAAAATTAAATGAATTAAATAAAACGGGTTTATCTAAAAAATATCGTTTTTGTAGCAAATTAATAGAGGAATTGAACTGCGAGTAAAGAATGTCAAATTTCGCAACAGTTGTCAAAATTGTATAAATTTTAAAACTTAATTTCGATCGTATCTGTGCAATGAAGCATATCAAATTCCAATTTATAAAAGAAAGTTGTATTGCTATGAGTTACTGCGTTACTATTATCATTCAAATTTCGAGGTTGAAAAGATAACAAATTAGAAATTATGAGTTAAATTCACTATTTATCTTCTTGCTTTGAAACCCTGTACAAAACAATGTATCTGAAGTATTGAAATTATTTAGACTTCTTCTGTATACCCTATCATTTTTGACCAGTAAATTCTGAACACCCTGCATACATAAAGTTTCAAGAAAATCTTTATACACTAAATATATTTTTTACCGAAATGCTTCAGTTCATAAAATGCATAAAATAGTGATAACATACAGCATGCAGTTTGACTATTTTTCAGCAACGGAACTTGTATAAATGAAGTAACAAAAAAAAGGTGGTACTTGCTGTCCAGACAATACGGCCGATTTTCCTTTTCTTCCAAAATACTCTCCTAAACATCAAAGCATGGATATACAAGAAGGCTTTAATGGTGGCAAAATATCTCATAAGATTGTGTATTTTTCAACATAAGAATTATCAGTCATGGAAATTTTAAAAGTTGTCTGGATTTTCGTAGGTTTTTGTATAAACGTAGTAATTCTCCTACGTTGTCTTTGAGACAGTATCCAACAATAATATCTCTCACTTACGTTATAACAAAAACCATTAAATTAATTCCAATTACAATCAGATTTTCAAATCCATTTATAATTCTAGAAATATACGACATATTCTGTCTCTTGTTAACACTGGCACCATAATTTATAGATTTCCTCTATATTACTGCACTTTAATATTTTCCGGGGAAAGTTCCATTATTTCTAAATTGTGAAATAAACGAAGCAATATATAGTACGAGTTGTACGTATTTCTTTTTAAGATCAATTCCAGTGAATGATTCATGTGGGTGACTCCCTTCGGCGACAGAAAACGAAACCAATAATCGAATCGTTTATTTCAAAACTACATCGTTTCCGATACCACTCTTTCTTATAGCTTATTTTTATTTCGCTGGTAATAAGAAGGTACGATTAGAGACGAATATAGGAAAGGAATTTGTTACATAACATAAATTGTTTATAAATAATAAATTAATGTAATATTTTTCGAAATAGTAACATATACTTATACTCGTGTAGCTCAATTTCAATTTTTTATTTATTTATGCTAATTATTTCACAGAGTTTAATAAAAGATATTGATTGATTGCTTTGGGGATAAATGTGAGTTTTTTGGGGTAATCCGAATATTTACTTGCATCAGTGACGTTCGTGCGAGAATATCACAAACTCTTTTAATAAAAAAAATGATACGCCACTGACTTTTTCCGGTTTTGATATTTATTAGAACTCCGCCATCAATTCTGAATGAAATTGGTCTCTTCAATTTTTTTCGTAGGATGCACCGTTTTTGAAGAAAAAAAAACATATTTTATTGTAGATTCTGTTAATCTTTTATTTAAAGGTCTCTTTTACTAAAGTGTTATTATGGTCAAAGTAAAAATGCAATTAAACATTGAAAATAAAAAGTTGATATAAATGTGGGTAAAAAAATTCTTCGATTTCGAGATACAGGGTGTTCAAATTCTAATCTTTCAATTGTTTTCTTTTAAATATTTCATAAAATGTTATTATCTAATATAGAAACATTAAATCGAAACAATAACACAAAACAACAGCAATATAAATATTTTTTAATAGTCGCAAACCTATAACACACGTTGAAAATCACAACAGATACAAGAGTCAACTCTTCGCCTCATTGACTGTCGTATTTGCTGAAATAGTCCTACTGTATTGTCTCATAACCGGCTGCAACTGGATTCCTCAGGTCTTCAACATTTTCGACGGGATTAGAGTAAACTAATGACTTGAGAAAACCCCAAATGCAAAAATCTAAAGAATTTAAATCCGGAAAGCGAGCTGGCCACTGTTACGTACCTACTTCTCCTACCTATTCAACGATTTGGATATACTGTATCTAAGTGACGACGTACATTAATGCTAAAATCGCCAGGAGGACCATCAAGAACCATAATTTTTTTCTGAGCAGAAAATAATTTCTGCAAGAAGAGCAGGTAACTCTTCCTGTAGGAAGTGACGATAAGATTCGCCATTTAATCGTAAAACGATGTTGAAAATGACCTCGGAAAAATCGATGTGGATTTTCATCAGCCCGTAAGTGATTGTTATGAAAATCTCTTGAAAAACTTGCCTCGTCAGTAAATAAAGCGCCATTTAAAATATTAGGATTTTGAGCGGTTACATGAAGAATCCATTGACAAAAACTAGACGCATTAAAAAGTCTTGAGGTAGTAGCGCCTGTACATATTTAATATGAAACAGGTACAATTGCTGCTCTTTTAGAATGTTACATACATACGGTGAAGTTGCTTTCATTTAATATGTTGGCAATTTTTCGAGTGCTAGTTTCAGATGACTCCGAAACTATGTAGAGAACTGCTTCTTCTAGTTACACAGTTCGTACTTCTCGACTACTCGAGGGCGCCCACAGTTAGCAGTTCGTTTCATAAACGTACGATTTTAGCGCAAACGTTGGTGAAGGCGAGCAAATATTGTGTGATGATGTGTCTTACGTTCTTGATACACCTCAGCAAATAGCCGTCGAGCTTGCAGAGTAGTTCCATTCCTTCGACCATAGGCAAAATGCATATCTGCCATTTCCGCATTTGTAAAATGTTCCATTTTTTTTTAAGACACAACAATTATTCACTTATTTTTTAGCATACAAATAATGCTAATGTGACATTTTGACGAGATGGTTGTATTTTATAACGTATCACTCGAAATTAAAAATACAGACCTTGCAATAAAATATGTTTTTTTTTTCCCTCAAAAACGGTGCAATCTACGAAAAAAATTGTAAAAATCAATTTAATTCAGAATTATTGGCGGATTGTTTTAAAAAATATCAAAACGGAAAAAAGTCAGTGGCGTATCATTATTTAATTAAAAAATATTGTGGCATTCTCGCACAAACGTCACTGGTGCAAGTAGAAATATTCGGATCATCTCAAAAAATGCACATTTATCCCTCCAAAGCGTGTTTCAAATTTCGGGTCTTTGAAATAATTAATAAAAATAAATAAAAAATTAAAATTTAAACACTCTGTATCTCGAAACAAAACATATTTCGACCTACGTTTATATGAACTTTTTTCACAAAATAACTTAGGCAACCACCCCCTAAAATATTTCAAACGCACTGTATGTGGTCCAAATTCCAATTTCAAATGTTTTTGCCACTAAGTTTTCTTAATATATGTTTGCACATTCAGGGGTCTATTTCATTTATTTCGATAGTAGTAACTTGACTGCAAACTTGCGAATGTTCTTTATAAAAATGTTTAAAATATCGTAGATTTTCACCAATTTCGCACTACCTTTAACTTCTTCAAACTAACACGTCTTTGGCACATTATCGAGAAATTAAGTCATCTCACATTCTACCGAAGAATAAAATAATATTTCCACCACGAAAGTATTGGAAGGGTTAATAAATTGTGTTTCCTGGATATTGCACACATTATACTTTGCAATATTTACATTTAATTTACATGGTATACACCAAATTTTGAGTGACATCTAAATTTTGCTGGAAAATTATACAATTTAACAAATATGAAATTATTGAGAATACTTTCAAATCATCAGCACACAAAAAGCAATTTACGACGTGCTCATTTGCATGATTTAGTAAATATGATAAAAAGTAAAGATCCTAATTTTGAACTTTGGTCAATGCCTAAAGCAAGCATCAACATAATTATTCCCACAATATAGCATATTTTGTGACTGGATAAAATTTAAAAAAATACAACAAGTTCTTGAGAGTCTAAAATATCGTGGACCGATGAGGCAAAGGCTTTGACAAATATATATGAAAAACATTCGTTTGCATAACCCTATATATATACAAGTAATTCATAACACAACAAATATTAAATTAGTGAAGTAACTAGATGTTTAAAAAGGACATTTTGGTTTTAGGACTGCTAACTCCAATCAAAAACGAAGGTGCAGGATGTGGGATTTGTTCCAGATCTTCACATATCTGATATCAATGAGCAATAGATAGGCATGGTACTGTGGACGAACGGAATTAGCAAGTGACACCATAGCCGCCAAAGAAATTGCCTATATAGACATACAACGGGCAAAACTATCAGAATAGTAGACAATCACTACTGATCTTACGTAATCATAAGTTAACAACTAGATCTGTATGGGAATGTCATCATGCACTGGTAGTGGCCTCAACCGACAACAGCATAGCTGTATGCTGGGTAAAGAAACACGAGCGGTGCAATGGCAACAAAGTGACTGACAAGTTGGCTAGGAGTACATCGGATTTCAATATTTTTGGACCTGGCCCCTCCAGTATACTGGTGTTGTCAGCATTTGTTAAGGAGTTTCTAGAGTACCCTTGCAAGGTTACAGTCAAAAAGTGCCTGGCCATCTAGGACAAATCTTCGCCTGGTGACAGGTATGGATACTGTTGATTAAGGAAGCACCTTTATTATATGAGGAAGTATGAAACACTTCTTTGTAGAAGTTGCGAACAGGAAGACGAAACCGTACTCCATGCATTCTACAAATGCACTGCCACCTCGTCAATAAGAGAATCCGTGTTGGGAGAACGATGGTCTGTTATGGCCTAGATTAGAGAAATACCCCTCAGCAACGTCACCACCATTTCTCTTTACTAGGTTGGTTAGAGGTTTAGATTGATCTCCTTATGGGAGGAAGTACAAGGGGACCAATAGGGTCTAAGTGCCTTAGCCTCTAAGCTACCCTTCCCACAATTCCAGGTCCAGATATCGGGTTCTCATCTTGGCGATATTGTATCTAAAATAACTTGCGTTTTATGATATCAACACCGTCTACAATACCATGAGGAAAGAGGAGTAATCTATCTAACAGGAGTAATGTACTACTACTACTGGTGTATCAAATATCCCATGCACATGCACAAAAGTATACATTGGCAAACAGGGAAAGGAACAAATTTGGTGTCAATATTATTCATTGCAATTTTACATATTTTTTTTTGAGGTGTATAAGTATTTAGAATAATTTTGTTCTACAGCTATTAGCAATTTAAAAATATAAATAATCTGGATAAAGTAACATGTCTTACAATTATAAAATTTTGCACGTAATATATAACTCTAAGACCGCCCCTATTGTTTATGACATACAAATTCACGGCATT
The DNA here is from genome assembly GCA_025584915.1 of Monochamus saltuarius. Lineage (NCBI taxonomy): Eukaryota > Metazoa > Arthropoda > Insecta > Coleoptera > Cerambycidae > Monochamus > Monochamus saltuarius. The sequence continues at coordinate 47,996,034 of CM046725.1, forward strand.
ATTAATAATTTTACTAAATTTAGTTTCATTAGTAATATATACGTAATATATAAAATGTTGTTATTAACATTATATACATTAACATATATCAAGGAATACGTATTGGTAAAATGAAAACTGCCATTAATGTAATCTAAGATTGAAGTTATAGCTGAAGTAATCTTAGGCTTAAGCTTCGGAAATTAAACCAGAGTAAATTCAATAAGCTGTAGTAACTAATCCAAAACAAAATTTAATATCCGAACGCGTAATTCGTGTAGACGGCATAACATTAAAAACGTGTTCATAATGATATACGAGCACCTAATTATACTATGTGACAAAGATTAATCCATTAGATAAAATTTAATAATTTTTTGCATGTTTATTTCTCTCGGTGAAAGTAAAAACTGATTAAATTTTCAGGATTATCTGTTGTTTGTAAAAGTCGTTCTTCGACTACATAGCATTCTGTTTTAAAAATGTCTGCTCATATTTGTGTTGCCAGTCTTGTGAAGCTTGTTACAAACGACATTTTTACAGCTAAGTATGCCTAGAATACGTAGATTTCGGCAGATTTCACAGCTTAACGACTTTGAGAGGGGGTGGATTGTTGGGTTGCATAAAGCACATTGGATGCTGCCTCTCCATTGTCAGCATCGAGCTAACCGCCTACAATGGTGTAGAGAGAAGATTCAGTGGGACCATTACAGCATCCATTAGGGGCAATGTGACAGCCCAACGCTGCATCCATATGTCATTCCATATCTTCACACCATCCAAAACGCCAAACCTCATGTTACCAGACTCACAATAGGTTTTATGGATCATCAGATCAACCGTTTATCCTGGCCACCAAAATCGCCGGGTCTGTCACCTATTGAACATGTATTGGCCGCTGCATTAACAATACCCCCACAGACTCCCTAACCTCAAGCAATTATCGACAATCTTATTAGATCCGAGCCCACGCGTATCAATGAGTGTATTAGGAATCGTGGGTTATCACACTATTGTATGTAAATATTAATAAAAATGTGTATTTTCATTAATTATTTGGATTTTAATCTATACACTGACATAAGGAAGTGTAATTATATTAAATGTGTTTTTCTTAAATCAAAACATATTAACCACAAACTCATGCTTACTAAATTCAATATTTCCAAATATTGTATCACTTTCTAATACCTCTATTTACAAATTTATTGTGCGCTGGAAGCAAAAAGAAACACGGATTATAAGAATATTCATACATTATTAATTACCAGGAACAACTTATAAACTAGGTAATGATATATAAAACTCAGTCCCGCAGGCATATGAATTCATGCTAGACCAAAGTGCATAAAGCTCGAAAGCGGCTTTAATATTTTAGATTCTAGAACAGCACACTAGCTTATCTCTCACGTTTGTTAAAATTTTGATATTGCTACAAAGCATGATATCTGAAAATAGTTACCCCAGGATATTTACTACTACGATTCTTAATCCTTCTCATAGTGCAAGAAGTCAACGATTAACAGATCCTACAATTATTGTGAAATTAATTTCATTTCGAAACACCATTTCATATCTACACGATACGTATTTATGGTGTGAAGTGAGAATCAATGTTATAATAAAAAGGAAAATATATATACGATATACTGTTGGTAAAAATAGTGTTGGAAAAGTATTGAAATTATGTAGTATTTTGTAATATAAAAAAATAAATTATGTTACCCATACAGCCTTTTTGTCATAAGTCATAAGTGATGAATAAATTCTATAAATTCGTTGAGAAAAAAAATGCTGGAACACATTGATTGTTACTTTTAAATTATTATTTAATACAATTTTAGATGCGCTAGCATCCGATCTTTAAAAATTCAAATAGCATAGTACCCCTTGCGATACCTTAACTGATAGCCTCTTTATATCGAATAAAATAAAAAAGGTTTAATAAACTGGTTGATAAATAATAAATTTACCAAAATGTAATCAAGTGTCAGTGGTAATATTCAGGTGTTGATACAATAAGTGGTAGAAGCAGTACAAATTGTTTGTGCAAACGCAACTGAAGAAGAACGAATCAAAGTATTAATGATTTATTTAAAGAAACTCACTTAAATCGCCCTCTAACAGATATTTTCGCGGAAGTAAATCCGAATACATTCAGAAAATAAATTGAATATGATAAAGATTTTGAATCTTTGTCTTTGAATTAGTTTCAGATATTTTAATTTATTTCATTCCAACCTTCTGAAATTTGAAATATAGTTTTAGCCTATAAGACTATGTTAGGATACGTTCTGAATTAGATGTTCCTGCTCTAATCCGAAAATTTGTCAAACGTGTTATGAACAAGTTCAAAGGTAAACAAATGTACTCCACGAATATGGAATTTTTAATCCAATCAGAATTTTTTCCACTGCGAATGGCCAAACTAAAAATGCGCATTCGACATCCTTCTGAATGTGTTAGAGATCAGCCGTGAAAATAGCTAATATCACGTTCAATGGTAAGTTGAATTGAGAACAAAATTTACTATCTTGGACGAGATAAGTCTAAGGCCGGACGTCGATTGGATCGGCTGTAGAAATAGTTTCGGTACAGTGCAGGAAAATCCACATTCAAATTTCGTGGGAGATGCTTCACATCTAAATATATCAAAAATGCAGTTTCAGGCCTCTTTATAAGTTAACGTTTCATTCTAGTACTGTCAGGTTCTCGATCGATGAGCAGAATTTTGTGCGATAATGCAAATCATGAATACATTATAACTATCGTCCTTTCTTATGAGATAACGGAGTACCATAAATAAGGAATATTTCCGTTTTTGGATACCTGAAAATCCACATTGGATAACAGAGGTGAATTGACAATATTTTCGAAAGGTTAACATGTACTTGAGATAGTGCGCACCTATTCAATTATTCAAATATTATTACAGCAATCGATGAGCATCCCCATGTTACTTAGGCTACAAAGTGAAAGGAAGTTTTCCACTTACCGGTAACCAGCGTTGAAGACGAAGTTATAGGCTATAAAATTTGTAATTGTATATTTAAATAGGCATAAAAATCAGCAGGTTAAAGCAGACCGAAGCGAACACAATGGAAGTAGGTTTCCTGCTTACTGGTACCCGCTCCGATACGCGCTTATAATATGCTTTGAAAATTGTAACATACTTTTAAGCGGACACGTAACCAGTGAAAGCAGGTTGAAGCAAGCCAGCACCGGAAACCTGCGCGCCCACTTTTATCAAAATGAAAATTTAGTTGGGCAAAGAACTATTAATGTCTTCAGTTTTTCAAAAACCTTCTATTGTGACAAAATGCAGAGCAACCGACATATCGTAAACAAATGTTGTCAAATCTGGTCAATCAATGTGGGAAATATTAGACATTCAATATTTTTCTCTAGACTATAGTATTGCACCGCCGTTATGCAATTTTAATATTTAATTAAGTCTATAACGTCCCATCGTTTCATTATCTTTCAAGCACACTTTTTTATATTGATATTGTATTACTCAATATTCTCACAATTTCTACTTAACGTACCGAGTAAAACAAACTACAATTAATTGGCGTCTATTTAAAAATACACATTTCATATTGTACAAAAGTATTTACATAAATCTGTCCTCAGGGTATACCTGCTGATGTGTACCTGATTTTGTATCACTATACATATACATCATAGACCTTATAAATCATGGACGCGCCCAAAACCGTTTTCTGCCTATGCAAATCGTTGATGCTCAGATGTGTGCGACAGAGATAGAGCTAGTCCGGGCAAAAACCCACAAATCACTAGCCGAAAAAAAACGTAAATGACAGACGTATGACATTTACGGTGACAGACCGGCTCCACCATAGTTTACGAGTCTTACTATTGCTAATAAACGCACTAAACACAACTAAATCACAAAAGGCACACAAATCATTAACAATATTAACAGGAAAGGTTTTGTCAGGTTATGTTTATATATTTTTCTGTCATAGAACATCTGTTTTTGCCCGGACTAGCTTCATCCCTCTTGTACACATCAGGACACCGGACCTCTCTTTCTAGGGCCGGTCCATGATTTATAAGATATATGCTATACATTGACAAAATAATTTTTTCTTTTAATGTTTATTTATAAACAATTTATTTGCAAAGGTTAAAAATGTATCAATCTATCTTTACAGTACGCAGACCAGATACAAGTTCAGTTCTCACACAAATTAAAACAATTAATTAATAACGATTATTCAATTCAATTGGGTCATCTCGATATTGTTCCTGAATCTGCATCTGAATCTGTCTTTAGGTACATAATATGTAGATACATTTACAAGTAGATATACATGTTCGAAGATAATAAGCAAAAAATTTAGTATCAAAATTAACAACAGTTTATTTCTTCTGGAAGAAATATATTTTTCACTGAATTAATTTCGCCCATATAACAATTTAGGTTCCTGTTGGTTCCTGGTACCACGGCGACTACGCCCAGGACCACTATTGAGACAACCATCGCTGGTCCTTCCACAGGTTTTGCCATTCTTCACTGATGGCAATTTCAAAAGCTTTATAGGTCCGCCACCCCCCTCCCACGGAGTCTAGTCCGAGGATAACAAGGACACACCAAAAATTTTCAACCAAGACTACAGCAATGCACATTAATTTTGTAATTGGAGGCGATGAATTGCATAAGAAACAACATACCCTAAAATACCATACCAAGATTAACAACAGTACAGTCGACAAACGTCTTAAAATCAGTGCCACCAAATGAGATTAAGAAACGGTTCTCTATACGCTGTGATTATATATCAAAGATATAAATTAATGCGGTTAACTTAGGTAGGTACTAGCATATTACGTACTACTATATAAAGTAATATTTTACTACATAAAACACCACCCAAGAGGTACGTGTTGTTTTTAAATCGAATTAGAAATTACTTCTTATCTGGGCTATCTTTATAGCCTCAACATACCTATACATATTTCACATGGAAACCTTTACTGGGGTCCCATAGAGGTTTTGTTCCAGCATAATAACCCATTCCAGTTTTTATATTGTTTGTTATTATCCATAAAATGAAATAAAAAAATTACATGTTTGCAGTCCATTAGAATAAATGTAAATAATTCATTAGTTATATTTTATATACTCATTTATTTTAATGTTCCTGTTACATACAATAAGATGTTTTACACGTCTAAAAAGCCTTTTCCAATTATAATTTGTGATACAATAAAAGTAGCATATAGCAAATATATCTCAAAACTGTCATCATTACTCAAATATTTGATGTGAATGACTAAGTAACAATATATTTTTGTATATACATTTTTTGTTAGGTATTAACAATATTGTGTGAAACTAACTATTCTGCGGACTAAAACCCCGACCAACGTTGAATTACACCCACAGTATCTAGCCATACATTCTTTATCATTAACTTCTGTAGATTCTTTACTAAGATTTTCCTTTCCATCAATGAATGTATATGTTGTATGTTCTCTGGGTACGCTAATAAACAATTCCATAAAATAATTATCTAACATAAAAATTAATCTAGTTAAATTCACTTGAAACAACTCATATTTCGTTTAATGAAAACTTTCTATAACGTTTGTAAGTATATTATAGTTTAATCTTCAGAAATATTATTGAGAATGGGGTCTAAGGTTAAATAAATCCAATTTGTTGGCAAGTCTATGGTTCGGCTGTATTTAAACCTTTTTCAGGATCCAAAAAAAGTTTTCCATGTAAAATACAAACAAATAAAATGGGGAATAAAATAGATAATATAGCATATTGAAGAAGACACAGTAGTACATAACTTAATAAAGTTATTATAGAATAATAATCTTATTATTATTATTCCAAAAATACAAAATAATCTAGTTACATTTATCAATGAAACTAGCTAAAAACATAATAATGTTGCAAAATAATTTTCAAAATGTAAATTAGCTTTTGAACATATATCAACATACAATCAGACACAGATCTGACTTGTTTCTGTATTGGAAGGATTACTTCTTCAGGTCGCCTTTTTTAAAATATAAATAGATAATATCCCAGTGTCAATGTAATTATTAGGCCATCCAAAGGTTTCTAGATATAGAATTGAGATTTGAAGGACATCATATTCAGAGGAAAATACAAATTCTTCGATATTTGTCACATTTCTATCATTTTCGGTTTCGCTGGAAATGACATCAACTGTAAAATTTTAAATGGAACATGTACATTTTTACATTTTTCGATTCTTGAGACGATTTAAGGTGTGCTTGCACTTGTTTGAAAAATATTTTAGCCTACTTGATTTTTTTAATCTAGACAGAATATTTTTTTACTTTGTTAAAGATATTTGAGCTAGATCAATTTTCTATAATTCCCATCATTGAAGTCACATGTATGTTCTTTGACATTGAATATATAGGTATGCTAAAGAACAGTTTCCTAAACAGTCTTAGATTCAATAGTTAAAATAAAAATTAATCTAGCTTAATTTATAAAAAATATAGGAAAAAGACAAACACACCTAGCATCATGCAAAAACTTACAAAACTCATATTCACTTTTGAATATTAGGAAGACGAAAATGTAATCATAAGAGATGAGACCTGTCCTATTTCTGAATCACTAGGATTGCTTTTTCAGGTGGCCTCCTTTAATTTGAATCAAATATCTAACTATAAAAATAATATGCATATAAATTATTTAAAAAATTAACGACAATGTCAAAGGTGCTGACAATCTGTCTTCTATTTCATTCTAGCTTTGTCCCTTATGCTATCATTTTTTAAATTTATCTTGTTAAAACGAGTAAAATGAGTTTTTGAATAAATCTTATCTATAAAATTGTTCCTTAACATACCTAGATATTTGGTATCATTGAACATACATATGCCTTCATTGATAGGAATTGTAGGAAAATTAATTTATTTTAACTGAATCACCTTTATAATACAGTAAAAAGTCTACAAACGCTATTGATAAAGAATGTATCGATAGATATTGTGGGTGTAATTTAACGCTGGTCCAAGCTTTATCCGAAGTACAAACTGTATAAAACAAATAGAGAGAATATTCTGATACCTAATTAAAAAATGTAGAAAAAAGTCCATCCATATATTTACCTACTGATTAGTTGCAACCTTTTCTAAAATATAACACCCCTGCTTCTGCCTAAACATGAATATGTGTGGTCATTTAAACTCAACATCATTTTTAGATGTATAACTCGATATTTTTATTTTAACCTAATTAAGTTAGATAATACCGTACGTTTAATATTAAGATAGGTCAACAAGCAAGTTCTTCCTACATACTTAATTTAAATTCCTATTTTGTTTTCTCTTTTATGCTGGGACTAAAAAATTGTCGGCTCTTCAAGTTTTTTTTGTATGTTTGGGGATAATTAAATGCATATATGTATTTTTATCTTCTCAGGAAATCACTACTGCTCGCAGTCCGCTCTAATATTTCACGAGAAAAAGGGAGCTAAGCGCCTCCACTACGTCCGGGCTCTATTATAAATCAAGTATTTAGATAAGCCGACATTACATTGCGTTTGAAACGGCCTGTAAACGAAGATGGGGTGAGATGTGTCGTCGGCCTAGGGCTGTTCCAGGACCGTAACCAGGGGCTATAATTAAAACGGGCAATATTTTAGTATGTATAAGATGTGCAGAAAATGTGCTTAATAAAAAAAAATAATCGAGGATATAATAAAGAATCAACATATTTAAATTTTATAACGGCAAAAAAGTTACAGAATAATATTAATATCATTGAATATTAAGAAACTAAACAACATAGTACTTTTAGTATTTTGTCTAGTTTTATATGTATGCAAAGTACATACTTTGTGAAAACGATTTTAATCATTAAAAAAGGAAACACATAATTCAAAGATGTAAAGAAATTTTTATAAGAATGTCTGCTTGTTACACCTGCTATATAAGAATACGTTTCTGTGCCATGAATACACTTTTAGCAGTCACAGAATTTCCCAAAAATATGATGCCATATCTCAGCCTGGAACTGACTTGTGCATTATGCAGGCACATGAGTGCTTAAATTGTTGTGTTGTTCCTTCCACTTTAGACAATCGACCAAAATTGCAAACCTAGAAATTTAATGCTTTCACAGTTAGTAATAGAAGCGTCAGCAATATTCAAATTTAACCCTACACATTGATTCTGCCAATTATAAAATCTTATAATGTGAGTTTTGTTGACATTAAAATAAAGAGAGTTTGCTGCAGTATCAATTTGCAACATCATTAAGTATTTTATTATATTTGACTTGTAATGACTGATCTATTACATGAGAGATTAATAGAGATGTATTGTCAGCATACATTGTTAAACAGGCATCATCAACTATCAAAATCATTGACGAAAAGCAAAACCAATATTGAGACCAAATTGGAACCTTGTGGGACCCTAAATTAAGAAAAGCACACTCTGAATTTATTCTGTTTGTAATTCCATCTTTATAATGTGTTAGTTATATTTACAAACTGCTCTCTGTTTAATATAAAGGACCTAACCCAATATAGAGCCAAACCACGAATATCATACGATGACGATTTTAAGAATAAAATTTTATGACCAACACAGTCGAATGCCCTGCTACGGTCACAAAATATTCCAACAAGGCCCTCACCGGCCTCAATATCTTCTAATACTTTGCTATAAAAACTTGCCTTTGCAGTAGTTGTAGACTACTTAACCTATCGTTAGCAAATTACTATTGACTTACAAAATTTTAATATTAATAAAGGACTTATTTAAATAAATTTTCGACTACAATATTGACTCAAAATGACCATAACTTCATTACACTTATAAAGGCGACGAGTCAAATTATCTCGCGTTCTTTGCTGTGGGTTCTGGTGAATGAAGACATACAGCAAGAATTCTATCAATGGGCTCCTCTTGAGATCCCACTGGATCCTCGTAGACAATTCACTCGTGAGATGTAACCCACAGAAAAAAGTCCTCTGTCATCCTTTATCGGCATTAAGATTATGTAAGTCAAAAGTAATTTGCTAATGGTACGTAACTTGTATGAACCCACATCGTTTTGCTACGAGTTTTCTACGTAAGCCTTGCGTTGTGAAATATATTTAATGGCATAGAATCGGTATTGAGAACAACACATTTTTTACACAAACTCTTATCTCATAATAATATCCATAGGCCGGCGCCATACGGCATAGCCAGCTTGGATTGGTGGTTTTATTGGAATTCTACGTTTTGGTAGTTTAATGAAACTAGTGAGAAAACTATGGCGAAATCAAAAACAATTATTGACAATAATGGCATATTGGAATTGTTGGCCTTGTATGAACGGTATCTCCAAATACGAGACCCAAAATATTCCAATCATAAAAATAGGAATAGTGTCCAATGCCTGAACTATGTTCACAACTTTACCAATGTTGGCAGCAGTTCGCTATCCTTGAACTGCTAGTATTGGACATAACCGTGTGGAAGGACACTAACATTGGAGTTTACATAGCTTTGCTAATTGGACATTGGCCTTGTCTGACTATCCTGCCAATTTTAATCACCTCTACTGCCCTTATTGTCCCAAAGTTTATAACCTGTAAGCATCCTGCATGTACACAACGCTGCATCCCGGCGGGGTAATAGCAAATAAAGAAATTTCAGTGTTCAATAAACGTTTCTGATGTGAACAGTTTAATGAGAAAACAAAAATATTACGTTAACAATGTAATTTAAACGTACAACAAGTTGGTAGCTGTTAACAATCAAATTTTAGTGATCAATTCATAACCCACTACAGAACTTTTGACGATTACAGTTTAATGACAGAATACTCTACAAGAGGAGATAAAGTTTAAATCAAAGAAATTTGCTTAAAGAAATGAACAGTTAAAGAAAGTACAGTTAGAATAAGTAATTCCATGGTTAATCTCATTAGTGCTAGAAGTAGCTGAAGTAGTAATTACTTCTGTAAAACCAGGGTAGGAAGCAATGTTCTCTGCCAAAGTTTTGAACAAAATTTGACTCTTCTTGTTTTGTAACGAATTTTCTATATCACCCTCCGTACTATACTGGACTTCTATCCACCGTATCTATATGAACTAGCTGAAGATCGTCGGAAGCAATGTCCAGTACATAGGTATGAATCAGGTAAATTTAAAAATTCAGCAATACTGGCAGGCATCTTACCAAATCTATTGATTCCAACTGGAGTCGTGGCACATTTATTAGTATTTTATGAACATATCTGAATCATTAGTATTAGACAAATGTACCTATTTTTTTATATAATTATTCAAATATAATGTATCAGTAATAATGAAAGTCCGTTGCACATTAGTTTTTGTGTCTGGCATATACACAACTAGTGAAGTTCCAAAATCTTCGATATTATTGAATATCAAGTTGCACTTTCTTCTGCGATGTTTCAGCCTGCGTTTCAACGAGAAATATGTCGATTTCTTCCCTGGTCAATACTTCGTTTCAAAAAAGCAAGTCTGTAATATTTGCTTATGTCCTGATTCAATATGAAGTAATTTGACCAAAGCGTTGACGATTTCCAATATTTTCGACTTTTCTTCAAAGATCGTAGCTAGCCACCTCTACAATATAGGTAGTCGAAAACTGACATGACAACAACCAAAATATTCTTGAACCAAAGTTTCAATCAAATACAGTTTTTTGAGAAATATATGACCAAAAATGGTTATGTTTACGCCATATATTAATTTATGTATTGTGCTAATCCTTAAAATTATGTAACCTTTTCCCGAATAGCGTGTATATAAAAAGCTATTGATCATCAACGAACAAGTTTAAATCTATAAACATATTAATATGGTAAATGTTCGTTGGCTTTTTGTTAAAAGAAAACTTTATTGCTAGAGCGCTAAATGTGGCACCAAATCCTGATGTTAGATACAAAAATATTTTATTAAATGCAGAAATATTTAAAATAAATATCAAGAGACTGATTGACAGGATGATTTTCAACTTATTTAAAAAAAATTATGAATAGATGCGTCATGAAAAATGGAGTGAACATCGCAAATAAAACTAAATCCTTATAATTTTCTAGAAAAAAATTTTTGAAGTAGTAGTAATACTTTCAACATTTACATCGCTGGGCTACTGTAGTCTCTAGCCAGGCGATCCCGAATATCGAAATCCTATTATTTATAGTATTAACGTTTTTGTGATGATATTAGTTCTTCAAGTGACAAAAATGGCTTACGTGTATAGTAAGTTGGAGTTGATGGATATCGTTTTAATTTATGGTGAAGTGAAAATGCCTTCTTTATCAGAACATGTTCCAAATGCAGCTACTTTTACCGCGCTGTGCAGTGAGTGCAAATGTAGTGCAACGCGGGTGTGACATAGGAAATTTTCAACTGAATCAAAGGAGAGATGAAAGTCCAGGGTGTCCACTGCGTATTGCAGCAGTGGTATATCATATACAAGGCTCAAGCTGAATTTGCTGCATAAAATAGGTGTAATAAAACGTTTATTTTTTTCCTTGAAAATTCCTTACACATTTTTGTCCGGTCGCCGATTGCATGCTTTGTCTTATCAGGTTTTACAGTTTTACCAGTTTCCAGTGCCGCGCAGAAGTGTATTTTTAAATCATTTACGAACATTTTTTACAAAACTATTTGTAAGAGTCCCCTGTACATTAAAAAAAATTTTTTTAGTTAGTTTTGAATCACCCTGTATTACGAAGAAGCATGACTTATCAGGTAGTCGGTGACATGCTATGTCAGATACTTTTTTTGGGACAGGTCCCTCCAACTACGGCCCTGGGTTGATCTCTATTCGGGGCCCTGCTTTTTACTGTGGAATATTTAATAGAATTTTTGATGAGACGAGATAAATTTATACACATCAATGTCACCAACCGTTTTCACTTTTCCCACCCATTGTTGACAAATTCCTCGGATCTATCAATTATACAAATGGTTTTATGTAGGTCTGTGCGGCGTGAATTTAATATTTCAGTACAAAGGGCGGGATGATGGATATCAAGGTTTAAGGTTTTAGCGAAGAGGTTTAGAATTAGTTAAAGTGAAGGGGATCCGGGTGCAGAACTGCTCAATTTGCGGTAAACAAAATTAGTCATTCTTGCCTTTGGTTATCATGCATTAAATAAGAATATAACCAAGAAATGAATTTATTTAAATAACAATAAAGCATAAATAATGCGCAAAGGGGAGGTTTTCCACTTGATATTTTAAATAATAAAGGTACATGTAAAACCGAGTGATGACACTGCTCATACTTAAATCCGAGAAAAACAATCACAGAAAAGCCACAAAGTAACTCCTATTAAAAATAATGGAGCGGGAGGGTGAGCCGGTCAACTGTCATTTTGACATGCTTTGCTAGTTGGCACCCTCCTACCTAATTTAGTTCAACGTCGATGTATGTAATATCTACAGAGTGTGTCAGGGATTACTGGCATCCTTGGAAGGAGTAATTGTACACTCAAAATAAATGAGACTTCCGCAAGTATATCTATCTAAAAGTTCACCATTTTCGAGATACAGGGTGTCAAAAATTTCGAAATTTGTAGTAGGTATATTTTTATTTACTTGCAAACCCTTTGTGATAGAACAACAATAATTCTAGGTTGTAATGGAATATCTTTGTAATTATTCAGTATGTTTAAATATTCCCATTATGACCAGTGACGTAGAAATCCTGCTGAATTTTAAGAAAAGATAAAGCAAAATGAGTGTAATACGGGTCGGTCAGTCAGTTTATATTGAGCAGTCGAACGCGAATGACTGAAACGTTTAAGTAAAGCATTTGACAGTTCTGAATTTGTTGAAGCAGATTTCTTGTATAATCAAGAGTTGCAATAAAGTTCTTTGTCTACGTGACGTGTTTCAACGATAACCTAATTTAGAAATTACAATACGTTATTGTCGGAATAAGTCGTCAAATATCGTTCGGGTCCGTTTTCCTATGCAGGTCCTCTGCATCTGGAACAGATGCACACGGCCCTACTTCGTTCCCTTCTTCATCCATCAAATATCGTTTGTTTTCTCGTGGTAGAGGTTGGTGAATTTCGTGTTTGTGTCACCAGTGCAATTTAGAATTATTGACAAAATTTGCTATTAGCTTAAAAATGCAATTCTAGTTGAGCAAACTAAGGTGAAGTAGTGAAAGACCGCAAATGTCCTCTGTTGAACAGCGTTGTAGGAAAATTTATAAAAGGTCACGATAACCTAGAAAATCGCTATATACCTAAAAATGTTGAGCAGATGCTGACAGTTTAATTCTAGTTAAGACAAAATAATTATAACCGAAATCTACATGATTTAACTCGTTCTAAAAAAAAGACTTGTTCAAAGTTGCATACAAAGAATATCAAAAGCAAAGCAAGTGACATACAAGCAAGTTATATAGCAGCAAAATTTATTAAATCTGATTAAAAAGATGTAACATATTGTATAGCTTTGTTATATATCAGTATTATACAGCGAGTGTGAACCCTGCTTTAGGTATATGTTGAGGCCTTAGAAAATATAAAATAGGCTAACCGTGGCATTCTGGATTAGTTTCCTATTCTGCGCCAAAATAAACAGTACCGTGACCATAAAGTCGCTATTAAATTTATGCACTGCGATATTTGTATTATGATCGCATGAAAGTACACATCACTGCTAATGACAACATCAGAAAATCACTGAGCCGCTTATCCTTCAGTTTTAAATCGTGGCAGATACTTTATGTCGCCTAACGTTTATCATTCTAATGTGATCATTAACGCTCAATTTTTTTACTACAGCATATGTATGATTCTATAACATACAATGGAACTGTAGCAGGAGTAGTCAGATTAAGGTCCAGATGATAGAAAAGCTATAGTCTGAGAGCATTTTCTGCCATATTCCAGGTGCAAATTTTTACAGTAAATATGTGTTTAACTCACAATTTATGGAAGGATTACACACTTCAGTTCATTGATATACTCTCAAACAGCCTCAAACTCAAACAAAGTGCCTTCAAGGCTGGTTTGAAATTGTTTACAATTTCTAAATGCACTAGCAAGCACCAACATAGTCAGATCGTGCTGAGTACCAGGACATAAAGCAGTTGAGGAAAATGAAACAGTAGATAAACTTGCAAAATTGAGAGCTAAAAAGTTTTTCTAGAACTATAGCCAAATTTTGGCATCGTAAAACCCAGGGAGATGGGTTAAAAAATATTGCGAATATTGGTGTTCGAGACAAGGACATACTCAAGTGAAGGAAGTCTTGTATTTTGCTTCGCAGAAAGAGCTAACTAAATGCTGAGTATGAATAAGATCAACAAATCACAGTACTACTAACAAGGACACTTCCGTTTAATGAAACTTCTATATTTAGTAAAGAATTCAATTTGAGGTTGCAACTGGGAAAAGAAACTGCGTTGCTTGTACAAAGGCCTGACATACATGACTGCAGTCTCCGTGGTAAACCTTTCTTGGATCAGATAAGATTGAAAGAAATATCGGCTAACAAACTTTTGGATTTCAAGTTAAGGACATATCTGTTAAATGAAAATTTACTAGTGCTGGCATCTTGTCTTGCTTTTTCTTGTTCTTATCTCGAAACTTGACAGCTCGAATTGCAACACAAGATTTTAAAACATGTCTTGCGAGACAAGACAAAAAAATAATGCTACGGCAAGAAGTCTTGCTAATATAAGGAATTATATTTAAGTCAACATTAAGTGAAAAAATAAATATTGCATTTCTATTGTAGGTATACTTAATTTAAGGTCATTCATAATATACAATTATTTTTAAAATCAAAGTTTATTAAGTCTAGTCACTTGACTGAAAAAGCTTCCAATAGTAATAATAAGTCTTTGCGAGTGTCAAGAACAATACAAGACATGATCTTGTAAGATTGAGCAAGAACACGATTTTAAAGATACTTTTGTTTACTTCTACAAGGGAAAATAAGATGTTCTCAAATTTTGCAATATCTTGTCTCAGCCAACAATGTTAAACGCGAAAGGGCGAATTCGACCCCGGTGTTTCATTCAGGATTCGTTGGAGACCTGGCCGACAGGTGAAATAAAAAAACTACTATAATTGACATCATTATTAAATAATGGTATTTATATTCCTCTTTCAACCTGAAACACTTAAAAACAAGAATAAGGGATATTTATTTGATTGCTCAATAAATTCGTCGATTTCAGGGATTTATTTCATTAATAATTGTTAATTATTATCAGTTCATCTAGAGAATTAATTCTCTGACTTCCCAATATATACCAATATCAATGAACCAGTTTATACTAAAGAGTATAGATATGAATAGCTTTTAAGCCGTAATTAAATTAAATTAGCACATTTAAAGTAAAATAGTACAGTTAACAAAAAATTACTCAATGTGTACCGTTCCCAGAACGTCCAAAATGCATAAGCCTATTTACCTATTTCACGTTTTAGTATGCGGTGTGGAACAAAGCTGTTAAATGTAGCACACAATTCGCCTTTAATAATTCCCAAATGCGAATGAATTATTTTTTCTCCCATTTTAATTAAGGCCTACCGAAGCCGTACACAGCAGCATGTCCAACATCACCTACAAAAACCACCACTGCGCAATATATAATCGCCCCCTACTGTTTATGATTTATGTTATCTGGCACAGCCGAATTCAGGAACGGTCCCAGCTAACGAATTGGCCGGTACATTCAACTTTTTGTTGGTTTATTGAAATAACCGCAGGCTAGATTTACATGGCTAGTGTTGATAATTCGATTACGTAATAAATGCACCCTTTAACCGAAGAACGAAACACTTATCGCCCTTTACTGGTTTCACTAAATACTCCCCATGCCATAAAAAACATATTCAGGGGTGACTTACTTATTGCTTATCTGAGTGTAAATTTAACGGAAACTATACTATAGGGTTTGGGTATAGGCTTGCTGCACCGCTTATTATACAGGGTGTTAAAAACGGTTAGCAACTTAGGGACAAATGGACTTAGCAGGTCCAGGTATAGAACCATAGCCACCAAAGAAATTGCCCGTAGGCATACAACAGGCAAAACCGAGGGGTCTTTCACCTATAGCAGTAAGTGTACAAAATAGTAGTAGTACATGATTTAGTACTTGACGATATCTAGTAGTATCTAGACAGGACATGATGAGTACTAAGACAAAGGTCGGTATTACAAAGGCAGGATATGATAGTACTAAAGCAGGACCTGGTAGTACTAAATCAGGACTTGGTAGTATCAAAGCAGAACCTAGCGATACTAACGCAGGACCTAGCAATACTAGCATAGGACCTGGTAGTATAGAAGCAGGATCTTAATTACAAAGAAGGATCATTTTCGTCTTGCTGAATTTTGTTTATGATTTTTCACCTTTTCTGAAATTAAAAATAATCTCTCCCAACTGCAGTTACTGCCATTAATAAAAATATACTCAATGCAATATTTATGTTTGAAAAACAGACATTAATTTTTTATCTCTTATATTATTTTACTTTGTTGGATGTTGCTATACTGCTAAAATGTTTTAAAATGTCTTGCTATTTTAATGTCTGTATCAAAGCATTTTGAAAATTAATATCTGTCAAAAAAGTGAAAGACAAAATTTTATCTTACTTTTAAAACATTATAATACGCGCTTTCATGCAGTAGCGGTAATATCATATCTATGATATTAAAGTAAGGCCTGCAGAAATAACGCAGTGTGGCAGTACTTGGCAAGATCCAGCAGTATTAATAATAATAATAATAATTTATTTACAGAAATGACCATATTGACAAATATAGTATGTATAAATTTGTTAGTAAATATTAAAGGTATAATCATTAAAGTTATAATCATTATACTAAACTGTAAATAAAACAGGAAATCGATAAGTGTCAGAAGACACTTGTTTCGATACAACATGTGTAAAAACTAATGTAGCAAAAAAATTCACAAATTTATAAAAAAGTAGTAAATAGATACCAACAATATATTAACAACACTTCACTATACATTCACAGACATATACAAAGATTCAAACATACATTCACAGACATAGAGATAAATTTATTTTTATACTTACATAATAATACTACTATATAAAGAATTATTCCATATCAATATAAAATAATTATAGAAAATTCAAATTTTAAGTATACAAATTTTACGAAGAAATACTACAGAAAATACAGTACTAGGTATACAGCAAAGTTTCGCATTGAAACTAATTAATTAAATTACAGAAAGAGGTAAGTATTTCATTCTATATAACTATTTACAAGTTCTCTAGAGGTGGCCATAACGAATAGTTTACATTGTTTTTTAAAGGAAAGCAAATTTAATGACTGAATTTCTTTTGGAATGTTGTTATATAATTTTGGGGCTAAGTACTGATAGGATCTTTGTCCAATAGCTTTTGTCATAAATGGTTTTACACAAACATTTTTATTACGAGTATTATAATTATGCAATTGAATAATCTTGTCATTTGTCTTATGAAAGTTGACTACACTGTTATAATAAAATAATTTCCTGATGTCGAACATTTTGGAATCCCTATATACTAAGTCGGTAGAATAACTAATTTTTTTATGTAACATAATTTTCAAAAAAAGCTTTTGGATTATTTCCAGAGATTTTAAGTGAGTCTTTGATGCTGCACCCCATGCTAATATACCATAAGTTAAATGGCTCTCAATTAGTGCATGATAAACTATTTGCATCTGTTTTTCCTCGAGAATATTGTTCAAATACCTAAATTTATATAAAAGGGATTGTAATTTTTTTACAACGTATCTTATATGACAGTCCCATCGCAAAAATCTATCAATATATATGCCAAGGTATTTAACTTTTTCTTCAGGTTGCAAAGTATACTGCATTCCCTGATCTACGATGTTTATGGACTGGAAAGGAGGAGTGTTAGACACATTACAGCTAAAAGGTAGATAACATGTTTTTTCTAAATTTACAGTTAATAATTTTTGATCAAACCAACACTTAATTTTTTTTTAAATTGAGTGAATTAGCTTACTTAAGGTACTTAATCGCTCCATTCGAAATGGCAGTAAGTGTACAAAATTTTTATCTCGGAGAGGCTCCTCGGGCAAAACCATCAGAATTTACACAGATAGTAGACAATCACTACTGATCTTACGTAATCATAAGATAACTAGATCAGTATGGAAATGCAGCAGACACTGGCCTCAACCGACAACATATCTGTATGCTGGGTAAAAGGACACGAGCGGTGCAATAGCAATAAGCTGCCAAACTGGTCAGGAATGCATCGGGTCTCAATATTTCTTGACTGGTTCTTCCAGTATGCTTCCATCATCAGATTTTGTTGACATTATCAACGACAACCATAAAAAATAACTGTCAATTTGCTAAGGAGTTTCTAGGGTACCCCTGCAAGGATACAGCCAAAAAGTACCTGGCCATGTCTAGGACAAATCTTCGCTTGGTGACAGGTATTCAAACTGGACACTGTTGGTTAAGGAAACACCTTTATTATATGAGGAAATCAGAAACAATTCTTTGTAGGGGTTGTGAAGAGCAAGACGGGATAGTATTTGCACTCGTCAATAAGACAATTCGTATTGGGCCTTCCATGGAAATTAAAGAAATACCCTGAGCAACGTCACTAATTTTTTTTTAATTGTATAATTGTAGTTAACGGCTCAGGTGGATTGATCTTCTAATGGAAGGAATTACAAGGGGCCCAGTGGGGTCTATTTGTTGTAGCCTCTTAAGCTATCCTCCCCATAATTCTAGTTTCCAGAAAGCTTTACGACGCAATGCTTACTCCAAAAAAAAGTAACGTGGGTCCATACAAGGTATGTCATGTTAACAAATTAGTTTTGACTTACATAAAGGACTTACCATGTGTTAAAGTATACAAATGATACTACAATATTGCCTCAAAATGGCGACCTCGTAACTGTTATCTTATTTCTGACTTGATTTGACACTAATGGAATTTTTATATGGCATTAAATGAAGTCAATGGTCTATTAGATGCACAGCTATTATATCGTGTGCATGTTGAAGTTATTTTCAACCTATATAGGCATCGTTAAGGTTGCGATTACTAGTCTCGGAGCTATTTGAAAATTTCTACTATTTTTATAGTTTTTGTAATATCTGGGATGTGATCAAATTTACTATGGATATAAGCTATGGAGAAACAACACAACAATAGTTGACACATAGCAAGCCAATTATGTTGTTTTTGAAATATATATATTAGTGGTGTTTGCTCCAGGGACTTTCCCATGTGATCAAATATTCAAATCCTTAGGATCAGTATTTGTCCAGATAACGATAAACGCAGTTCCCGATGAGACACACCTTGTATTTTCATGTATTAACTTCTCTACTATGTCTCAAACTTTGTAATCTTTTCTAGACACCCTGTATATGGTATGAAATGATTTATGAAAATAAGTATATACACTACAAATTATACTTGTTACATTCACCTTCACTGCAGATTGCTGTTTGTTGTTAACGTGCCTGAGAGCTATTACCCATATTTACAATTTACATTGACTTATAATTGCGGTAAGAAATCTGACGACTACGTCACGGCTGACGTTACGCAATTGTTTTTATTTTCAACATAATTTTCGATAGTTTGTCGCGTTAAAAACAATTATTTTTTTGTGATTTAGTGCAAACATTTAGTGTATGACACCCTGTATCAAACTCATCAGAATTGTACTTATATTTATATTATTAACATGTTAACATAAAATTTTAACTCAATTTATAAAATATGTTTATGACAACAAAATTTTCAATAAATATGATTTTTTCACTTCAAATATTTACATCCAAAATACTGATAACATACTTGCTTATTGAACAAATTTAACATGATCAATAAATTCTGGCAACTTACATAAATAAATAATGTGGTAATATTAATTATATGTATTCTAAGAAAAGCACAATAACGTTTCTATGACAAATTCATAAATGTGATGATAATATGCGTTTGTGATTATGTAACAAATTACTCAAAAAATGACTAAAGTAGCTTCTCGGTTGAGTTGTTGTTAAAGCAAAATAATCCAAACTAATAAAATAATTAAGAATACATATAAAAATAATAATTTCAATAAGATAAGAAAAAACGAAAAAAAAACGATAAATTTTATTCCATCTTTTTGGATCATAATGACGGTTCGAAGAGTATTAAAGCTTGGAAATGTATTACACGAAGCTACATGGAATGAATAGATAAATTGAGGCAGGCCATACAAAGCAAGAGCTCTGTTACAAATGTTAATGAGGGCAACAGTCGTCAAACATAAAGTATATTGCGGTTATGCTACATAACGTAGAATGTCTAACGTACAACATCGACGAAGTTATTTCGTATTCTGCGAGCATGTAAAACCATAGCAAGCTATAAGTTAAATTTTGTAATGTTACAAGTATTAATTGTTCTACACAATACTAAATGGATTTATAATACGTATATGAGACGTAGATAAGTGTAATTTATGTGATTTTTATACATAAGGATTTCATATGAAAATATTTACATGTTGCTTTAAAACTTCAATGTTATTTAACTATTTAACATTTACCGATAAGTAATTTTAGTGGACAGCACAAAAGCCCAGAAGTTGATGATATCGTATTTCGCATAGTTTTAAACACTACACTACACTACTTATACATTTGTTTATTGTCAAAAACTAAAAATAATATGAAAATTTTGTAAGAGGTAAACAAGTTTTAGAATAAACAAAACTGCTTCAGAAATTTACTTTCTGAAAGAAGAAATTTGAAAGTATAAGAAAATTTGGAAGGGGTGGTTTATTTCACCCTTTTATGGCAAAAAAGGAAAACGGGAAATATGCAGAATGGTTGTAAACTGTCAGAAATATTCGACTAGTAAAGTTATGAATTTGTTATCAGTAAACATGGTGCAAGAAGTAGTTGAACGAATGTTTTTTATATTTTAGAACCAGCTTGGATTCCTTGCTAGAATAGATCTATAATTTTCTAAGTATTACCATTCTTGCCAAAATTCATTTGTTTATATTCAACCGGTTTTGAGAAAACCATATCTATTCCCTCTCCTTTAAGGGGCTATAACGTTTTAGGGAGGCTCTAATAATTAAAAACAAATATATATCAAAGATCCTTCCTTAAAATTTACCACGGAAACTACCTCTGACTTTTTGTATACACTTCTGCAACACCCTGTAGATAAGATAATAAATGATATTAGTAGAACAAAACCTAAAAGATATAAATTCTCCAATTGGCCAAATGATTGCTAAAATAGATTGATACAAAGAAGTTGCCTTCATTTTGTTTTTAGATTTTAAGGTGTACAGAAACTTTTAACTTAACTTTAACTTGTTTGTAAACTTAATAAAAATTCAAAATATTTGTATGGAGTTTTAAGTTTGAAAAAACTTGAGTTCATTTTCTACCACTTGCTAGGTAAAAGTGAATAATATAGATGTTATAATTACACTGTTACAAATTTGTGTAATTTCACATAACTTTACGTTGGCAATGTGTAACCAGCGTAAAGTAAAATTACATAATAATTTTTGTAAATGAAATAAGTACACTGTAATATTACAGAAATAAACATAAATAAAATTCCATATTACGTTATGTGAATTACATTATGCTAAATTTCTTCGTAAATTTCCGTCATTACAATTTGTACTGATTTATATATTGTAATATTTAGGTTGGCATTGTAAAATATAGGTATGTAATTTTACTGAGAAGATAATTTAAATTTTCTTATATGTTATATATACCTTTATAATGGGCTTATTTCTAATTATCTACTGAATATGTATAGTATACATAGTAAACAAGTACATGCATTTTTTTTGTGCTGTTAAAGTAACTTTAAAATGAGTTTGAAATTAAAATTATTTAAATACCGCCAAACGTCGTAAGATATTTGGTTTGGTTGGTAGCCCTACGATTTCAACTTCAAGCTAGCATACAGTTGACAGATGGACAATTTGTATATTGTATTTATAAATACTGTGATTTTAGACTATACCTATAATTATTTAGTTATTATTAAACTGCTGTCAACAAACAATTGTAATTTTTCTTCATCTTCCTCTTGCTAGTACCACGCCGACAGTACTGAATACCCCCAGGTTTAATTTGCAGCATGACGTCACGTTACAGAAATATATAAAATGCATACTGAAATTTAATTACATTCTGTAAGTTATTTATAAGTGTTATAGATGTTAAATCACATTGAATACTATTTTTATGTCACTACTATATTTTCTAAAACAATAATATTTATTGTTTATTTAGGGAATTACAACATGACAATTGAAAAATATGCATATAGAAAACTTTTTCAATAACTAAAATATTTTCTCATATGACTGAATATCAATTTAAAAAAAAAATCGATAATATGCACATGTTAAAAAATGTATACATATACCAAAGAGTTTACCAAATATTTTCATTTTGTTTAACCTGAATAATGTAACAGAAGCAAATTTTACTTATAATGCCATGGAAAACAGTCTACTTGTTAAATTGTTCAAAAGCACAGATTTATGTTAGTCAGTATAATATGTAGGATGTCTCTTACTAACAAATTATTAGAATTAGAAATACAGTGTACTTTATTATTAGAATTCAATAATAACCTATGCAGGAAGATTTTTTTAATGGTGTGTTCAACAATTAGGTACTTATCGGATTTTCTGTGTAAATGATGTTGATTTTAAATTTTTTGGATTGTACTAAAAATGGCATTTGCGTACTGACGTACTGTTGTATTAAAAAGAGCAGCTCTGCTAAAACGTATTAGGTTAGAGGTTAGATTGATGCGCCCTGATGTGTATATATTTTGAGCAAATATTTGTGATTATTTTAAGCAAAATTTCCAAGCATGTTGAAAATTTCTTTGTCCAATTTTTTACTTTTTCATTTATAATAAATTTTCTGTCATTCCCATTCTGATGAAAAGCAGGAATTTGATCGAAAATTACTCAAGATAATAAATAAATAAAGAATTTTTGGAAGTAAAACAGACATGGCGTTTTTTAATATTTATTCAATTCATTTTATTGACATCCAAACATGAAATTAATAAAACCCTAATAAATCTCCAACACATGCTTTCGCCGAGCCCAAAATAATTCAACCGAAGATTTTAATCAGAATTGCATGTAACCGACAGTGAATGTACGTGTATATTCATGAAATAAAACGAAATGTAGGTCAGAAAGTACAGTACAGCTTATTCATCCATAATTATAATCGTATGGATGCCAGCGAAGTAAAATATGAATGACAATAATTATATACGATGGTAGGTACGCCACTAGGGACGTTCGGTCTGACCGATCGAAGAGGCTGATCAAATAAACAGTGGTTCCCACGCCACTATGTGGTGTGTCAGATCAATACTGACTTACACTGATGCTACTGCTGCTTGATTGACGACAATTCTATTTACTGCACCTGTGCACCTAATGCCGCATTGGACGTATGCATCTAGGCGGATATCTAGATTGAGAATCAGTAAAACAAATTATACGGAGTGTCCGGAAATAATTAGCACAAAGTTTAAGGGGTGGTTCCACCCCCAACAGTATTAGGACAAGTATCTATGATGTTTCCGAATACGTAATATTAATGTATTTAAGTGACCTCAGTTATTTTAACACGACTAGTTTTTTTTTGTTTAATTGGGTATTCCTGCCACTTAAATATAAAAATATTAATAAATAACCCCTTGTGCTTAACGTTTCAAAAATGTCTTTTACCCTGTATAAAGTAACATATTTATTTTTGTATATATTCATTTCCTATCTTCATTAGTTTCATCATTCTGCACTCACATATTTCTGCACAATAATATTTATTATTGCTTGCGGTTGGCTAGCACCCACAATGTTATACCGTGAGTCGATGTTTATGACTGACTGGTTACAAATTTGTGACTGTGTCGTCGTACCCATAATCTAGGTAGTTCCTCGAAGGGTCTCTTAACAAGTGTGTTTCTTAGTTTTCACCATGCAGAACCCAAGATTTATGAGGACGCCGGTCGTCTACGTACATAAATAATATTTACAAAACTTGATATCTACATTTAGCACTTAAAAACGGACGTTGAAATTTAAACACAGAACTAGCGAAAAGATATGATTAGTGAATTTATATATAGAAAGAAATAAAGTTAAAAAACTTATACAGTGTGTACAGAAATATGTGATTGCAGAATGATGAGACTAATGAAAATATGAAATGAATATATACACAAATAAATATGTTAGTTTATACAGGGTGTATAGAAATATATGAGCCGCCACATTGTTATCAAAACAAAACAACAGCAACAACAAATTAATGTACCTACAGTAAAAATACCATATACAGGGTGTGTAGGAGCTGAATTAATGTCAAACATGTTTTCTTATATAAACATAGGTCCGATTCGTTTTTGTTTAGAAGTTACAAGCATTATAAAAAATATAATAATAATAGTAATACAATTATTATTATACTCCAAATAAAAAAAACATACAAATATTTTACAATAACTATTTCACATAAAAATATGGATTAAAGAGGGCAATGCTCAGCTGTTTGCTTGCATTAACAGTTGTTCTACCGCATAACCCAAAAACTTGAACTAATACACACTAATCTACTTATAATAGGACATCTAACAACATATAAACCAAATAATTACTATAGATCAATTTTCAAAAGAAACAGCTTTAATTTTTGACAAAAACTGAACAGCGACATAGTTTTAAATTTATTATCCAATTTATTATTAGAGATAACCTTGTGGCATATTGTGAGAAATACTCTATATTCTCTGATTCACAATTTGGATTCAGGAAAATCAAATCGACTCTTAAAGCCCTTCTCAAATTGATAGAGGACGTCGTTGAGGGTCTTGATGGGGGTGCACAACCAATGTGTAATGTGTGACCTTACTAAGGTATTCGATTGTGTCCGTGTTGACGTTTTATTAGTAAAATTGGAATATTATGGGATTAGAGGTAATGCTCTCAAGCTCTTCTCATTCTATTTGTCTAACAGGAAACAGTTTATGTCTTTCAAGAGTGTAGACTCAAGTAAACGTCCAATAATAAACGGTGTTCCGCAGGGATCAGTTTTGGGGCCGGTCTTTTTCCTCCTGTACATAAATGATTTAGTGAATTATATAATTAATAGTACTTGTATTTTATATGCGGATGACTCCACTCTACTGACTAGAGGAGGAAATGATTTGGCAATTACCGAATTAAATAAAGCAAATTAATGGTTTTCTGCCAATAAGCTGAAATTAAACCAATCAAAGATGCAAAACTTTGCTTATCAGTTCTGATAAATGGTCGCCTAGATCTGAGCCTGTAAAACTGCTTGGCTTTGTTCTTGATTCGAATCTTAATTAGAATAGCCATGTTGAGACTGTCTGCTCTAAATTATTATATCAAATATTTGCTCTACGGCATTTGAGATCGTGTCTGCCCAGATTGGTTCTACGCACTGTATATTTCTCTATCGTTTATAGTCATATATCCTATGGCAGCCTTTTGTGGGGAAATTTAACTTATGCAAATATGGTTTTCCTACTCCAGAAGGCTGCCATTAGAGTAATAGAGGGGGTAGCCCCAGATGCACCCTGGAGCTTATTAAAAAAACTTGGTATACTTCCATTACCATGTTTTTTTATTTTTCACACGCTTTTAGATATTTTCGAAAATTTGAATAAATTTACAGGTTACTCTGATGTACATAATTATGATACGAGGCATGCTAGTTATCTGGTGGCGCTATTCTCTCGCATATGCATGACTCAGAAAAATAAGTTACACATACATTCCATAGATTTGCCAAATCATTTCTGCTAAATCATTGTTTTTATACTGTTGACGACTGTCTTTTAAAATGTAGGCCTGTTAGCTATACAATTTATTTTATTTAGTAATACTATTATATCTTGTTTGCATGACAAATCAAATGTACTTACGTATATAAGGTGGTCAATAAAAGTAAAGTAAAGTATTATAACACTTTACCAGACTGTAAGAGAAGGATCTTTGAAATTGAGATGTTCGATGAGAGAAAATAGTCAGGGTACTCTTATGACAAATATTTATATTATGAACATCCGAACGATAACTAATTTTATCATGAAGATATTTTTTTAATTTGCCTCGTATCGAATTCATCTATACAGAACCCATACAATACATCACAATATGTAAATTGAGACAGAACAAGACTTTGACAAAATAAACTCTTTATATTTCGAGATAGCAGATGGCCACTGTTAAATATTAATTTTAAATTACAAAACACTTTTTTGATCAATTGATTCACTTAACTAATAATCAGTCCCAAGTTTCTTGTTTCATTAAGTGGGCAAATGGTCTCGTTATCGATTATAACAGTAACAGTAACAGTATTTTTCACTAAATGTAGAACAGGATTTGGACCAGATATTACAAGGGATGACTTTTTTGCATTGGTATATAATGAGTGTGATATCAAACTTTTCAAATCCATATTTAGCTTTACCTCGGTTTCATTAATATGACTAGCAGGAAATGATATGTATAGCTGCGTATCGTTAGCATAAAAATGATAATTGCAATATTGGATACGCTCTATAAAGTTGCTAGTATAAATTGTATACATCAACGGCCCCAAAACTGATCCTTGAGAACACCTGATGATACTACAGTAAAATTCGAGAATTTTCCATTCATAACCACCCTCTGTTCCATATCAGTTAAATAATTTTTAAATAATAATATAGAATGTTCAGCAAGACCTATAAAATGCATTATAGCAAAAAGGATATCGTGATCTATAATGTCAAAAGCTTTACTGAAATCCAACAGAACGAGGGCAGTCAGTTTACCTATTTCAATACCTTACCCAAGATGGCAATTATAATTAATTTTTATATTAAATGAAAATGAAATTGCACTCATTTGAGTGCAATAAAATGTTTATTGCACTAGTGCAATAAAGAACCTTTTCTTCCACTAAATATTGCTCATTTTTGCATGAACGTAGAAAAATACTATATGTGAACCAAATTATCAGTATAGATGATAAAAGTTTATTTCGCTTTCCAGGCCAGACAACTGGCATCATTGGATTACTAAATCAAGACAAATTATCAAGTAAACGATTAAGAAAATGTCACTGTATGTAGCAATCCTCGAATATTTAGCAATTTGTCATTTATCCGATTCGTCATCTTTCATCTGTAAAAAGTGCAACTCGCAGTTAAAATAACAATCCTATGACGTTAACAGCATCGTCAGCAACAATACTTTTTGTTTACTAAAGAACAATTCATATGTAAATATACGAATACTCAATCGAAACAAATAGATTTTGTCTAACAACAGTATTTACCTTGTATTTATTATACATACAACATTATACAAAAATAAGTTATCAACTGTAATTGTAATTTTCCAGTTAATAATAATACTATCGTCGAAATTAATGAGAATATATCATTCATGTTTAATTATCGCTATTTCAGATTATGTAAACATTATGTTTAAAATAGAAAATTTGTTACACTAACTAATCCTATATGGCACCAATTTAATAAACTGCCACATGCAAAAGTGTCTATGCTGTTATTGAAAGTAAATTATACTCGAAAGCAAGCTGCCACTTTTGCGATCAGAAAAACATTAATCAAAGACGTAGTAGGTCCCATTCTTTACCATATTAATAAGATATATTACTATCGCTGTTAGAAATGTAGTTCCTACCTGTTAAAATCTACTGAAAATATGACAAAAAATGTTCGTCCGATTATGTTGCAGTTAAGAACTTTATGTTAATGCAATGACCTAATACTTATATTGATTAAACATTGCAGCTCTACTTCAAATAGTATAGGAATAAGACAATTTTGACAGTTTTATAGGATTTTCTAAATTACCCAAGAAGATTAACAGAAAGGTAAAACAAACACTCGACGATTAATACGTTGTTCGTTTTGATTTCTTAATGCTTCGAAAAACATTTTCTTCAGAAGAAATTCCTCTTCCGCTTCATAATCGAATCGCTTATTTCAGAAACAACCTAAATCACAATTTGGACATTTTGAATTTATTAATTATACCAACATGTATTTTTTGGGTTGCTCACAATTTAATTCAGAAAGTACCGTAAGCATCGCTGGTTTTATAACGATTTAAAATATTCGTTTATTTATTAAACAACCTTAAGGAAGAGGCAGAAAAGTTGACTAGTGATAAGCAGATTCAGTTTTCGATTTCCAAATTGCATCATTTTCTTTACACCGCTGATTGCTGAAGCCACAAAATAAATTGTATTTTATTAAAATAATTCGATAACAAATAGTTTTATTTTGAAACCTGTTTCATTTCAGAAACAGCTATTTTTTTATTTTTATTTAAAAACATTCGGAAATATTTATGTTTTTGTTTATGACAAATTCTTAGCGGTAAACTTTCGAACTCAAGCTACAGTTTTACTCAAAATGTTGAGATAAACTTACAAAACGTTTTTTTTTTCATCTCCTGAAAGCTCTCAAAATGTGAATCATGCAGTAATTAATTTTTCAATATCCATCTTATTTAGTAACTGTAAATATATCACTATTCACTGTTTCCTGTGAAGTATAGTCGATGAGAGCGAAGAAATATTGACGTTGGTTTATCGTCGCTCTTATGGCTGGTCGGTAAAAAAGCGGCGATCTACTCGCAGCTTCAACAGGTGCATACAAATACATGCGTTGTATTTCGTTACTTTGCTAGTATCGTTGCGTTTCTCACAGCTCCAACATAAACACGGCCTTATACATAAGCAAGGCTTCAGCATAGGCGAAGTTAGGAGGGAGCTTGAGGGGATTAGCCCCCCTAAAATCAAATTAGCCCCCTCCCCCAAAAATATTCATAAACATCTCACATACATTTCAGAACTGAAATTAAAACACGGTCCACCCGGGGCTTTAGCCCCCCAGATTTGATAACCTAACTTCGTCCATGGGCTTCAGTAGGATTCATGGTAAAATGTATTGGGATGCAAGCAGTTTTGAAGAACCAGCACAAATAGTGAATGGTTTTGAAGATTATTTTAGTACCGTTTATCTTCTTCCAACTTATCCGCGAACATATAATAGTCCACCTGTGCACAGTAACTTCCCTTGCATTATGTCACCATGTTTAGCTAAAGTGATTTTTCAGCAGCATTAATGATACTTTATAATAAAATGACTTCGGGACATAATAATATTCTTAGCTCTACAGTGAAGGACTGTGCAAATGCTCTGATTACTCCTCTATTTTTTCAACTTAATTTTGAATCAAACACTTTTCCGGATATTTGGAAATTAGGAAGAGTTTGCCCTATTGTAAAGTGTGATTCTGCTAATAATTTACGGAGCTATAGACCCTTCGCAATTCTGTGTAATTTTGCCAAAGTTTTTGAAATGTACTTATATGGACAGGTATTGCCCCAAGTTAAACTTTTTATTTCAGTCAACCAACATGGTTTTATGCAAAAACGGTCTACTGTATCAAATCTTAGTAAAATATCGTAAATAATATCTGACATACTTACAAAGTAAGGACCAAGAGCAAGATCAAGTAGACGTTACCGATTTTACAAAGGCATGTTTTGCTATTACATAAACTTAATTATTACGGTTTCAGTGACTCCCTACATGAATTAGTAATATCATACCGTAATATATTTATTAATGATTTGCCGGACAGTGTTGATTGTAACACTTTATTATTTGTTGACGAGTTAAAACTATATAGTATTGTAGGTAGTGAAACAGTATTAGTTTGCAATTAAGGCATTATATATCTCATATCACTTGTCCGTTCTAAGGTGGAACTTGGTGATCTGGTGCGGTATCTTCATTATGATATTTATATTAATATGCTCGAATAAGTACAAATGCGATTTCTTACGTTCATCTACGGCTTCTAAGATATACCGAGTTTACCCAGTGCAAGGTTTTGACCACATGACTTTAATTAATAGATTTGGCATGCATACGTTGCATCACATAAGAATTTTGATTTCCCTAACTTTTTTATACAAATTATTGCACAGTTTAACAGGTTTTCCAGTCTTGTTAGCAATGTTTAATTTTTTAGTACCTAAACAAAATCTTCAGAGCAGTGTACAGTTTCTATAATATCCCGAGACCTAATATATTAATGAAATCGCCTATTTATCTTATGTGTCTTATCTCATTTGTGTGACATTTACAATTGCTCCTTAACTAAGCGACTTGACACAGTCAATACTTTTATGTTATAGTTTGACGGATTTGTTTATTTTAAGTATTTTTCTGTTTGTGAATCCTTCTGTTTAGACATAGTTAATAACTTTTATTGTAGCTTTGACTTTGTTTTGTTTATTTTGGGCTTTGTTTTTCTTTTTATGAATACTTACTTCTACTCAGATGCAATTAATATTTCTATTTTATAGTTTTACTTCGTTTTTTGTGTATTTAAATTTTGTTCTGCTTTTTGTGAATATTTCGTTTTATTGAGATTAGTATGTTATTTGTATGTTTTTAACTACTATAGTACTTTTAGTTGTCCTGTTATTGGATTTCTAATCTGTTGGGCAATGATTAGAAAAAATAAATAAATAAAACAAGTTGAAGAATTCATTTTGTACATATAGTTGACTTTTGCATTATTGTGTTATAAGCATCCGTTTCATATGCCCATTTATACTTGCAGACATTATAGAAGTCTGTATTGTTATATTTATGTGGGTGTGTATGTTTTTATTTTAATTTAAATTTATTTTAATTTTAAATATTTTATTATGTATTTAATGTCAAAGTTTAAATACTTGAAAGATTAACAAATTTTTTGTTCTAGAATCAATTTTAAAACAATAAAGAATATTTTCCTTTTTTATTATTTCTCTGATGATAATTTTACCAAACCACTGTAAGTTAAAACTTTGTTATTGAATTTAATTGAAGTTTTATAAATTATGCTAAAATATTCTTTATTTTTGTAATGTTGGTTGCATTCCTACAGATCATAACATAGGTCATGTATCGGTCAGTGGTCGCGCGGTTTAAGGCGTTAGTACTTGAATCGAGGTGACTAGACGGAGTTGGTTCAAGCCCAGCTGCCGGTAGACCGTATATAAGCTATATTCGTGGAGGGATTGGCACCCTCTCTGCGGGTATGGTAGGGTGGAATAATGTTAGCTTGGGTCAATGTGAGAGATTGATGCCGGTTGATCTTTGACCACCCCCCCTAATTAATGAGGTTTTCCAGGTTTTCCTCATTCCTGCACTGAATAGTGGTTAGGGCCTACCAACGTAAGTCGTTCCTGGGCGCAAATGCGGCCTGCTTAATAATAATATGCCGCCCCCTCTCCCGCACAAGTCTCCGACTTCTGGGCTAATCCCTGTGATTAGAATGAGGGGTAGAGATATTATTATTATTATAGTCTAAATAATGGCCGCTCTTGCATGACAGATATTATTAGTTCCAGTGAAATGATTGAATGTGGTTGTTATATTGGTTGGGTTCGACTTGTTTTTATACAGGTAAGTCCTGTAGTTTATTCTTAATACTTTGCAAAGATTGAAATAGTTAAAATCTGTTTTAATTTACTATAGCTATAGAAATTTATAGTGCACTTTATTTTTTAAGGTACCTGAGGTTAGAAATGTATTATTTTCCTTCCGGGAAACTGCCTGGAACTGGAAACTGCATGGAAACTGGACACTATCCTGTAGGATTCTATGAAACTGCAGAATTTCCCTGGATACGGTTGATATCTTCTGTAGTGGCAATAAAAAAACTTTACTGGGTGATGTAGACTGGTAAATTTAGCTGGTAAGTCGCTATTTTCTTGATTTTTACTTGTTGGTTCTACTAAATTTTGTATATTTTCAGGAGCTCTCTTGCAATGCTGCTGCTCTCTAAACCCAAGCTGTAACTAACAACAACTTCTTTGTTTTTATCCTTTCTGTAGATTGCCATGTTAAAAGGTCCATTCACATGATTTTTCCACAGTCTTTGGATGTCTTTTATGCACAATTTCACAACATTTTTATAATTTGACATTTCAATTTATTTTTTAGGACATGTTTTATTTGTAATGGGAATATCTTTCATAATGTTACTCGTTTGCCTACAATATGTATATCAGATTAATCTATAGACTTTCACCTTTTATTCAATATATGGTGCTCTGAGTTTAATTTCCTTTTCTTGATGTACTGAATGATAACAATTGTCAACGTCATGCAAATCTATGAAATTTATTTTTAACTTGATAATAAAATTATTAAATTAGTATTTTTATGCGATGTAATATTATTTATTCTATGTAACTTTATATCCAGGATCTATATTAACAATTCTTTATATTTTTATATATATAAATTATTAATTTTATTCAACTTTAAGTTCGGTCAGGTGTTATTTTCATTTCATTTTCTGTATATATTTCAAATTGTTACAGTATATAGTTCTATGAATATGAAGAAGTGCATTACATCAATCTTCTAAAGTGTCTGAGTTTATTTAGAAATTGATAAGTTTTACATTTTGAAAGGACAAACTAAAATCAATTTTACCCTTCTATAAAGGAGACATTTAGCAACAGCCCTTGCCTGGTTTTATGCAGTTAGTTAGCCACAAGTACGAAAAATATTGAAATCTCAAAAATTTTTGAATGTCCTCATATCTTTTGTTGTTAAAATAGAAATATCTACTTAAGAACCACCCTGTATATTTGTGCCTCAGTATTCGTATAACCGCAAACGCGTTATCGTCATTATTCAGTTTCCAGGGCACCATAATATAATAAGCAATTAAGGAGGTATCTTTGGCAGACTTTACTGCAGAGGGAAATTCGAATAATGGACACTTCATCTTATTTATGGATACTCTCCACAAAAGGAAATAGACTCCTTTGTCTAGTTCTGGTAGGACGTTAATAGAAACGTCCGCACAGTGAGTTTCATTAACGATTATGCATCCTGAAACGTCTGCGACCCTGTGGAAAATTGCATCCAACTTTGCGGTAGTAGGTACGTGATGATCCTACACGTCTTCTGAATGGAAGGTCATGCTGTTAATATTTTTCAAAAAAATATATGTAAAAATCTACTTAACAGTGCTCAACTTATAAAGCTAACAAACCTACTGAAACAAAATAGTTATTTACGCAATAAGTGGGATATAGACGTAACGTTTTATGTAGAACTCTGGAGGTTAATAAAATAATAATAATGAGTATTACACACTTCCAATGTTGTTTCCAATCTCACGTCAGAAAAATCACGGAAGAAATACGAACAAGCATTTGGTCGCTATCAAAAATGGTGTAGAGAAAAAAAGTTATTTAACATAACTAAAGAGAAATAGTTATATATGCAACAAGTGCAAAAAGTAAGCACGTAAACACGTCGAGTGCAATAAGCACTTTTTGTACGAGTTGCATACAATATTTTTTCTACGTTCATGCAAAAACCAAAAAATGTTATTTAGATGACACTAAGTCTAGAAAAATGTGACGTCGATTTGAAGGTATATGCTTGTCATGATGACAAAACGCTGCAGTAGAATGACAGATGAGTGCAATAAAATGTTTATTGCTCTAGAGCAATAAAGAACCACTTTTTCCACTAAATATAGTTCAATAAAGTATTGTTTTTTTGCATGAACGTAGAAAAAGATTATTAATATATTTCAACGAACTAAGCAAAACACAGTAGTCTTCACTCAAGAAATTTGACTGCATTACTGCAGCTGAAAGCAAAAGGGTACCAAATCTAAGGTATTGACAAAGAAGGAAGTATAGAGATTTTTAATGAATGCGGACGATGATGAATTTCTGCTCATGAAGGTGGCTATATTACAAATATGTTTTTAAATAAAAAAGTTTTATAGCCAACATTTATTTTAGCTTATTTATATTATTGGTTTGGTAGGTGCATGTCGGCGGTAAGAACTCATAAATCTGCTTGTAGAATATGTGAAAGATGAAGGACTATACCAAGTCTTGATACCCACTACCTCAAACAAAAGTGTCTAGAGAGTTTTTTGTAACATCTAGAAATATTGATGGATCGAATTTAGTAGAACTGGTCAAATTAAGAAATGAAAACTGTAATCATGTTCGCTTCTTTCTTCGACATAAAACTTGTAAATGTACCAAACAACCTATTGGTATAGATGCTTTGGCAATGTACCAAAATTGATTGCACGATTTCTTGAAATGCCTAATCCGAATGCGTATACTTGGCGCTATTTTCGGCCTTTTAGCCGATTATGGGACAGATCTTTTGACTATAAAAAGACATGAAGACTGGAAGTCTAATTCTATCGCAGACGGCTATATCGAAATGTCTGCCAAAAACAAGAAACGAACGGGTATGAAAATTCTAGATAAAAGCAAGAATATTCTCTTGGAAGCCGAAAATATTCTCTCAACATTCAAAGTTACTTCGTCAACATCTAAAAATTATCATATTCAAAATATTTCCACCTATTCAAATAAACCGTTAGGCATGGTGAGATGTAATGGTCTGCTACTCCCTGGCCTAAGCGGCTCGTCTTGCAGGGAGCGACTTGCAATATCGCAGACCTTCTCGCTCCGGGCGATACGACTTTAATTCTATAAATGATACTGCAGGAAACAACTACTCCGCGGACTAAGGCCGCGACCGATATTGAATTACACCTGCAGTATCTGTGTGAACAGCCAAAAACCCTTGTCGGCCACCCCACCAGCCATAGACTGGTTTTGAGCATAGCCCTCATCAGTATGTTATGGATGAGACGAACAGGCTGTTCTGCATATCTACTTATAAACATAAACTGAGTGAAGGTGAGATGTAACTGGTCTGCAAATCCCTGCTTGACCTAAGAAGCTCGTCTTTCAGGGAGCGATTTGCGATATTGTCTCCGATATATTAGCATAAAAAAAACATTTTGCATCATCTACTTTCAATTTCTGCTAAATCCAAAGATAGTAAAGTTAAAGACATTATTTCTGGAAGACATAGACAACTAGTTAAACCCCTCAGCTAATCGAAAATACTTCTTAATTTTAGTAGAGGAAAACGTGTAGATTTTTTACTAAAGAGTGGAATCTAATATTTCATAAAAAATGTTAAACAATGTTTTAAGTGGGAATAGCCCATATATTCTAAATACATTATTAAATTAATGATTGTAAAATACCTACTTATGAATAACAAACTTTTATTTTCTGACGTTACGTAAATATTAGATAAGTTCTGTTCTATAGTTACGTATTATTACTAACCACAAGTAGGTATTAACAAGTCACTATACAGTATTCTCCTACAATTAGATGTAGTATCAGTAACATGTTATTTTTATTTTATCGCACAATTGGTATGAACAGTTAAAATATATAGCTGTCGATACTGCACTGCTACGTTGAAAAATTGACTTTTCTTTAGATTAAAGAAATTTTGTATATGACAATAAAATGCATAATGCATCTGAATCTACAAAGGATCATTATTTACAGGGTGAGTCAGTCATAATGTCATTAATTTTAAGAGGAGATAGGGAATAATGAGTATAATGCGAATACGTGATTAAAAAAATCTAAATCCATATTTACATCGAAAAAAAAATATTTTGAAATCATTATTTAAACCCCCTTTTCAGACTATCACTGACCGCTGACAGCCTTGGTCGTTTACAGCTCACAGTTCAACTCGATGTCGACCTGATGCAATGTTGTCAAGTTGTTATTGATAATAATTTTTCCTACTTAAGTACCTAATACTTATAGAGACGTTCCACAAGGAAGTGTTCTGGGCCCGTTACTATTTACAATTTATACTGCTGATTTATCTAACTGTTTAAGCTATTCTACCTTGCATCAATATGCTGACGACTGTCAACTAATTTTTCGTTTTCATAATAATTCTATTAATTTAGCTGTTCACAATATCAATGTGGACTTGGCCAGTATTGCTTCTGTATCTCTTAAGCATGGTTTAATTTTGAATGAAGCAAAGACTGAGCTCCTCTTATTTGGCAAGAATAATAGTAAAATTATAAAAAATCAGGACTTTATAATAAGAGTTAATAATAAAGTTATTGTTCCTACAAGCTGTTGTAAAAACTTAGGACTTTATTTTGATAATAATCTTAGGTTTTCTGATCATGTAAGAAGTATTATTAAAAAATCTTTTGCTAAGTTAAAGGTTTTATTTATTTATAAGGAAATTCTTAGTCAACAAGTAAAATTAAAATTATGTGACTCCTTAACTCTTAGTTACTTATATCTTACTGTGACACAGTTTATTGGCCTGCGATTCTAAACAGAGATAAAGTGAGCTTACAAAAATTCAAAATGCTTGCCTGAGGTTTAGTTATGGGGTAAAAAAGTATGATCATATTACACCATTATTTGTACATTCTAAATGGCTTAATCTTGATGAGCACTTTTAGTTACATTTGGCTTGCCTTATTTATAAAGTGGATAAATTTAAGTCTCCTAAATATTTATATGATAATTTATTGAAAGGATGTAGTTTCCATAACCTTCCCACACGTCACAGGAACTTGTATACGGTGCCTTCACACAGCTCTGCCATATTTGAAAGAAGTTTTACGTATAATGCAATAACAAGGTATCTTTAAAAATTAAAAATTCTTCATCTGTTGACTCTTTCAGAGCACAATACAAAACCTTACTCTATTCCAAACGAAATCTTTTGTAGTTGAAGTTAATTTGTTCTTGCTCTTTTTGTGCGGATTACATTTGTACGTTCAATTAATCTGTATTATCTTTGTATGTGCTGGGATGGTTGGGTGGAAGAGATACATGTGTTGAACTCCGCCATCCTTGTTTAACCTATTTTTGTATACTGTTCTTTCTGCTGAAATAAAGACATTTTATTATTATTATTATATATTAAGGTTAAGCAAAAGCTACTATAACGTAATTTGTTTTTATAACAGTACTAATGAAGTAAACAATTGAAGTTATTTAGAACTCCTTAAAACTGTAACGTACTGTAAAATTCGACAACATTGCAATGCGTCAGCTGTTGCTGTTAACTTAAAAGTATTGTTGGTCTCGTAGTATTGTAGCTAGTGCGTTTCATTTTTCTAGTACCTCTTTGATACTTGTGAGTGTACATAAACAAAAATGGAATAGTTTCTAGTAACCATGGTGCATGGCATGTTAATTTATGGCAAATGTGGGAAAATCTATCTGGCTACAGAGACTTATATAAGGTAAACGATTCTCGCAAGAAACACACTTTGAACACTTGGTAACTATGTAAATGATGAATCAGCCCACTTGTATCTCACTTGGCAACTATTTCACATTTTATTCTATGCTGTGAAAAGAGTTCTAGGAAAACGACCTATGTTTAGGTATACCTATTTGTAATTATTATGTACAAATATCTGACAATCCTGATCATTATTCTGTTACTGCTGGTCAGAGAAAAAAATGTTAAACAAATATGTTTTATTTGGTACAATTTATTATAAAGCAAAATAAAGACACTCATTTTCCGCAGATTCTGTATTTTATTATTTCCTGTTTGCAGCCACATCTTTTAAAGCAGAATTTATTAAATTTTAGATTGTTGTCACTTGATTAACTTTATTTCACAATGAAAACGAAAAACAGCGTTTATCAGGTTTCACAGCGACAGCTCTTTGCTGTGACCAGTGATTACACTTTATAGTTTATTGATAAAGACCACTGTAATGCACTGGGTTGGAATTGCCATCAGCAAATACATCGCCGATGACACTATGAGAGCGTACTACCGATTACTAAAATAATTTTGCATTTGAATTTTTTTCTCTCCATCAGCAATTTGTCGTTTAACTAAGCAGATAAATTTCATGTTAAACTTTTTTACTTTATTTTGAAGCTTTCATATCGTTCATATACCGGGTCCACCATTAGTGCATGAACGGAGGATAGAAGAGATGTCAACATGAAATTTTGTCCAGAGGCGTACATTTATAAGGAACACATTTTAAAATTGACATAACATTCATAACATTGCATTTTTTTAAGGGAACACCCTGTACACTTTTGTATATTTGGATTTGGACTTTAACATTCCTAAAATAGTAACAAATGACGTTAATAATTCTAAAGTGTCATTAGTAAATAATTTTCAAGCGTTCTTTGATTTTAATCAATGTAATGCAATATATAACTCTCTTTGTCGATACTTAATTTGGTTTTTTGTAATTTCGACTGTTCAGTGTCCCGTAACAACGCTCCTTTAGTTTTTGAACATACTTATCACCCTTATTTATTATAAGTAAACTTAGTGGTAAATTAAAATGCTTTCCTCAAAATATCAACCAGAGAAGTTACAACTTTGTTAAGGCCAACTATGTTGAGTTATATTATGCCTTGTCTCATGTTGATTGGACTTTTCTTTTACATTATGATGATGTTAATGTAGCAGTGACTGAATTTTATGCTACCATTTACTCGATTCTGGACACTTATGTGCCGTTATATAAAAATGTTAAGCCTAGTAAATTTCCAAAGTGGCACACTAATGAAGTCAAGCAAAATGTCAGGTTGAAAGATATTTTTTTGCCAAATACAGAAAGCTTATAACAACTACATAATGGGTATCCAAAATGCTTTATCACAAGATTCTAAGCTCTTCTGGTCATATTTATCAGCTAAAGAAAGGCAACTAGAGTTCCGGGTGACATCAAATATAATGAGCAAGTTTATACGCAACATGAGGATATTGTAAATGCTTTTGCAATTTTTTTTAATGATGTTTATTTTCTACACGATCATAACTTTGATAACTTCACACTGGGTTTTAATAATAACGAAACAATTTCTTTACCATCTTTTGAAATTCACCATATTGAAACGGCTATCAGGAAACTTAAACCAAGATTTACTTCTGGCCCAGACCAGATTCCAGCTTTTTTAATCAGGGACGGTATTTATGTACTTTCGTTGCCTCTGCAAATGATTTTTAATTTAGCCCTTAAAACTAGTGTATTTCCTGATTTTTAGAAAATTGTTAGAGTCACTCCTGTACTTAAAAATGGTGATAAATCACTTGTTAACAATTATCGTCCTATAGTATTGTTGTCTAATTTTGCTAAGGTCATCGAATTGTATTTATATAACCGAATTTTTCCTTCTATTAAGCATCTGCTTTCATCTACGCAGCATGGATTTTTAACTGGTAAATCAACTCAAAGTAACCTACTAGTTTTTCCTCAATATTTGTCAGATATTGTGGACTCTCACGGCAGAGTAGATGTAATTTACACAAATCTATGGCTTTCGATAGAATAGATCACTGCATTCTGTTGAAAAAGCTGGAAGGGTTTGGTTTTAGCCCTGCTTTGTTGGACCTAGGAGTTTTGTTTGATTGTAGTTTAAGTTTTGTCGATCACATCAATCACATTCAGTCTCATGCCAGGAAAATGTTCGGGTTTATTGTTCGTAATTGTCATTCATTTACTAATATTAAAGCTTTGGAAATTCTGTACTATGTGTTCGTTAGATCGAAACTTGAGTATTGCTCGTTTATTTGGAATCCTTATTATCAGGTACACTCCGACACTCTTGAAAATGTACAAAGGCGTTTTTTGAAATTTTTATCTTTTAAGTCTACTAGCATATATCCGGTACAAGGTTTCGATCACAATGCATTATTAAATAAATTTCCAAACTTTAGAAACCCGCAGACGATGTCAATCGGTGAAATTCCTGTACAATCTCGTACACAATAAAATTGATTGCCCAGATTGGTTGGAGCAACTAAGCTTCTTAGTACCGCGCAATGAGATGAGAATTCATGCCACTTTTTATTTACCAAGGGCTAACACACATTTCTTGCTAAAATCTCCAATTTATTTTATGTGCAAGACATTTAATACAATTTGTAATACTTGTGATATAAATAATTATGGTTCTGTCAAAACGTTATGCATGAATATAGTGAACCATGTCCACAGTTGATGTACGCTGCTTTCTGTCTCTGCGTCCAGTCTTTTTTCGCTTTAAGTTATGTATCTTAGGTTAGTTTTTTTTATTAATTCCTGCACTTTACTATACTTTAGTATTCATTTGTTTTATTATTTTTATTGTTTATTGTTGTGGAATTTATCATTATTTGTATCAGTTATTCCAGTGTAATTTAGCTCTCTAAATGGAGTTACTTCTGTTGGGCTAATAAATTATTATTATTAAAATGCGGAAAAATAATATAGTTTATGACGGTTTCGATGGGTCGAAAGTTGAGACACATAAATCCGAAAACAGACTCCAGTACAACCATGTGTAAACACCAATCTGCGTCATAAACAATCATTGATAGTATTATAGTTTGTATGGTTATAACCATAAAAGTATTGTAATATAAAAGGCAGACAGAATTACGTTTTCAACAACACCAAATTATGTGGGATCACTTTTGATAGTTTTCATTTTGGCAACTGATGTAAAAATAAAAACTTCCTTTTTTAACATTAAATGCGTAAATTAAAACAGCCTGTAAAGGATATTCCTTGTCCTGTTTGATTTTGAACATTTACTTTGTCTATATAGGTTGGAGTGTTTTCACTAGTAGATGGTTTATAACTATTGAACCCTAAAAATGCACTTGCAGTAGGGACATTTTTTGCTAACATAGTTAGTAAATGTCCGGTATATTCGTGAGCATCCTTCAATTTGACATTTTGAGAAACGCAGCAACTTGTTTTGGCATTTTTCCAAATGTATAAATTCCTATTAATTGTTTTCCATTTGAATATTTAAAAATCTGTTACTATGAATCTGTGTGGGTTGTGTAATACTATATTTCCGATATATATCTAAATATTCGCTTACAATAAAGGATCTTTTTTCTTTGTTTGTTTAGTTGATAGAGTGATCAGCAATCCATTTCCCTTATCTTCAACATCCAATTTTTATTTGAATTGATCACATCGACACGCCCCAGATATGGCAAATAATAGTAGTCAGTATTCTTTTACAAGTTGTACTTTACTGCCTAGTTAAACAAATAACTATATTTAATCTCTTTTGTAACTTTACAGGATTACATACCTCTGTTATACCTCGAGATCTGAAAAAAATTCTTTCAATGTATATAATGCAAAAACATTTAACATAATATTAATAAGGACTATATGTATATTAGGATTTCGGATAGAAGATATGACATGAGTCTGTTTTCGACCACCACGACCTACTCATTTATGAAAACCAGAAGATTGGTCGTACAGACCGTCCAAGAAGAAAGTTATGCTGTTTTATCATTTTTACCTTATCTCTTATCAACAGCAGTTGCGTTACCATATGTCCAGGACATCGAGACATACCAGAATTTAACGAATTTTTCACAAGGATAGACAGAGTGACGTTTTAAAACAATAGAAAACCGATCTCAAGAAAAAGATACACTGATATTAATAACAGTTATTCCAATTAATGTCTGCAGGTATTGTGGATGGATACATTAATTCGGGTTATCGGTCGAGACACAGTTAAACATTTACAAACACAATACCTACTTCACTTTGATTGTTTGGAAACTGCAAAAAACTTGGCTCAAACACAAAAGCCATAAAAGCAATTACTGATTGTATTTAAGGTTCCCTATCGCCCGGTATTGCTCACTGTCGATTTTTTCCAATTTTGAGATGAATCGTAGAAGTACCAAATGTTTTTATAATTACAAAACATAATGCTAATTACAGAAAATAAGGACAGTGCATGGAAAAGTTTTCATTGATTTTTCAAACTGAATTATTTATTGCAAGAAGGGTGATTAAAAACGGATCATTTTCAACATTGAATGGTTGTTAAGCATTGCACGATTTAACATTGGAAATGTTTAATACGGAATGGATTATATATGTAACGCTAGATGTATCAAAATGTTTTGCTCGAACTGCAAAGTGTAGGAGTGATTTTGGCGTCGT
Organism: Monochamus saltuarius; assembly: GCA_025584915.1. Lineage (NCBI taxonomy): Eukaryota > Metazoa > Arthropoda > Insecta > Coleoptera > Cerambycidae > Monochamus > Monochamus saltuarius. Next base: position 48,038,006 of record CM046725.1, read on the forward strand.
TTGGTAGGTTGTACCTATCTACGTTGAGTAGAAAGAAATGATCCGGGGATTTTATGATAAGAGTTGCAATGAAAATAAAAATACCTTCATATTTTGACTATTTTTATAAGATGTTGTCTTAAGGTGCACTAGAAGTGAACATAGCATGAAAGTATTTTGACAGTTCTAACAGCAGTTTGAATATCGTTATTTCATGTGTGAATCCACTTAGTTAAATATTATTTTGTCATATCTGTACTGCTGAATGAGTAACACACTGTATAGAATATTATATACGCATTAGCTAGAGGGGAGACTTTAGACGAAGCAATAATAAACACGGGAACGCGGGGCGAGACTCAACGGGTAGTTAGTTGGATTTTAAGACTTCGGCAGGTTGGTTGGAAGACAGTGAATGGTGATAAGTGGTGCATCTGTTCTAATTTTACAGGTCTAGTAACTTGTTTTTGTATATTGTATTTAAGACTAAATATCATTGTGTTATTTTTATTATTTTCTTGTCTGTTCAATATTTTACTACAGTATCATTATATTTTATAATTTTGAAGTAAGATAGTACTTGTTGATTTATTGTTGAAATCATATGTATAAATTTAGCTTGAGCCGAAGTTATCCTGTTGTAAATGGTATTGTAAGTTATTATTAATCATCTACGACTACTGCTTTATTACTTGAATTAGCGGTTTGCTTGTCAGATGTTTGTGAGAGCCTTGGTGATTCTATTAATATTTTCTCCCGTGACTGGACAAACATCCGATAAAACATATGGTGCATGAGATATGATTTGAGATTTTTGTTCAACCCCTCAACTATTAGCTGGGTAGCCTCCCGTATGGGACCTCAGTACCTTCTGATGCAAGTCGGCTAACTAACCAAAACACTCTTCAGTTTTATATGTAGAATTATGATTATATTACCGTGTATTCAAGTACTGAAGTACAGATACATTTTTATTATTGTTATCATTATTATTACCATTGCAATAGCAACAGCGATTCCTTGAATTGTGATCGGGGTTTTCTCTGTCGTGCTCTTTTCCCCGTGAATTCTATGCTGAGTACGGCACTGATAGGTGGTTAGGTAGGCTATGGCACCATTGACAGAAAACTAATAAACGAGGTGTATTTAGTAATTTTTTTTGTTTTATTTAAAACTACTCAAAACTCCCTAATTTCGTAAATATGTAGCATATTCGAGGTTAATAAATAATATAAATAAACACAACGTAGGTAAATCTTTTCGATTATTGGCCAAATACTTCCTCTTTCAACAATGTTGAACGAACCCGGGGTATGTTACACTACACATGTGGTACAAATTACCCAATCACTTAAACATTTAACTGACTACAGCATTCAGGGATGATTTCTATCACACAATTACCAAAATTGTTTAAAACTGAGCTTCATATTTCAATTAAATTTGAAAATGTCACGTTCTGGCAATGTGAATTTGCAATCTATGGACGCGCTAATTAAAGAAAAAAATCCGAAAAATACCACAAACAGTTACAAATACATGTGGCGAATATGAAGACTATGTGGAATGTTTCGTCTAAACATTTACAGACGTACTATAATAACTATCAAATTATGATTATCCCGTTTAACAGCATGGCATTTAAACCTGCTGGAGATGCAACCAGGAAGAAACTGTAAACAGATCCATGTAAACGTATAAGAGCAGTTCAGTTTGCTCATGTTTGTCAGAAGTGTAGCGAATAACATTGTTTTGGTATGAAAATACCTTTGAGGGTCTTATGCGTACATTCTACAATATTGCTGCTGTAGAATCAGCGTGGAGAAAAGGCGAGGCAGTTGCGTGTTTCTTGGATTTTTATCAAATCAAGAGAGATAGCGATGGCTCTCCAACAAATCGCATTTAATATAATCCGGTGTCCAATAAAACTTGCCAAGGCGGTCAAAAAGCTGTACAAATATTAAATGGTTGATTATTATCAATAGTGAAAGTCAAAGCTGCCATGTACGCTTTGTTCATAAACTGATATCAAAACGAGGCAAACACATTACTTCACTACGGCTGTTCGTAAAACCTAATCGATACTGGAAAATGGTAATCGATAATTGGTAGGTACGTCAATGTCCCTGTTTGAAAATTAAATCGTCTGCTGGTGACCTGAATGTAATGTACAGAAAGATAATCATTCGAACAGGTCAACTGCTGTTAGCAAAATATCAAAAAATGGTGTGCAAGAACAACAATTGTTGAAAGTTACTGGTCAATTCATCTTCTATAAAACGATACTTAAGCATCGACCAAGAATACCCCAATAAGATCATAAATACTATGCGTGGTAATAGATATTCTACAGTAGAAAAAAATTGCCAATCTAATGTGTTAAGTTTTAATAACTGTACCTTTAGCAGTTGTACTTCCAATAAATAAATAGTTGTTTTGTTGTGTTGCGATATATTTGATTTTTTTGTCAAATAATTTTCTGGTCGAATATCCTTCTGACATTAACAAATGCCTCATATTTTTATGCCAAATATCTCAAGCATGTTTCTTGTAACAGCCCTCGATTGCCATAAAATGAAATGTTCAAAGACATATAGAAATAGGGTAACATTGTAGTAGGGTCGTTATACCGGTCCGAAGACTCCTCCTCCTCCCACCACTCGACCTTGAATGACATTCATGATGACGTCACAAATGACCGCTAATTAATTTCAATGTCATAGGAATAAGTCACCTCCAATTGACCTCTATTTTATATAGTGCACATGTCCTTTAATGAATGACCTTCATGAACGACCGCTAATGGATTTGAAAGTCATGGTAATAGATGACTTTGAAACGACCTCTGAAAAAATAAATTTTACATACTGTAAGCAATGTCGCACATGTCCTTGAATGACATTGCTGATTGTCACATTTTTTTAGAGGGATTTGCGCTTATATAACAAAGAAGATTCCACTGGGAAGGCATATACCAGTTTAACAATCAAGCATACAGTTAGTGTTTAGTATAGCGTAAATTTTTGTGTGTTGTGATCAAATTTGATTCAAGTGAGGATAATTATATTTATAATTAATAATGGAATTATCAAAAGATGATTTAAATAAAATTAATGATGTTATTAATGGCGAGTGTGAAAATATTACACAAAAATCGATTTATTCGTTGGACGTATCTAAACCATATTTAATTAATAAATTGTTATTGGTAAATACAAGATTTGGAAAGTGCGTTTTGGCTATACTATTTGATGAAACTTCTAATTCTAAATTCAAATGTTTTTTGCCACAAAGGGTTGTAAACCATCTACCATTGGATATTCTAAACAAAATAAATTATTTCAACACAAGGCATACATTAATTTATTTAGGCCAAAGTAAAACAACTTTTAAATATGCTAAACCTAAAGCATTGATAAAATTTGGATTTAAAGATTAATTTTAAGTAAAAATTTCTAGTAGTATCTTCTAGTAGTAAAATTAGAAATTATTTTATTATTTTCATTATTATTTTTTTTATCCCACGCATTAATTTACGCATACTTTTTAGACTGGTTGTATCTTATAAATATAAGTTCTTTAGTGTTCAACAAATCCTCGCTGGTAATTACTTATTTATAATATATTTTAATTGAAATTAAATTTTCTTTTGTTTTTATTATAGAAAGATATCAATATGTGGATGCATTATGCTGGTGAGAATTGGACCAAAACAATAGACCTCCACACTGCTATTGAGAGGTTGGGCGAAGAACTAAGCTGTTTATCGTTTGACCGTATGCACACTATGAATTATGACATGAATTACTGTTTCTTTGAAGAAAAAGTGATAGAACTTCAAAAGGAATGTGATAAGTTTGACAACGGTTCAGAGTTATGCAGCAAATATCGTGCTGGTGACATAAATTTGGAACAATTCTGTGAGGAAATAGTAAAATTAGAATTAAAGAGTTTCCTTATTTATAATCTTTTGGACTATTTACCAAAACCATTAATTGAAAAATATAATTTGGTGCGTAAGGATTTGTGTGATAGTGAAAATGAGAGCGAAGTCAACAACTAGTCATTGTAACACTCTTGTATTATAATTGTATTTTATTTTAGATATAGTGTATTTTGTATGCAAATGTATTTGAATAAATTTTTTAACTATGTAGATGTATTGTTTTTTTATTTATGTTAGGTATAAACAATTCGAATTTTATTGTGATGTTTAAACAAGATGAAATGAATTTACATCATATTTTTAAAGATCATGTTTTACCTGACATTACATTCAAAGAAATTCTAGATATGTGCGAAATGTGTTGGGAAGAAAATATGGGATTTTAGACAGACAATTACGTGATAGTAGATATCGTAAAGGTTTGGATAGCCACATATATCCATAATACACATTCACTTGGTGTTTTGTTTCAAGTGCAATGACGAGTTTGCATAAAGTACTAATGATAATGATGAAAATAATTCTAGTGAATTAAATCTGAAACGTAAATTAATCAATGCTACTGATGTTGTTCGCAAGAAATTCAATTTAATAAAATTTAAATGTTTTGAAAAAGGATATGTGACTAATTGTTTCTACAGAACTGTTCAAAGTAATTAGAATAAATTCTACGACGTATATGTTAGAAAATATGTTTGGCAATCCAATTAAAGGATGCTTTATAAATGGGAACTTAAAAAAAAACAAATTTCCTGGTGTTTAATTGAAAAAGTTTTAAAGACAAAAGGCAGTAAAATAAACTAGTTTGTAATATAGTGTGTAATTATAGTTAAAAATTATATCAATAATAAATAAAATATGTGAAATAAATTTTATTAATAAAATTACTAAAATATAATCACGTTTTTATTATTTTATTTTTTTGCTTCATAGAATCAAATATTACAAATAAAATAAGAAAACAAGAAATATTCAGTTAAAAACTTATTTTAAATATCATAAATTTATGAAATACATAATGACTTTAATGCATTAGGCATTGAATTGTAAATTATCGTTTAAAAAACATAAACAGGTGATCTCTAATTGACTCCTCTTTTATGCAGTACAGATGTCCTTGAATGACCTTCATAGTGACGTTATGAACAACCGATAATGAAAGTCATAGTAATAAGGCGACATTCAAACGACCTCTAACAAAATAAATTTTAGATATTACGCATATCCTTGAATGACCTTCATAATAATATAATAATTCATAATATTCGTTATAAACGCTCTATAAATGAATTGAGAGTCATATCAATGGGTGACGTCTATTAACCTTTATTAAAATAACTTTTACATAGTAAAATAATTTCACAAATGTCCTTAAACGGTACTGAATGTTAATAACGTATTTAGAAATTCTGTAGTAAAAAAAATGAATTTTAAAATGCTTATTTAAAATAAAATTTCATTTCATTGATATTTTTACAATATATAAAAATTTTTAATAGTTTTACAAATTTTTATTTTATTCTGAAATTAAAATAATTCCTAATAAATTTCTGTACTTTGAGATAATTTTAATAAATTTGAAAAAAAAAATCCAAAGAGTAATTTAACAAATACTTAACAATCTTTTTTTTAGTCTGTTTTGTAGAACATACCGTTTATTACAAAATAGTTTCTAATATGTAAACCCATATAGCAATTTTAAAATTTTTAGAAAAAATTAAAATGATTATTGAAAAATATATTCATTGCAATATATTTACAATGTATATATAAAAATTAAATATTCTTACAATTTTTATTTTGTGTCAATATTTAAAAATGCAAATACAAAATGGTCTTAGAAATTTTGTACTGAAAATAGTTTTTTTGTATCAATACTATTGATAAATAAACAATACATAAATATAATCAGTTATTATAACACACATATTTAAATTTTACACGTACAAAAATATATGATCTAAATAATACACTTTTAATATATTACTATTTCTACAATACATATGTAAAAAGATAACCTATTTATCTTTAAAAACATTTTTATATATACATAATGAGGGGTAGAGATATTATTATTTCATGATGACGCCAATATTGATGATGTCCTTGAATGACATTCACGGCCTCTAACGGATGTGAAAGATATAGTAATAGGTGACCTTCAAACGAACTCTACCAAAATAAATTTTAGATACTAAGCATATCCTTGAATGACCTTCATGGTGTTGTTAAAAACGACCGATAAATGAATTGAGAGTCATAGCAATGGCTGAAATTTAGTAGATTAAGTATTTAACAATATATAAGCTTTATTTTAAAACTACCATTAATATCTGATTTATTTAAAAAAAATGACTATTCATATAAGTACTTAAGAAACTGTTCTGTTGAAATTTTAGCACAATGCTAATCATTTAATAATATTTGAGTTTTATTTCAAAATAGTATTCACCTACTTAAGAAATCGTTGAAATTAAAATTTTAAATTATAAAATTTTCGAATTATATTGACAAAATTTTGCTATGGAATATTGTTTAAAATAATTACATATTTATTTCGTAATATAAGAACAGTTCTCTCTACGGACCAGATACTTTTCTTTTATCGTACCCAAGTTGAGTCACGGCTTGGACATAGTTTATGTTTTAGGGGAATTCTACCTGCTTATCTCAAGTCTTTGTTGCACAAAAGAGAATATTGCGAAGATAAGTAGATGTTCATGTAGCCAAGTATTTAAAGATCTGAGAATTTTTAACTCTGCCTTGTTTATTTATAAGATGTCTGTGTATGTTTATCAAAACAAATATAAGTTTATGCAAAATAATTTTACTCATGGGCGTAATACGCGACAGAGGGATGATTTTCATGTACTGCTCTTTGCTAAACTGAAAATGAAACTCAGTTCTCCAAGTTATTTAGAGCTAAACATTTTTAATCGACTTCCTCTACCCGCATAATATATATAAAACTATATATAATAGCTATATAAAACCCGCAAAAACTGAATGTTTGTTTAAGAAATTATTAAAAACTTTTATTTGACAAATGTTATTATTCGACTTCTGAATACTTTTCTACTGTGTTGTAGATGTAGTTGTTCCTGAAAATTCCTATTCATTTTTGTCAAATGTCGATAATGGGAAATAAATTATTATTATTATTATTATTAAAATTTTATACTTGAGGATCAATTTTTATTTAAAATGTATTTTAACAATACATAAATAGAATCGTTTATTATAACACACTCATATTTAAATTTTACACATACAAAAAAAATATCATCTAAATAATACACTTTAAATATATTACTATTTCTACAATACCTATGTAAAAAAAATAACCTATTTATCTTTAAAAATATTTTTATATATACATAATGAGGGGTATTATTATTCCATGATGACGCCCTTGAATTGCATTCATGATGTCCTTGAATGACATTCACGACCTCTAACGGATGTGAAAGATATAGTAATAGGTGACCTTCAAACGAACTCTACCAAAATTAAATTTTATTTAGTAGACATGTCCTTAATGACCTTCATGAATTTGTCACGAACGACATCTGGAAGGCATTGGTACTAGCAAGTTACGGATTATATCACAGTCGACCTTAGAAAATGTTGAAGAACATATGATCAAATTGTGGTGTTTTTAAGTGCTGAAATCTCAAAAAATAACACGTAGAGCAAAAGTAATATCAAAACATAAAATTGCTGTTTTGTTTATCCACTTTTACTATTTAAACTCTCCTCAAATAATATAATAACTTTTAAAATGCATTTGTATGACACACATTATTTCGCTATTTTAACTCATACGTATAAACAAAAGTGAACAATCTTATATGCAGAACTATGTAAGTTTATGTTATAACAATTTATATATCTATAGTTGAATTTAAAAAATACGTATTTTGAGAGATTTCAGTACCTAAAAATTTGTCAGATAGATCGCTTTGTGACGTTATATATTGATTTTACTTCGGTACCTTTGAATTATCGCAGGGGGCATGAGATAACATTATTGGTATTTGTTAAACTGTATATTATTCAGTTCTTAAATTACTTGCATTTGTAGAAAACACTATTTCAAGAATACGACGCCCTTAACAAATACTTAACACTCTTTTTAGCCTGTTTTGTAGAACATGTAGCTGTTATTTTAATTCTAAACTAATTCAAGTATTAAAATTATGTATATCGACAATTTATCAAAAGTATTATGATACAAAAAAATATATATTTTTAATATAAAATAATAAATTTCTAAGATCATTTTGTATTTGGATTTTTAAATCTCAACATAAAATAAAAAATTGTAAGAATATTTAATTTTTATATATATGTACATTGTAAATATATATATGTATATGGCAATGAATATATTTTTCAATAATCATTTTAAATTTTTTTTTCTAAAAATTTTAAAATTGCTATATGGGTTTACATATTAGAAACTATTTTGTAATAAACGGTATGTTCCACAAAACAAACTAAAAAAGATTGTTAAGTATTTGTTAAATTACTTTTTGGATTTTTTTCAAATTTATTAAAATTATTTCAAAGTACAGAAATTTATTAGGAATTATTTTAATTTCAGAATAAAATAAAAATTTGTAAAACTATTTAAAAATTTTTATGTATTGTAAAAAATATCACAATGAAATTTTATTTTAAATAACCATTTTAAAATTCATTTTTATACTAGGTACAGAATTTGTAAATACATTAACATTCAGTACCGTTCAAGGACATTTTTTAAAATTGTTTATACTATGTAAAAGTTATTTTAATAAAGGTTAATAGATGCCACCCATTGCTATGACTCTCAATTCATTTATCGACCGTTTTTAACAACATCATGAAGGTCGTTCAAGGATATACGTAGTATCTAAAATGTATTTTGGTGGAGTTCGTTTGAAGGTCATCTATTACTATATCTTCCACATCCGTTAGAGGCCGCAAATGTTATTCAAGGACGTCATTGTGAATGTCATTCAAGGACACCATGAATGCAATTCAATGGCGTCATCATGAAATAATAATACCCCTCATTATGTATATATAAAAATATTTTTAAAGATAAATAGGTTATTTTTTTACATAGGTATTGTAGAAATAGTAATATATTAAAAGTGTAGTATTTAAATCATACATTTTTGTACGTGTAAAATTTAAATATGTGTGTTATAATAAATGATTATATTTATGTATGTTCATTTTAGCTGTTATTTTAATACTAAACTAATTATTCAAGTATTAAAATTATCTATATCGATAATTTATCAATAGTATTATGATACAAAAATATATATTTTCAGTACAAAATTTCTAAGACCATTTTGTATTTGCATTTTTAAATATCAATACAAAATAAAAATTGTAAGAATATTTAATTTTTATATATACATTGTGAATATATATGGCAATGAATATATTTTTCAATAATCATTTTAAATTTTTTACTAAAAAATTTCAAAATTGCATTATGGGTTTACGTATTAGAACATATTTTGTAATGAACGGTATGTTCTACAAAACAGACTAAAAAGATTGTTAAGTATTTGTTAAGTTACTTTTTGGATTTTTTTTCAAATTTATTAAAATTATCTCAAAGTATAGAAATTTATTATGAATTATTTTAATTTCAGAATAAAATAAAAATTTGTAAAACTATTCAAAATTTTTATGTATTGCAAAAAATATCAATAAAATGAAATTTTATTTTAAATAACCATTTTGAAATTCATTTTTTACTACAGAATTTCTACATACATATTAACATTCAGTACCGTTTAAGGACATTTGTGAAATTGTTTTACTATGTAAAAGTTATTTTAATAAAGGTTAATAGATGCCACTCATCGCTATGACTCTCAATTCATTTATCGACCGTTTATAACAACATTATGAAGGGCATTCAAGGACATCTGTACTGCATAAAAGAGGAGTCAATTACAGATTACCTGTTTATGTTCTTCAACATTATCTAAGGTCGACTGTGATATAATCCATAACTTGCTAGTACCAATACCTTCCAGAGGTAGTTTGAATGTGACTCATTTCAAGGATATGCGTAGTATCTAAAATTTATTTTATTAGAGGTCGTTTGAAAGTCACCTTATTACTGTTACTGTTATTATCGGTCGTTCATAACGTCACTATGAAGGTCATTCAAGGACATCTGTACTGCATAAAAGAGGAGTCAATTAGAGATCACCTGTTTATGTTTTTTTAAACGATAATTTACAATTCAATGACTAATACATAAAAGTCATTTAGTATTTCATAAGTTTATGATATTTAAAGTAAGTTTTTAACTGAATATTTCTTGTTTTCTTATTTTATTTGTAATATTTGATTCTATGTAGCAGAAAAATAAAATAATGAAAACGTGAATATATTTTAGTAATTTTATTAATAATAAGTTATTTCACATATTTTATATATTATTGGTATAATCTTTAACTATAATTACACACTATTATACAGACTAGTTTACAATACATATTTTAAATTATATATAATATATTTATCATATTAATATCATGTTATAAGTATGTCATATACAATATACATTTTAAACTATATCTGTCTTATTAATCCATGAATTCTTGTCATCTTTAAAACCAAGCCACTTCACGAAAATTTTATTACCTTTTGTCTTTAAAACTTTTTCAATTAAATAAACATCAGGAAATTTGGTTTTTTGGAGTTCCCATTCATAAAAACATCCTTTAATTGGATTACCAAACATATCTTCTAACATATACGTTGTAGGATTTGTTATATTTATTTTAATTACTTTGAATAATTCTGTAGAAAAATTAGCCACATATCCTTTTTCAAATACACTTTTGGTCTTGCTGATTCTAGTAATATCCCCAAGTGCGAATTTAGGTTTCAATGCAACTTTTGGGTGATTATATACAGTTAACACTGTTGAATGTTTTATGTCAACAGGTTTCTTTCCTGTTGTACGATGAATTTTATTATTATATCTATCTATAATGTTAGGAAGAATATCAATCCACTTGTAATTACCTTTAACTGAAAATTCTTTATATATCCAATTTTTTAAAGTTCTAATAACACGTTCCACAATAGCAGCTTTTTTTGTGCTAAATGTGGAATAATGATTTATACCATTATTGTGCATTAATTTTGAAAATTGACGATTGTAAAATTCCGATCCATGATCACTCTGTATATTTATCGGAGAATAATTAGCTTCTTGAAGAATATCTTTTAATGCATTCGAAACTTCTGAAGCGGTCTTGTTCTTCAGCGGTTTAGCCCACACATATTTGGAATAGCAATCAATTACTACGAGCACATATCGATAACCTTTATTTTTCTTAGCAAAATCCTGCATTTCAAATAGATCTAGTTGCCATATGTCACCATACCCCTTTATTATGGTTTTTCTTCTCTTAAAATTTACTCGCGCCGCCTTGTGTAATTCATTAGCAACTTGTCGTTTTGTATCACTAATGAACATATTTGAATAATATTTTATAAAGCACCACTAGGTACCTGTTAATATAACAGATGTGGACACTAATCCTCCAGAGTTTCGATCGGAATGATGTTTCACAACTAGTTGCTTAAATTTATCTAAATCTTGCATGACATTATTTAAATCTTCTTTGTTTTTGAGACATTCTCTCTTAAAATTTTTTAATTCAGTGTTAATATTGTCTATTTTCTTATCTATAACGTTTCTTTCCTGTTGTACATATTTTACAAATGCCGAAACGGTATTTCCTCTGGAAATGTTCACAAGTTCGTTAACATATTTCAGTGTTGTAGCATCTAATTCCTCCTGAGGATCCCCGAGATTTTTTAATTGTTTACCTTGCATATCATATTGTTTTCCATTAATAAGTTTAAAACCAACACCTTGAGGGCCGCGTGGGCCTATTCCGAAACGATTCACATTCCGACGTCCAAACTTATCGAGAGAACCCATCTTCTCTTGCACATATTCAAATTAGAAGTGATGTTTAACTTATCTAATTTTTATTAATATATGATACCTTCTTGTTTTAATTCTTGTACTATTGAAAAATTTCGTTTTGGAGACCTGAGTGACCTGCCATTTTGGAGCTATACAATAATCGCAAACGATCAACTAACTCTTTCGGTTTATTCCAATAGACATAGTCTATCTTTTACCAGTATATATTTTTTTGTAGGTATTAAACCAGAGCCTTTCATGGACCTAGTCATTATTTTTGGCGTAATAATGGTTTTATCACTTCTTCATACTTTTAGTTTTACTGGCATTAAGTCCTAATTGCACATCAAAATATTTGTAAGCTGCGTTTGTAATATTTAATATTTCTCCATACATCTTTTTATTTTCATCTCTTATTCCATAACCTTTACTGCGCAAATCTGGAAGTTGTTTTAAAAAAAGCAAATCATATAATTGAGGATTTCCTCGATATGTGCCAAGTCTTTTATTATTTCTCCAAAAAGATATATTTTTGCCGACAAATTTCACTTCAGCGTTGCCCATTGTTAACTTTCCTGTATCATTGTCAACATTTAAACCATATCTCGTGTCGTAATCAGTCTCACCTAACCTCAATCCTTCAATATAATTTGAAACGATATAGGGTAATTTTTCGCTGCTGTCACTAGATGTACCAGGGCTTGAAGTTGCTATTATAGATGGTGGAGGTGTATTTATAAATGAAGGGGTTTCCATCATTTCTACGGTTTCAGCATCAGCTTTGGTTGCTTTAGATGTAACAACATTACTAACCATACTTATTTTAGAGGGTGTTGCTAAGGATTGCTGTTTCGACTGCAAATTACGTTTTTTCTTCGGTTGCATCAGAGATGGTCTTTAAAGGTTTTGTTATAGGTTCATATAATTTTTCTAATGCAATCTGATTTTCAACATTTCGATTTTTTACTAAATTGAATTTCTTGCGAACAGCATCAGTAGCATCGATTAATTTACGTTTCAGATTTAATTCACTAGAATTATTTTCATCATTATCAGTTAGTACTTTATTCATTTTTTGATGTGAACTCGTCATTGTATTTGAAACAAATAACACCAAGCGAATGTGTATTATGGATATATGTAGCTATCCAAACCTTTACGATATCTACCTTCATGTAATTGTCTGTCTTTGTCAATAACTAAAAACCCATATTTCTCTTCCCAACACATTGCGCACATATCTAGAAATTCTCTGAATGTAATGTCTGGTGAAACATGATCTTGAAAAATATGATGCAAATTCATTTCATCTTGTTTAAACATCACAATAAAATTCGAATTGTCTCGAATTAGTTGTTTCGGTACTCTGGAATATGTTTGAGCGAGATAAAAACAATCGATAAATTTGTGGCGTCCCATACTAAAATACGATCTAATAACATCTTGTTTCTCGCATATAACATCGTCAAATATGAATACAGAATTTGGTTTAGCTTGAGAGGTTCAACAATTTCAGCATTACTATTATATGTATAAAACCCCAACCCATCGATGGATTTTAGGATTTTGCGTAGGTATTCATATTTCGGCTGGTACAGTGATTTTGAATATAAATAAATATTAGCAAAACGTAACCCATGCGGATGAATAATAAGAGATATCATAACGTTTGTCTTTCCACAGTTCGATGGTCCAATTATAATACCTCGAATGGATGAAGGCAGATGTGGTCCATGTCGTTTGTTGTCAATTTCCATTCCACACCCAACACTAACATCTAAATTGTCTACTACAAAACTTTCTTTCTGTTTTACAATCCGCATTGTTTGATGATTAAAAACTATATAAATAGATACAGACTGTGGATTTTGTATTAATTGATTGCTATCCGTTCCAGTGTTACAATCTGAAAGGAAGCTGAAGTACTGAGTGAAAATTATTATTGTTTAACCACTTTCATGCCGTTCATTAACCAACCTAATCATAAAGTGCGCAATTCGCGAAAAGGAGGGGTTTCGTCAATTCTTTGATAAATAAACTTCCATTTGAATTACATTTACCGGGATACCAATACTGTGGTCCTGGTACTAAACTTCAAAAGATTATCAAGAGGTGATCCAGGTGTTAACCCTCTAGATACCAGTTGCAAACTTCATGATCAGTTTTATGATCAACATAAGGATTTATCAGCGCGTCATAAAGCAGACTATCAATTAGAGCAACGTGCATGGGAAAGAGTTAAATCAAAGGACGCTACCGTTAAAGAAAAGGCGGCTGCTTGGTTGGTAACCAACATTATGAAAGCAAAGCAACGACTAGGTATGGGTTGTTATTCTACAAAACGTTTAAAAAAAAACGAAAATGTAAGGAAAAATATAAAGAAAAGAAAGAAAGAAAAAAAGATTAGTTTTGGTAGTGGTATTATTAACAAAATACGGGATGAAATACGGAATGCCGGAGGTAAACGATTCCTTTCAAAAGACATGCAAAAAGCTACACAGTTCGCTTTACGCGCAGCGCGAAAGGTTTTAAAAACATCTGGAGGTAAAAAAAATATTCGTACCCCACGAGTAATACCTATTCCGAAAGTGGGAGGAGTTTTACCTCTGATTCCTATATTTGCGGGACTGTCAGCTTTGGGAAGCTTGGCAGGAGGTGCCGCAGGTATTTATAAGACCATCAATGATGTAAAAAATGCTAAGCAACGGCTCGCTGAAGACTCATTTTACAACAGAGGAGTGGCATCTGTGCCTATTGGAAAAATGGGAAAGGTCTGCATTTGAAACCATATCGGACAGGTCTAGGACTTTATCTGAAACCAAAAGTTCAAAAACTTATAAAGCGTATACCTCGAAGACCTCTAAGCAATTTTGATCTTATATGCGCGATACTCTACCTAAGACGGAACCTCGATATAATGAATCAGCTATTTTAAACTTAGATAGTATCAATGGCCCGGGAACTCATTGGGTAGCTTATAAGAAAAAAGGCAATATTATTAATTACTATGATAGTTTTGGAGATTTACCCCCACCTAATGAACTTGTTGCCTATTTAAATATTAAACGGAACACATCATCCAAAATTTACTACAATTACCATCGCTATCAAAAGTACAACACAGTGCTGTGTGGACACTTCTGTCTGAAGTTTCTAAGTAACAACAAATAAGACGATGGATGCCTCAATAACTACACCAAAGGATGATCGAGAAGAAATTAAAAATGGCTAATTCCTTAACTGTTTTCTCCAAAGTTAGGAGTCTTACAAAGATGACTAGGGAACAGTTGGCTGATTTACCTAAAGAAGTTATGATTTCCTGTGCACCAAATGAAATTGCTATTGTGTGGGACAAATTACCTGAACGTCTTCAAAATGATATCGATATTTTAAAATACCAATACTGCTTAGATCATTATGATAATGATAACATATCGCAAAATACTGATGTGAATGATGGTCCTACACCACGAAAATTTTTATGTTGTTATTGCAATGTGCGTGATATTACGGTGGCATCTGAAAATAAAATTAGTGCGAGTGTGGAAATGTTGCCGTCTATTTCAAGAAATAAATTTCATGTTAATCACTGTTGCAAACAACAATGAAATATTATAAAATAGCGGTGTAAAAATATCTATGCGTTAGTCATGTCTCGTACGTTCACATTCTCAGGACAATCAAGTGTCCTAAGTTACAATTTCTATCCGCCAATAGAATTAGATACAAGTTGTCGATATGGATTAGGATTGCATGGGTTCTACTCCTATAATTCAATATTAAATGTTGATGAGAAAAATAATGTAATTGGGATGAGATTCGAGAATAAATTACCCACCACCTTTATTCAGCTGCCGCCAGGTGCATATGAGCTCGATGAAATCAATAGAGTAATTCAGAATATTTTAAAAACCATAATAAAACACAGTGTTGAGCGTGATGAGTTCAATATTGAGAAATATTTTACTCTAAGAGCCAACAATAATACATTAAAATGTGAAATTTTGTCTCAATGTGGGATTGATTTTACACATCCAAAATCTTTAGCAAGTCTAATAGGATTCGAAAATAAATTATATGGTGCCAATATGTCTCATGAATCTACCCTACCAGTGGACATAATGAAAGTTAGAATTATTCGTGTGGATTGCAATATTATTTCTGGAGCCTATATGAATGGGGAAGAAGTTCATACTCTTTACGAATTTGATATAGATGTTGAACCTGGTTTCAAGTTGTCTAAGGAACCACAAAATATTATTTATATGCCCGTAACCCCCGAAGGACGTCAGTGTATAGATAACATCACATTAAACATTTTGGATGATAACGGTGCTTTTGTAGATTTTCGTGGCGAAAAAATTATTGTGAAGCTAGAATTGAGAAAACTTCGTTAAAGACGTCAAAATATAATGGGTTTTTGTTTTAATAACAGAAAACAGTTGACACCTTTACAGTCCACCAAAAGTGATAAAATATCATGCAAATACATAAATCTCTTTCATTCGCGAAAGAACGTTAAGCTGTCAACACCTAGGTTGTCGGCTAAGGATCGCAAATTTCTTCAATCTATTGGGTTAAAACTAAAACTTCCCTACTAGAAACAATGGCAGTGACGAGTACTACTGGAAAGTTGGATATCTTTAATGAACCATTGTTTGACAACTCCATAGTTAGCCTGCACGAACATACATACAAACCGTATGGATCACCATATTATAGAAACTCGGATGAAATAAGAATACCTATCCATTTTCAAGATCTTATTCTTGATATTAGTGAAAGTTATGTATACATAGAAGGCAAATTCACACCGAATGAAATCAATAAGTTGTGTTATCTATCTAATAACACCCTAGCATTTCTTTTCGATGAGATTCGTTATGAAATGGGAGGAGAACAAGTAGCTGTTATTAGAAAACCGGGTGTAACGAGTACCTTGAAAACCATGGTTTCATGTGGAGAATCACATTTAAAAACGTTATTATCATATGGATGGGGACTGTCTGCAGAAAAACAAGATATTTTAGACACAACCAGTCACGTCTTTAGTGGTAAATTACCGCTAAAATATATCATGGATTTGCTGAAGACTACACGCGAGGTGTTTTTAATGTTAAACAAGAACTTATATTGATAATTGCTCGATCTTTTAAGAATTGTTATATTGGAGAAGTTGATGCTGACCTTGAAATTAATAAAATCGAGTGGAGGATAAGACATATTATTCCTGAGGACAGACAAAAGTTGAAACTATTAAATCGCATCAATAAAGGGGGAATCAATGCTTCAGTTAAAATAGCATATAGAATGTGGGATCTCTATGAACTACCTACCCTGAGAAAAACTGCTTCTGATGTTTGGGCTGTAAAAACAACTAACAGTTTAGAAAGACCACGATATATCATTATAGGTTTCAGAATGCTAATAGTTACGATAACAGAAACAGTGATGTTACGCAATTTACCCATGCAGACATAAATAATATTCGATTGTATTTAAATTCCGAAGTGTATCCCTATGAACGTTGGAATCTAGATTTTGCAAAGAAACTAGACTCTCTGGCTTACTATGCTTACGAAAATTTTCAACGCAGTTATTATGATAAAGATAACTGTGAACCATTAATGGATATTGGAGAATTTCGAAAGAATCCACTATTTGTTATCGATTGCTCACATCAACAAGATGCCATGAAGTCATCAACCGTGGACATAAAAATAGAGTTTGAAAGCCGAAAGAAAATGTTTCCTGAAAATACACGAGTTTATGCTTTAATACTTCATGATGCATATATAACATACAACAGTCTGGATGGTTCTGTTTATAGTGGATTTAGATAATTTAAACTTTTCCAAAATATATTTTAAGGATAATATATGTTTATTTTTATCTGTATATACATATGTATTTAATATTTTAATTATTATATATTTTGTCTTTTTTTTTGTATAAAGCAAACTGATAATAAATGGTATTTATACTCATATATATTATTTTTATTTATACCTACCATAAATAATAAAAAAACAATATGTCTAGTTAAAAAATTTATTCAAATAGATTTGCATACAAAATACACTATATCTAAAAAAAATACAATAAAACATGATCTTTAAAAATATGATGTAAATTCATTTCATCTTGTTTAAACATCACAATAAAATTCGAATTGTTTATACCTAACATAAATAAAAAAACAATACATCTACATAGTTAAAAAATTTATTCAAATACATTTGCATACAAAATACACTATATCTAAAATAAAATACAATTATAATACAAGAGTGTTACAATGACTAGTTGTTGACTTCGCTCTCATTTTCACTATCACACAAATCCTTACGCACCAAATTATATTTTTCAATTATTGGTTTTGGTAAATAGTCCAAAAGATTATAAATAAGGAAACTCTTTAATTCTAATTTTACTATTTCCTCACAGAATTGTTCCAAATTTATGTCACCAGCACGATATTTGCTGCATAACTCTGAACCGTTGTCAAACTTATCACATTCCTTTTGAAGTTCTATCACTTTTCTTCAAAGAAACAGTAATTCATGTCATAATTCATAGTGTGCATACGGTCAAACGATAAACAGCTTAGTTCTTCGCCCAACCTCTCAATAGCAGTGTGGAGGTCTATTGTTTTGGTCCAATTCTCACCAGCATAATGCATCCACATATTGATATCTTTCTATAATAAAACAAAAGAAAATTTAATTTCAATTAAAATATATTATAAATAAGTAATTACCAGCGAGGATTTGTTGAACACTAAAGAACTTATATTTATAAGATGCAACCAGTCTAAAAGTATGCGTAAATTAATGCGTGGGATAAAAAAAATAATAATGAAAATAATAAAATAATTTCTAATTTTACTACTAGAAGATACTACTAGAAATTTTTACTTAAAATTAATCTTTAAATCCAAATTTTATCAATGCTTTAGGTTTAGCATATTTAAAAGTTGTTTTACTTTAAATAAATTAATGTGTGCCTTGTGTTGAAATAATTTATTTTGTTTAGAATATCCACTGGTAGATGGTTTACAACCCTTCGTGACAAAAAACATTTGAATTTAGAATTAGAAGTTTCATCAAATAGTATAGCCAAAACGCACTTTCCAAATCTTGTATTTACCAATAACAATTTATTAATTAAATATGGTTTAGATACGTCCAACGAATAAATCGATTTTTGTGTAATATTTTCACACTCGCCATTAATAACATCATTAATTTTATTTAAATCATCTTTTGATAATTCCATTATTAATTATAAATATAATTATCCTCACTTGAATCAAATTTGATCACAACACACAAAAATTTACGCTATACTAAACACTAACTGTATGCTTGATTGTTAAACTGGTATATGCCTTCCCAGTGGAATCTTCTTTGTTATATAAGCGCAAACCCTCTAAAAAAATGTGACAATCAGCAATGTCATTCAATGACATGAGCGACATTGCTTACAGTATGTAAAAATTATTTTTTCAAGAGGTCGTTTCAAAGTCATATATTACCATTACTTTCAAATCCATTAGCGGTCGTTCATGAAGGTCATTCAAGGACATGTGCACTATATAAAATAGAGGTCAATTGGAGGTGACTTATTCCTATGACATTGAAATTAATTAGCGGTCATTTGTGACGTCATCATGAATGTCATTCAAGGTCGAGTGGTGGGAGGAGGAGGAGTCTTCGGACCGGTATAACGACCCTACTCATTGTTTATCAAAATGGCAAAGTTTATATTGGGAAGGAGTTATTTTGTGACTTTGATAAAAATGGTGGGTCATAGTATGAGAAAGTTCAATAACTTCATCGTCGTACAAAAGTTTATACCTAAAAGTTGTACCATAACCTAGGTTCAAGAAAAAAAAAATTTAAATGTAGGTTGATAAATGAAAATTAAGTCATGTGGAATGTTATATTTTTAAATTGAAATATTATATATTTATAAACATGGATTTCTGAGAAAATTCTGTATATCGCAATGAAAACTATTTAACATTTTGTTGCAAATTCTGTGGAAAATAGTTCAAATTTTGGAAAAAACACTACCTCAAGAAACTTAAGTTAACTTGAAATAAAAATATATACAAATGCCCCAAAATTAGCTAATATCGACTATTTTATACAGCTGTTTAATAAAATATTATAAAAATTTTAAAACGTTTTATTTTCTTAAGTTTTCTAAATAAAACATTTCAAGTTTTATTAAGCGTGTAACCTAAAATTGTTAGTTTTTGAGATATATGTATAAATATTTCTGAAAAAAATTTTATTTTTATTACCCACGCACCGAAACTGATACTTTTATTTCAGAAATGATGCTATATCTCAAAAACTAACAATTTTATGTAAGTATACAAAACATACTTAATAAAATTAAAGTGGATCGATATGTGAATAAAATAGAACAAAAAATAATGAAATGCCATATATTTGAATTAAGTTGTCAGTTAAATTGCTATTTGTCAGTGTCTGTCAGCATTTCCGTAAGTTCATAAATAAATGCAGTGATGAGGTGTTTTCTATGAACTACGAGGAAATCTGTTATGAAAATCAAAGCAGCATTGCTATTATACTCAATACAACTTTTTTTCTATTTTCAGTTGCAAAATATGCTGCGAAATATCGCAAGCTAATTTTGGCGTACCTACGCCAAATAACTTTCAATTAATCTAGACGTCCAAAGTGACAAACATAATGTATAATGATAATGGTTTCATAAATTAAGAATTTTTTTAAAGGGTTCCCCTATTATTTAAAATTCAGTTATCGAATGTAAAAAGAGAAAAAGGTTAAACGTCTCTAGAGTGAACAATGTCGGGGGTGTGTTAATCTTTATTTAATTAAAACTAATCAATAGATTAACTCGACTTGGCGGTGTAATTCTCAATCTGTGCAAGCAAATAAATTGGTCTTTATAGGTTCCCTTTTTACACTAGTCACAGTATATCACAGGTCCATATAAATCAAAATCACTGCTATCATTTTTTCGGTAGAAAATTAATCAGTGAAAGTCAAAATACAAGTTTTCAAATAGAGGGTGTAACAAAAATCTATTAACAAATTTCATACAGAACACATAAAAATAATGACAGTTCTTGCTGTATTTTTTTTCCTAAAATGATTTTCTGAGAATATACTCTGTATCTTAAAATTTATAAAAAATAGTATTTTCCAATTATTTTCTATACGACCCTTGATAATAATTTTAAAATTTGTAGACACATGACACTAAACATGCTTTAAACGAATAAAAAAAGTATGCCAACTTTACCAAGATATAATAAGTATATGAATATTTCTATACTTATACAGGGTTAACTATGACTAAGTACAAAAATTTTAACCACGTGCTCAGGGAGGCCTAAAAGACAATAAAAAATTTATTTCGGAATTCTAGGTCCATGTTAAAAATGGGGCAAAACCCTCTTTTCCTACGGAAAGTCGGCGCCTATGTCATCAGTCATCGCCCAAGATGGCTACATATGTCAACTAGGCATATGTTCTGTGCAACTAGGTACCATGCGGTCGTTTCTCACAACGTTCCAACGTTGCCGAATGTAGAAACAACGAAAGTAAACATTTTTATTAATAATAATACCTAAGTACCTGATAGATAACAGTTAATCCGGTTAGCTACAGTATTTTGCATTCGTTTTTCGTTCCTTCGTTCCAAACTGCCAAAACTTCATTTTCACTCTTTACAGGTCCGTCAGAATTACTCGCCACAAAATACACACGCGTAGATGCAGTTAATAAAATTGCCCATTTATTTTAAGAAAATTGATTGAAAGAAATACTAACAGAAAACTTCGAATACACCCGTGGCAGTTTTTAATTTATAAAATTTTGTCCGACAACGGTCACTCAACTGCATTGCTCTCAACTATAGGAAATATCTTCACGTACGTTTAAATAAAATTGTGGAAAACTACACTGTCCCAATATATCGCAACCATCCATTATTTAATGAATAAAACGTTTAAAACTGAAACTGTCACTAAAAACGGAAGACTAAAATTACATTGTCAACGCCACCGTTCAGTCTTCAGTCCGCCTACACCGAGAACTTAATATTCTTCAGATAAATATTCTTATGGCAATCAATATAATCAATATTATCTTTTTATGTACGATCGTGGGTTTCTTCATTCTAGTATTGTTTTGACACTTCCTCCGTGACATGGGGTTACACGCACATAGCACTTGTCAATCGATATAAACCTATACTGTGTTGTTGGTTGCATTATTTCTAATACTCTACAAATGTCAAACAGCCGTAGTGGGGTAGTGGACAAAAAAGTAATATTACAGAGCACTGTGAACGCCTCGGGAAATTTAAAATAACAATACTACAATATTATTATATGCAAACATGGTCGATTATTGTATGGACAATTATTTTGTTAATAAAAATTTCTTAGTAAGTAGGCATAAATATGTTTTGTAAAATGTAGATCAGAAAGAATGTAAGAAGAAGAAGAAGAAGAGGTGTGTCAGAGTTGAGTTGTTGTTGTAAAGATAGATAGGAAGTGCGAAATATAGAAAGTAGTAAAACGTTGTTGGGTATTTATTTAATTAACAAAGAAAATATTACCCTAACAATTGTTAATATCGTTACTATTATTAGTTTTCAGTATTTGCTTTTCGCACATTCAAATTCGTGTAATCGCGGAAATTACGGATATGGTACTAATTTATTGGAAGTGCGACGAAAGTGAATATCGTGCAGCAGCAGAATATCAAAGACGTTTTCCAAATAGACGGAATATGCCAAATCCTCGTACATTTGTACGAATTGTACAACGTCCACGAATGTTGTTTTACACGTGCTGATGTTTTAAATACGTATGTACCTAACTTGAAAATAAAGAACCAATTTCATACTTTTAAAATTCCTTGAAACTTCTTACTTAGTGACATAAAAATAAAGCATTTTTAAACTACAATAGATATACCTACAGAAAAAAAGTAGTCCTGGAAGTATCAGTAAGGTAGGTTTTACTCTCAGTGCTACCATATCGTGTTTCTCATTAAATAATCTAGTATTTTGTAAATTAAACTTTCTTTAAAAGCGCCGTAAATCGTTACACGTGGCAACGCGGTACTCTGTTACTACCTTTGACAACTTTCACTTTGGCAGAACATACCTAACCTCGAAGCTGACAGGCGGCATAGTCGCCGAGAAATTAGGGGTTAATAAGGTTTTGAAAAAAATTTTTTTTCGCTTTATAAATAAGTTTAGAATTTTTTGAAGGGTGATACCG
Organism: Monochamus saltuarius; assembly: GCA_025584915.1. Classification (NCBI taxonomy): domain Eukaryota; kingdom Metazoa; phylum Arthropoda; class Insecta; order Coleoptera; family Cerambycidae; genus Monochamus; species Monochamus saltuarius. Next base: position 48,061,193 of record CM046725.1, read on the forward strand.
TTAATTCTGATTTTTCCTATCCCTCTTAAAATATTTGTACTAAGTCATAGTTAACCCTGTATAAGACAACATTTTTTGATTTGGGTTAGACTTTTTTATTTCGAATGCTGAAAATAGAAAGACAGTTATTTATATTAATTTTTCACTATATATAAAAATAATATACTTATCTACGAACATATACAAACCATTAAATGCTTCATTAAATTCCAATAGGAAATATACACAACGAACAAAAATATGCTATATTATGCTATACAATTTGTTTGAGTATATATTTTGTAGCAAATTATGGAAACATTAAAAACTTAAGCTATATAGGGTGATTCAGTCATATGTCATTAATTTTAACCGCTTATTCAGAAGGCCTAATAGACACAAAATCGAAAAAAAAAATTGTTACTCAACCTTTCAAAAGGAAAACAAATCACCCCACAACATTCGGTAACGCGACGCGTATTGAAGCTATATAGAAAACCAACAGCGTTGCCATTCATGTCCACATATATATAATAACAGCATATTCTAGTAATAGATTTTTTTATAATGACAAACTTCTTAAAAGCCGAATCAAGTTGAGCCTGTGCGTTGGTATTCCCAAATAATGCAAATCACAGTTGATTATGAATATAATCAGTAGGTACCGAATAACATAGACGCACATGTTTAATGTCCTTTATAAATTTCTCCAGAACTCTGTTCATTAGAGGACAACCGCAATCTTTCACTACTTCACTTTACCCATCTTGAATTGCATTTTTATTTAGGCAAATAGCAAATTTAATTAATAAGAATTATAAACAACACTGCCGACACAAACACACGAAATTCATCAACATCTACAATGCCAAAATGATAAGTGATAGATGAAGAATGAAGAAGGCAGAGAAGCCTGTTCCAGATGCAGCCGACGGCGGACTTGCCTGCGTAGAAAAACGGATCCGAAAGATGTTAGACTTTTAAAAAATAATTTTTAGCATTAAATACATATTACAATAAATAGGTACTATAGGAAAATATTCAAATTTGGCAACGTCACATCAGGCCGACACCGAGTTCAACTACCACCAACGGTCAGTGATAGACTGAAAAGACAGTTCAAATAATGGTTTAAATATATATTTTTTCGGCGTAAATATGTATTTAATACAATTTTAAATCGCGTATTCGTTATACTCATTTTCCCATATCTTAAAGTTAATGACATTATGATTGAATCACCTGTATATAACAATATTAAATTTGCCTAAAACCGTTTTATTTGTCTTTTTGGTAGATTCAAATAAATGTTTTCTTTAATTTTACCAACTCACTTATCTTCGAAGCCACGCCTTTACTGACATTTGTTCACAATTTTCTTCTTAATTTATATTGTAGAATTTGCTATTACGGTTCGTCTCAATAACTACTATTCAGGTCTGTTGAAGAGTTGAGTTGAGTTGACTATCTAATGTAGATCACAATAAATGACTAATGATAGATTTACCTGACTATTAAAACGAAACGGAATAAGCGTACATAAACCACGTACCTACGAGTATATCAAGTACGAAGTAGAATTACATTCGTCAGGAATAATTTTCTGAAAACGGATAGTTATTACGGCAGTCTTAATAACAATACTGAAACATGCGGTGCATTAATGCGTGGAGTGAAGTGGTATTTATCTGTGCTACAACAATAGAAACGTATTCACCTAGCTAGAAAAAACAGTATTATTCTACAGCAAATCTTCGAAACACCTTTCTTGGTTGAACTAACGGGAATATCTAAAAGGCAGGCTTTTGTGTTACAACATCAGAATATCTGTAGCTTTCGATTAAATATTCAACATCCCGAATTCAGTATATGACAATGCAATGACTGTTTAACGATAATCTGAGACTAGCAAATTTTCCAACAACACGTCCCAGATATGGCATATCGAGCTATGAAAATAAATATTTTATAGGTACCAATAGCTTAAATTTAACCTTTTGAATATTATTATATTAATAACTAATTTTAAATGTTGACACTAGGCATTAAAATATATCATTTTACAATATATTGTTTTAATAAATGTTTTTAAATAACTGAGATCACTGAGTTTAAAGTTGTTGCAAATTTTGAAGCCGACTCTGTGTAACTGTAACCTATCCTAATAAGTCAATGAACTATTTCACAATACGTCATCCATAAGCACCATATGATAACCGTAACCTTAAATAACAACGTAACACGTACGTAAACCAATCGTGGTATTTTTATTATTTTAAGATTTTGTAGTGTGTGCGTAGTATCATTTTGTGTTACACGTAATTTGCTGTCAATACAATAATGACCCCAGTGTATTGATATGACCTGTGGATATGTTCTTAGTGTAAAGGAAAGTGTAGTAATAATCGACTGGCTATGTTCCACGAAATGTACAGAACATTTGCTTATAAATTTCAATCTTCCGCACGACGATTTACTTTTACCTTTTAACACAACGGTCCCGGGATACAGGCAAACGCGAAAGGCGTATACAATTTTGAACATTTACTGTGAGCGTACAGAAGGGGCTGTCATAATTTAGGAATGCGAAAATAGGCGAGTTACTTATGATTTTTTATATTTACATTTTATTCGACTATTTTTGCATATCACTTATTCTTCGAATAAATAGACATATACTAAAAGTACTATCCCGCTTTAACCCTGTATAGTAAATATTGCTTTACTGAATCTGTAGGTAGGTAACTGTGCCACCGAAAAGAGAAATTCTGACGATTTTAAAGAGATACGAGTACTTATGGCATGAACATGTTACATGTTGTTGATGACATTACAAGCAGCTGATAAAGGTGTATGTTCTATACTGGTTTTACTAGATGTCAGCAGACCATTTGACACAATAAATTATGAGATTTCGCTTGCCATCCTTAAATATTGCTGCAAAATGATGTTCTAAAGCAGTTTGATAGTTATATACAGAATTGCTCTCAAGAGGTGAGATTAAACGATAATATGTCACATTCTGTTATTAAAATCGGATGTACCGCAATGGTCTATTCTGGGCCAAACCGCTTACCGGTCAAATCTTCATAAAGTGAATATGGTGATCCTTTAAGTAGTTTCTTTGCCGCGTAGACTTCATTACGTTTTACACTGTGGTTAAATTTTACAATAATTGTACGCGGCCCATATTTGCCATTCTGTTGTCTTATTCCCATTCTGTAAGCGGAGTCAATGTCACTTTTACCACACTGAATACTTAGCTTATCATTAATAAAAGACAGAAGCACATCATTTAAGTTCTCATCAAGACTTTCTGTAATACCACATATCCGAATACTTTTCATCCTCCTGTCCTGCTCCAAATTATCTATTTTCTTTTGAAGATTGCAAATCTCCTCTTTATTCTCGGACACAGATTTACTATTTTTATTTACTATTTCGTTATCTTCTACTCCTCTGCTTGGTGGAGTAACACCTAGGTATTCTACTTGTTCTACTTTATGTATAGTATATTTTCGACTATCTTCTCCACTAATTGTTATCCTCACTTTCTCCCCTCTTGTCATTGTCTCTCATCACCGCATACTTAGTTTGATGTTCATTAATGATTAAACCATATTCTCTTGCGTTTCTTTCTAGGTGACATATATTGATGTTTGCCGTTGAAGATTATGCGTTTAGTATTTATTCCGTTTTGTCTTAAGATTATTTCCTGCACTAGATTGAATAGGGTTGTGGATAGTGGATCTCCTTGTCTCAGACCTCTTTTAACTGTATTTTCTTCCGATGAACCTGCCTATAGTGTAACTTTGTTTCTTGTTCTTTCTCAGTACTATATCAATATTCCAGGATAATGAGAGTTTTTAATTAAACTAGTATTAATCTTTAGCGATATATGTATGTATAAATACATTTTTTAAATTTGAATAATTTACATCCCAAAAACAATTAACTTGAAAGGTTAGGAAAGCTTTTATGCTCTTAAAACAATTAATTCTTGAATAAATGAAGACAGGAAACATTTTATATTGTATTATAATGTTTCATACACATATATTTTATAAAACTGAGCAAACCTATACACACTGTATCTCAAAAATAATTTATATATTCATTTCGATTTATAAAGCACTTGAACATCGTAACGAATTTTATCACGAAAAAGTTCTTTCTTTATGTACATTTAACTTGGAGCCGATGTTTTTAATGAACATAATCCAGAAAATATTGGAAATGCGTGAGTCATCCTGTGAAATATTTTACGTTGTGTAACCAGGCGCCGAACGAAATCGCTTATATTTTATGATTGCACGGGAATTATTTTTTGTTTACGTATTAAAATATTTCGCGGTATTTAATATAATTGTTAAAATCGCAGAACACGTACAATTATAAATTTGCGAAGCGAATTTTGGGACATGCAAATGAAACCTTAAGTGCCTCATTAGGTCGTTGTATTTTTGGCTAAATAATGATCAAATAATTTCTTGTGTCGGATATCGAAATTTGGAATAATAGAACATGTACCTAGAACAAAAATAAATATTAAAAAATAAGAATTGCGGTATATAAAATTCAGGCATTTCTAGGGATTACTGGATAATGAGGAGCATTACTAATGTTGGCTGAGACAAGAAATGTTGCAAGATTTGAAAAAGGGCTTGTCTTGTTTTGCAACACAAGAGTCTCTTTAAAGTCTTGTTCTTGCTTGATTCAGCATTACTAGTGCAACCTAAAATAATTGAAAGTTCAGAAAAAGATATACCTAACAATATGTAAAAGTTAGAGATATTACCTTAATCTTTAAATATTCGGAAGCCCCAGTTAAAACTTCTTCAATAAGTAATCTTTCCAATACTGCAGCTTTTTTGCTTTGTATCCTCTCAATTTATTCTTCAGAAAAGCAGTAAGCTTGTTATATTTTCCAATATTTATATTTTTATAGACCTTTATAGTAGCCTTCAGTATCAAATACTTCGACTACATAGATGAAATTACATATTTTTTTCTTCAAATTTAAAAATACGATAGCATGACTTCTTCATCTATTGTCTTTACCATTTACTCTCCATTTGTTAAATTCGGCGAACACTTTTTCGATATGTTCTCTGGATTTCGCTGGCAATAAATGAAAAATTGTTTCATGAACTTCTTCGAAAACAACCACAGGAGCACAATAATTACTTTCGTGCATTTTTACCAAATTCAGATAGAACTGATTATTAATTTTTATTAAATTCCAATAATTCTGACCCCACAAATATGATTGTGATGTGATTATGGATAAAACATTGTATTGCATTCACGTTTTAATCGACTAATAAGGTTCATTGCAGGCAGCTTTAGATTGTTTATTCAGTTATTAAATATAAAAAATCATTTGTCATTATGTAAAACACTATTTCAAGAATACGCTGCCCTTAAAATTTTCTACCACCAGTTTCATAAAGAACGTTGCTAGCTATATATAACTCCGTTATTTATTATTATTTATTTTTTTTTTCAAGTGAAATTTCTGGACTATAACCAATGCGAATAGTCGGGATCCCTAGAGTCATGGTAATAATATAAATTTATTAACACCAAAAAGGAGATATACAGACATTTTTCAATCTCTAAATTTGCAATATAGTCAAATGGAGTGTTTAGAGATTGCAAACAAAAATCAAATTTGACCTTATCTAAAGATGGACACGAATGTCAGAAAAATATGGACAAGTGATATTAAGCAAATCTATGCAATATGATTGAAAATGGCTGCCAGCATGTAAACGGTCACAATATGAATGCGCAGGGGTATTAAAATAAGCCATTCGCATATTTTGGCAAAGACACCTAGTATATTGGAAATGATTGATTCAAATGTAATAAATAACTCTTGAAAGAGCAAGTTATAACTAGTTTTATACAACCCACGCTACAGTTTTACAAAATTACCACTATTATGTGTTTTACAGAAATAATTATGATAAATATATTCCAACGCATGCTCCTACAGCGCCCTGATCCAGTAATGGTCGGCTTTCTATACAATCATGTGCGTTATAGAATATATCGTGGTGTAGTTGAAATTAAAGTCGAAACGTTCCTTTTCAATTCTGTGTACGGTTTAGTTGTGCTGTAAAATAGTGTACGAGAGCTTTTTGAAGATGATTTAAAAATACATTTTTAAATGACGGCATAAATTCTCATATATAAATATGATTCATGCTTTATGGAACTAACATATATTTGTTATGTTCAATAAATATTACTACCTACTTGAAAATATTGGTTATATACCTATTAATTTTTATCTTTCACTAAGTTTTTTATATATTACATACTTATATTTTCTAATTAATAGTACAATAACACTTTTAACTTATACAGCAGTAGTAATATGTACTCGACATTAAATCAACCAATCAACCGAAATATTAAATTATTTTGTTTTTCTTATTCCTATTGGTAAAATAACTAGCCTTAAACTAATTTGCATAGATATTTAATGAATTGATATTACCATATTATTACCGTAATATCTATATTACTGGCGATTTATTGCTCAGTTCGTCTTCTTTTCCATCAACCATACTTTACAAAGACTTAGATACTATGTGAATATTTCAGATATCTAGATTAGATTTTTACGGAGAATTAGTTAATTACATTGCATTGCATTACATTTTTTCACAGCATTAGTAACTTTACATATCGTAAGTAAAATTACCTTGATAGTTCTGACATAAAAAACACATAGATCTCTGAACTCTACAACTCTAAAAACCTGTTAATATATCCCTTTTATTCAGTTAACATTTTGTAGAGGTAGAAAATTTGAATGAAAATAACTAATTACTAATATTAAAGCGAACTGGAGCCATGCGAACAACGACATATACATATAAAATTTCTGTATGAACAGTATCATAAATTTATAACAAGGAAACTGAGGCATTTCAGTCTTGTATAATATTCTCCTACATCCCATATGAGTGGTACAGTGTGCAGATTATATGCTATATGATGCCAAGCGTGTTTGCAATGTTCTAGTTGTTGCTTGCTACCATGTGGATTTTAATTGGAATAATAACTATTGTAATATCAATTTCCTTCTTTTAAGAGATAACTCAATATTTTCTGTCAATATTGTGTCCCAATATTCTTAATGATCAATAAGTATTCAAAAATACAAAAGCAGCTTAATCTACAATATAAGACCATCGTAAAATTTCAATATTGTTATCATTACACAGTAGTTAGACGATATTGGTGCAGACTTACGGAAATGTGCATTAACTATATGTCATTAAAACTTCCTCTTAAAATACAATTGTAACAATATGCAGAACTGTTTGAGATTAAATAATTATATATGGTAGATGTATAGGTACCCTTAAGCAACAACAAAAATACTTGATAGTTGAACGACTTAGTAAACATTTCCGATTATTAGAGTTAATTTTACCGTTGGAAGTGCAATACAAAATAATAATGTTTAACTTGCTTCTTATTTTATTTTGCTATAATGAATAGCATACTATAAAATAAATAACATTCTTAATATTAAAAGAAAATTAGCAAAATTGTAAATTATTACTAGAGGAATGCCGATATAAACGAGTGTTTAAATATTCTACTTATACAAACTTTTGCTCACAAATCACCTTTCTGACATTATACTGCAATAATCACTAGTCGTATTTTAGTGTTCTTCACAGCTTCAATAAAGCAAAACTTTATAAACCCATCCACAATAACTAATAAGTATTTATTATTTATGGTACTTTTCTCGAACAGTCCTAGATGATCAATGTGAATAGTATGAAACGGGACCGCAACGTTTTCTGTTGAGTGCAGGTGACCTTTTTTCTTACCACTAGAGTGTTTATAATACATACAGGACAAGTATGCTTTAACATACTTTTCACAAACTTGCGGGCTTGTGCAAACCAATACTTGTCGTTTATTTTTCTAAAGGTTTTTTCAACGCCACACTGTGTCACTATCATCGTGGCACAGTTTACCTATATGCCACCTTGACGACTTGGAAACCGCCCACAATGATTATTTACTTTTAAGTACATAGAGTAGTTTCACATAATATTATTAATACCTAAGAAAAATGTATAAAAACACACTCAGAATGATTTTTGTATTACCGTTTACCCTCCTGTACAGTTTATAGTTATGTGTCATAGTTTATCAAAGTATTGTTTAGTTGTTAGTATTTTCTTCTTCCAATATTTTGCAAATCATGTTCGTCTGTTCATCTTGTATTTGAGCAGCTAAGATTCAGTCTGTGATGTGTAAATAGTCTCCGACTGTATTTCAAATCAAAGCATCCATATACGCCATCCTTGTCCTTGGCCCATGTATAATATTGAAATCATAGTTTTGAGTATGCAACCACCACCTTCAGACTCGTGGAACCAAATATCTTTTTGCAAATCCCACACGTAAGGTACTATAATCAGTAACGACAGTCATAGGAATGATAACGACCTATTCTGGGCTTGTTTCTTTGGTGTATTAACCTGCAACTTGTTGTTTATTATCATCAAACTGAATTAACATAACACCAAAGCCTAAGCTATTAGCATTTGTATTGCAACTCCGTTTTTAGCTTAATATCAAAGACTGCTAGAATTGGATGTGCAACTAATATAGATATGACTTCTACACATGCTCGTTGCTGCACACTTGACCAATTAAATGCAGCATATTTTCTTAGGAGCATACTATTGTGGAGTAATTGGACACATATTTCCTGAAATAGTCTGAGGGATCTAGAAACTGCATAGTTTAATATTTCTATAAGCCGTACTTTCTAATACAGCTATAATTTTTTCCTCGACAGGTTGTAACCCAAATTCATTGATTTCTCGTTCCAAACCGTTAATTAGAATTGTAAAAAACATTTTCTTCATTTAAGGGCAAGGTTGCCTTACCTAAGAGCATCTAATATGTACAACCTTTAGCATCAATAGAACTTCTTCGGCATTACGGTCGGGATATTATAAGATCATCCAAATATGCAAAAACAGCAGGAGCGTTTGCTAGCCCAAAAGGCATCTTCAAAAACTCAAAATGTGCTATAGGTGTCTTTTCTATCGAATTTTCCTCAATAGGTATCTGATAGTAACCCGAATATACATTGAATGTTATAAATAATTTATGATCTCCAAGCATATCCATCTAATCTAGTATTGGCAGCAGTTATTTTTTGTAAAAGCATAGTGTTTCACATTAAAAAATCGGCTGCTTTTTTTACCTATAAGGTTGAGCTAGTATATGCCGTATATGCCAAGATTTTGCTATAACTTATTAAGAAGTTCCTTTTCGTGATTTGATTTGATTATAATAGTGTTGTCCGAATTACAAACAATACGCATTTTAACAACATCCGTTTTACCAAGATTTTTTTGGTAAAACATATTCTGTCCTCATATTCACATAAACATTACAGAACATATTGCTTTGCTTGTTCGTTTACATCTCTAAAATGTACCATGTTTAGTTTTAACTGGGATTAAGAATCTCATTTTGCACGTGAGCAATCCCACTTCTGATATGTGGAGAATAATACTCCAAGTTGGTAATAATAATATTTTAATTAACACTTTAGACATTATACACTTTAATTAAGAACAGTAGGTAATTACTTTATCAACCGCCCATAAGGCTTAACAAATATTAACTAACTCATATTGTTATCGAAGTTAATATGTAACAGTATGTCTCAAAATTTGATACTTTTGCGTAATTTATAATATGTAGGTATATATCTTTTGCAGAATGCACACTGGAAAAAATATTCGAAGAAAAATAAAAAAATATTTAAAAAACTAAATAGCATTACGCATAACTAGTGCTCTTTGTGTTACTTGACAAAACTACCATATTCATCAAGGTCAAATAAACTATTTGCAACTACATACGAAATTAGATTAAAATCGATTTAGATGTTCAGAAAATTCGTAAAAACAAAACAAAAAATACGTCTCGAATAATGAACCTGCGTACGATTTTTCAAAATTCAAAAATAATTATTTTTCTAAAAATATTGATCATAAAGAGTCGTCCTTTAGTAACCGCAAGTTTGAAAATATTGACATATATTTTTTAAAACGTTTTATAAATTCTATTACATCACGGCCAATTCATTTCGGCAACGTTGTGTTTTGTTACTTTGTTCCAAACTTTTCTGTCACGTATTAAATATATTATAATTATTGATAGTTGTTTCGTAAAATATAATATATAAAGAATGTAAAACAATGTATTGGTATGTTTTTAATTTAGATATTGGCAGCTCCGGTTGATTCTGATTTCTACTGTTCAATGCCTTTGAGGTTTCAGTTTAAATTATAGGTTACGGTTATCTATTTAACGGTGACGGTTGACGGTAGCGTTTTAAGTGGTTTTGAGTATTTTGTATTTTTTATCAGTATGTTCACTGGTATTTGAACAGCATATGGTACAAAACATTTTTAACAACAACCGTTTTTAGATTTTTTCCACTTAAATGTAAATAAATTATTAAATAATGAATAAAGTACAGTTTCAGTTAACTAAGCGCAACAGTTTTTATGCAATTACAGCTGATAAGTAAATTGCCAATTGACAATGATGGTATTCCCCCTTGCCGCCAAGTTTAAAATAACAGAACATTGAAATGAATTTATGACGTCGCCATATACTCGTAACAAATTAAATATTGTGGCATCACACAAATTTATTTTTTAAATGTTCTGCCACAAACGTGATAAAATGGAAAAGAAATAGTTGGAAATCATATTTTCAGTCCTTCTATCCAAATATACTATATTCAAAGCTTCGTACGCGTTCCGATTTATCAAGTTGTTGACTATGCGCTGATTTTCCCTAGTATGTCTAAATCACTCTGTATCTACAGAGTGAATGAGGGGAACTCCCAATATTCGAAGGAGTGTTTAGTGGATGAAAGTGAACAAAAAAGCCTAATAAACATATGGTCAAATATCAACAGTTTCTGAGATAGAAATGAAAACATTTGTATTGCTGTTTTTGCGAAAGCTGTTATTATTTGTTATTTTATTTTGGTAGGTCATGCATTCTAAACCAAACTCACATTAGTGATTACTAATTGTCGCATATTTTTTAGTCATCGATAATATGCTGATATTATTTTTATTTATAGGTACTGCAACGGTAGCGCTAATCGTGCAGTTGCTGAATATCGACGTCGCTTCCTGAACAGAAGAGTGCCAGATAGAAATGTATTCCAGACAGTCTTCAGCAATGCACGTGAAACTGGAATGTTTCCCAGTGTGAGAATTACATCTTAGAGACAAGCTGGTCCTGGTCTAGTAGTGGAAGAAGCAATTCTAAATATGGTAGAACGCAGCCCGGGCACATTGCAACCCGTCTCCAAAGTAATCAAACTACGACAAGGGAAGTTATTTACAAAAAAGGTTTAAAACTTTTCCATATTCAGCGCGTCCAGAATCTTCAGGACGGTGATAATGATTTGCGGTTGCATTTTTGCAATTGGATACATGCAAACCATACACTTTACAAATGCATTTTGTTCACTGATGAGGCGCAATTCACTGGTGATAGGGTAAATAACGGTCACAATGAACATCGTTGGTCAGGTGAAAATCCGCACGCCACGGTAGAAAACAACTTTCAGCACCGTTTCAACATTAACATGTGGTGTGATATGATTAATAATAATCAATTACTTGGCCCAGCTGTGCTAGATGGTCATCTTACTAGAGCTAGATATGTAGAACTTTTAGAAAATAATTTGACAGATCTATTTCCACTGGATATTAGGCATGATGGTGCCCCTGCCCATTTTAATCGTGTTGTGATCAATCATCTTAACATCCATAACGCTGGATTGGCCTAGGTGGTTTCCAAGCACTCATAAGAGAAAATCACCGTGCACTTCAACGAGCTACCCGTGAAATCCATAAACGAGCTGCATGTATCGAGGCGGACGGTGGTATATTTGAAAATTTAATTCATTAATTTATTATTATTAGATCTTTAATCAATGTTATAATTTATAATACCTACAGAACACTGTTCTCTACTGATGCATTAGATACAATAATTAACTCGGGTAAAAATATTTTCATTGCTATCTCAGTAACCCTTGATATTCGACCATATGTTTATTAGGCTTCTTTGTTCACTTTCGCCCCCTGAACACTTCTTTTATAATAATAATAATATATTTCCTCAAGTCAATATAAAAATTAAATATAATTAAAATTTGTATAAGACGCAGACAGCAATTGTAAAATTAACCAATAAAATAATCATCTAAGGCATAAAAACATTTGTCCACTAGGTAGTTTGTCAATGTCTTTTTAAAGTGATAAATAGATGAACAAATCTTGATACTATCAGGTAGTCTATTAAAGATTCTTAATCCAAAACAATTCGGAGATCTTTCAGAGACATTACATCTACTAAAAGGTAAATTAAAATGGTCAGCCTGCCGTGTATTATGCCTGCCTTATTAGTAAATATATAGATGGATATCTCATACAAGAACACTGAAGGCAATGTTAATACATTGTAACACAAACTTATCTACAAGACTCCCTGACTGACAGTCCAAACATACATCTAATTACACGCTTTTGTGCAACAAAAACATTATTTGAATGGCAGGATGATCCCCAGAAACAGACACAGTACCGCAACCTGAGTATAGTACAGTTTTATGAGTTGGCCTGTATTCAGAACCTGTCTGATATTCTTAAGTTGATATGCGATAAAATTTAGTTCCATTACCAAATCCTCACACTGATTGCTCCAAGTTAGACACTCATTGAGGGTAAGACCTTTAAGAATTTTACAACACTTGCATTATTAATATATGTATTGTTTACATTGACATTGATGCTACTACAATTTTTTTGTCTAATATGGAATCTTATAACCTGAGTCTTGTCAGTGTTCAGAAACAATAAATTTTGCCAAACCAATTCATATTTGACATTACAGTAGGACAAGCCTCTGACAGACGTTTGTCCGAACTGTCTGGAATAACCACCGATGTATCATCGGCATAAAAGGTAAAAGATGCCGATCCAGACAACCTGTCTAGATCATTAATGTACAATAGAAACAGAATAGGGCCGAATACTGATCCCTGGAGCACTCCAATATTAACCTTCTTTGTGTCGGAGGTCACATTATTAATAGAAACATATTGGTCACGATTCCGCATAAAAGTTTCGATCCACTTTAGGGGAATGCCACGAATGCCATACTTCTCCAATTTATAAATCAAGATGTCGTGATTTACGCAGTCGAATGCCCTGCTGAGATCACAAAATATCCCAACAGGGCATTCCTCCGCCTCTATAGACTTTATAATACGAGAATAATATGAGTGCATAGCAGTGGCGGTGGACTTACTGCTTGGGAAACCATGTTGATTATTGGATATGTTATTCCTATCAATAAAAGAATAGAATCTATGCAGAAATGCGTGTTCAAAAACCTTGGATAATGCCGAGGGAACAGTAATGGGTCTATAGTTTCCCAAATAACCACGATCATGTTTCTTAAAAACCAGGCTAATTTTTCCTATCCTCAAGTAATCAGGAAAGTGGCCTGTAGCAAAAGATAAATTAACTAAATACACAGTGGGTACACCAAAACATGCAGGCATATTTTCAATATAAAAGGAGGTACCTCATCAAAACCTGAAGAAAATTTACAATTTAATTTTTTAGATAGTAACTCAAATAATTCAGTCACAGTAAATGGATTTCAAAAGAACGACGTATCCTCTATCTTTATATCATCAATGTACAGTACGGTGTCACTACTTACTGGTTGAATCCGGTCAACTACATCATTAGCAACATTTTGAAAATAGTCACTAAACAAAGTTGCAATTTGTTTAGGATCAGTAATGGAGATATCATTATGTTTAATAACAAAGTTAGTAGATTTTAAGGAGGGTTTATTCGATAACTCGGATACAATACTCCAAGCTGTTTTTGATGGATTATTTGAATTATTTATTTTTTCCTGATAGTAACATTTTTTAGTTGCTTGCACCAATTGGTTATGCTTAATTTTACTGACTCTATAGGTTTCAGATAACTCAGCATATGATAGTTTTAAGTAATGTAGATAGGTTCACCCCCAATCACCCAATATAAGACGGCAACATTTTGTCCTAAAGTCCCACCAACATTTAATTCAGTCTCGCCTGAAAATCTTGGCTGGCTATGACACATGAACCTTTCTACCATATAATATACTAAGATGCATTGGAATAACATATTCATAAACGATAAAAATATGTTTCTAGAGAATAAACCACAAGCAAACAATTTCATGCAGTATCACTCAATATTTTCCAATTTTGTTATATTAAACTCGGATATAGTTGAACTTTGCCAACCATTGTACTCATAATGCTGGTATAGAAACTGGAAACAAGGCAATAATAGCCAATATTAAATCATGGTGTTTATATTTCGAATATTTGAAAGTTACTGACACGGAACGCCGCTGCAACTCGGATGCCTGGGCTACATACACACAGCAACTCAAAGCAGATATTGAGATCAAAACCCGTTTTCCACCCCGGGCTCCATTCAAGCATAAAGCTGCTCATAGCTGAAGGCACTCCAGAAAAGATGCAATTGGATATAAGAAACATTTGTGTATCCACTGATATCCTGCTCAACTGTTTTTTTCTTATATGGAGACGTATTTGTTGGCCTCCGGGAGGAACAGCGGCGAGATTCCTAGAAAGCGAGGCTAGATTCTATTGAGATGACGCTGATATGTCTCTGAATTTTATGAGCATCTGGAATGAGACATATTTACATTGCAGGATACCTATATTCGGGTATTAACATGCTATCTCAAGAGGAATCATGTACAGGGTGTCGTAATTTCGCTGTAATTGCAGGGTATCTCGGAAACTGCATAAGATAAGGAGGAACTTAAAATACCGTCATTGAAACTTTCATAAACCTCCTCATTTTTGAGATAGGTACATGGTGAAATTAAGAAAAAAGCATTTAAAGGCGCCGTATTTAAATAATATTTTCTACAAATAATCAAATAACTGAATTTGATTATTTTTGTTATTATTATTATTAGTATTATTATTATTGTTGATTTTTTAGCATTTAACAATTGAATAATCTAGGGCTTAACAAATAATAGCAATGTACTCTCATGCCACCTGCAAATAGTAAAAGATACTGAAGTAAAGCAAATATGTAACGACAGAAAGTGGTCTAACAAACAAAATTTTAGATACAGAAATCTTTTAGAAAATGTATTTGTTTTCTTCAATTTAACTGTAGATGTAAATATTGTTATAACATAAACCTACATAGTTCTGGATATTAATTTGTTTACTTTTGTTTATGTGTGAAAATAATTGTTAAAATGTGGGGTTAGAATAGCAAAATAATGTGCGTCTTACAAACGCTTTTTAAAAGTAATTATTTTATTTGAGAAGAATTTAAATAGTAAGAGTAGATAAACAAAACATCAATAATTTTATTTTTGATATTACTTTTGTTCTGCGTTTTTCGAGATTTCTGTACTTACCTAAAAACACTACAAATTTCATCATTTTACGGCGTGAAATACGGCGACTTTACGTCGTATCTCTGAGAATAGCTGCAATATGGGAATGATAAAAATAATTGCTTCTGATAGAATTCTTTTCTTTAGAGTTTACTTATAGTTGCTATACAGGATATCTCTTTTAACATATGGAGCAATCATATACTGTTTTTTAAATGCAACGCCCTGTATATTTTTATGCCATTCATTTTGTATTTTGTTTTCCTCCATAAATAGATATAATATTTGCTACTTTATATTGTCAAAAAACGTTAATTAATAAAACTGATGTTATGTGGTGCACAGTTGTCATGTATTTTCAATTATACAAAATTAGTTCATGAATTAATTAACTTTAATAATTTTCTCTTTAATAATTAAGAAAATAATTTTAATAAGATAATTATTATATTAGTCAATTCAGTAATTTATAAATATGTTTAATTGAATAACATTTGAAAATAAAAAACATAAAAAAAATTAATAAGAAGAAAATTAATCGTCAATGTCATTTAATAAACTGTTAAAAAGTATATAATATTGAAAAAATAATTAAAAACTGTTTAAATTTTCCCTTTTAAATATAATCATGAAAATAGTCAGCAAACTATAAAAGATAAATAGAAGTATGTATTTTGATCTATACATTTTTTCAATATTAATGAATATTATTTTATTTTCTTTAAGAAACAAGACTTCAGGAATCAATTTTCTATAATTATATAAAAATGCATGGCCAACTAACTATGCACCACGCAACTATTATTACATATCATTATGAATCGAAAAAATAATGCAATTGAATGGCATAAAAATATACCGAATGTTCTATTGAAAAAGTACGCTACTGAACTCTAAGTAAAAACCTCTATAAATGTTTATCGTTCCGATATCTCGGCTATTTTCTGAGATACGAAAAATCCCTTGAAAGTAATAGCTTTTCAATTTCGCCATATATCTCAAAAACTAAGAGGTCTATAAAAATTCTGATTACGGCATCAAGTTTCTGGAAAAAGTACTACAGTATTGCAAAACCGCATCCTTATATCTCTTGTAGTTCGAGATATAGTGCAGTTGACAATGTTTACCACGAAATTACGACACACTGTACGGAATGTCCAAATAGCACAGGATATGATGCTCATTTTTGTGCACACAAATCTCAGTTCTTAATCTAATGTTGTCCATAACGTTTTCAATACTGTGAAAAGCCGCGTGGGTTTTCTATATTTTCACAGATATTGCAATAAATTTTACCTTTCGGACCATTTCAAAGAAAAAAATTAATGGAGACTGTGGAGGCCAAACAACAGATACCGTGAGTGCCAATCCATATTTGGAAGAGTCAATTTAAATATTGGAACACCACTGCAGAATAATGAGGACCTGCGCTATTTTGCTGAACTATTTCTAATATAATTTAACGGAAGATTAACAATGACAATTTTCATCCTTAAAATATTTAAATACTTCTGAGAAATAAGACTTCCAACAATAAAAACAAAGTTAACAAATGTCGAATCTGTCCGTTTGCTGTTTTTTTTTACGTCGGGAACAACTAAAATCTTTATTTAAATGATTTAATTTTCTTAATTTTTTGGTTATATATTTATTTATTTAGCAAGGCTAATATTGTAAAAAAAAACATAACTACGCCACTATACAAAAAATAAAATAAGGCAATATATGATACAATTGACCAACAAATTGTTGAATACAACAAACATAATATATAAAAACAAATGTGGATATACGCCTAGTAGCACACATAATTTTAATGTATATCTGTTACTGTCAATATCCAATATGGCACACATAAGAAAAAAAAAAACAATTGAATGTTGCGTAAACAAAACTAGTGGTGGTGTCTCAACTCTCAACATTGAGTAGACAGTGACCACTAGATGTAGATACCGCACCTCGCGTAGTTTGGAAAACTCTCGATTAAAAATCATGTAACTTGATAAGATAAAATTATACATATAGATAGAGGATGTTTCCTAAGTAAACTTAAATATTTCAGGGGGTGATTCCAAGTACCTGTACCTTAGTTTTTGAGTTACAGAGCGTTAAAATTATATTTTATTTTATTTTTAGGTCTCTTTGAAAAACTTTGGAGTAGACAAAAATTTTCTTTCTAAATTGCTGTCACTTCCACACCATGATAGAAGAAATATATTGCTTAGAGGTGGTTAAAGTAACCACCCATGCCCTTGATATTGTGAAAAAAATATTCACCTGTCATGATTTTAGGATCAATTTGGCGCCCAACTGATGTAAAATACACATACATTTATCTATGTGCAGTGATTTTGTAATGAGACCCATTTAAATGCATCATGCTGGTTTCAATTGTGGAAATTGTGTCAATTTGGAAAAAAAATACAGAAAAACGTGCAATCTATGTAAATTGTTTGAGTATGAAGTCTTGGATCGGCCAAAGTGCCATGAATGAATTAAATAATTCAACGAAGGCCGTCAATCAGGTGGTGAGGACAACCCAGTCCAGATCACCGTTAACATCGACCGACGAGTTATATTGTGCGAGTGAATGAAGTTGTCATGTCAAATAGTTTGGAAATAGCTGATAAGATCAACATTTTGCTTGATTCATAGCAAGATATACTAGCAAAAATGCATCTCAATAAATTTATAAAATATCAGTCCTGGAACTTTTTGATCAAACCTCATATATTTCTCATTGTCTGATTAATAAATACTATCATCCCACAAATATACATATATTTTTTTTAATTTTAAATAAAGATGTTGAAACCTGTGAAATTATTGTACATTAAAACCCATATTTTCCCCTAAAACTCTGCCTTATGAAAAAAGTAACGATGGTTGGATATAATAAGGAAAATAGTATTTTTGCGAATTTCCAACCACGATATTCAACGCGTAGCATCACCACCTCGTATTCCAGTACTTTCAAACTCCATAACCACTCTGTGTCAATTATTATGCTAATTTTGCACTATAAGCCAACGATTTATGAACTTTAATATCCAACCCTGTTTTTCCTTCCTTCATTTTCTTAATATCCCTTTCTTCCATCTTTTTCCTAGCCGCGAAAACAAAATAAAACCGTTTCAACTACAATGAGGCGTTATTTTCTTGGTCGGCAAAAAGTTTTCATGCTCTGAAAACTATAAAATTCATAATTACTACTGCGGACTGTAATTTGTAATTTCAAATTAATAAAATTGAATTTATTCATTCTACACAATCACACTCGCCCCCACAAAGCGGTAATTACGAAATTCAATATAAAAAGCACACTCATGAATTTAATTCCTCATCCGCCATTTCACTGGGGACCACAGGAGTTATATAATTTTTTCGTATGACATACAACCGGATTCGATTTGTATTTGCAATTACTTCAATATATGTTTTTAAACACCTTTTATAGTAATAATAATAGTAAGACGAGAAATAGTTATTTATTGTTTAAGTGTTCTAAGTAGCAGGGCGTTTAATATTATTAAATGGATAAAAGGTAATTAAAACACGAATGAGTCAGAAAAATATTCGCACGACTTGATATTTCTTAGTACTCAATGAAACGTGGTAGGTTTTGTTATACCTACTGGTTGCTATGGTACTTTGTTTATTATCAATTATTTAATAAACAGTTCCATCCACAAACCTAGAAAAATATAGACGGTGCTAGTGTCATATTGCCGGCTACCGCTAATTCATGGCTGCCCTATGCTATGCTTTTTATGCCAATTTACGTTGGTTGTATTGTAGCGTGAAGCTCATTTGTTTACTGTGATTGGTCACATTCTTTAATGACAGCAAGTTAGTTAATTTCATATTGCAATGCAGCCATCATAATTGCATAACCGCCAACATAAAGCAAATAAAATATTCATTTTCTGGACCGTAAGACCCTAGGAAACGCGGGACCTGCCACGTGACCTATATTATGAACCGACGCTGGCTATATTTTTTCTAGGTTTGTGGTTCTATCTGAATTTAGAACAAATGCAAGAAAGTAAATATTATTGCCATTGAAGTCCACAGAACATTATAATAATAATAATATCTCTACCTCTCAATATAATCACGGAGATTATCCCAGAAGTCGGATACTTGTGCAGGAGAGGGTTCGGTATATTATTATTAAGCAGGCCACATTTGCGCCCAGGAACGACTTACGTTGGTAGGCCCTAACCACTATTCAGTGCAGGAATGAGGAAAACCTGGAAAACCTCATTAAGTAGGGGGGTAGTCAAATATCAACCGGCATCAATCTCTCACATTGACCCAAGCTAACATTATTCCACCCTACCATACCCACAGAGAGGGTGCCAATCCTCTCCACGAATATAGCTTTTATACGGTCTACCGGCAGCTGGGCTCGAACCAACTCCGTCTAGTCACCTCGATTCAAGTACTAACGCCTTAAACCGCGCGACCACTGACATTACGAAAGTATTCGCTGAATTTAACGAATGGAGGAAAACGCGAGGAGTAATGACAATAAATGAAGAAGTCATGCTATCGTATTTTTTAAATTTGAAGAAAAAATATGCAATTTCATCTATGTGGTCGAAGTATTCGATGCTGAAGCCTACTTAAAGGTTTACAAAAATATAGATTTTGGAAAATATAATAAGCTTACTACTTATTTCAAGAGTGAATCGAGAGGATATAAAGCAAAAAAGCTGCAGTATTGGAAAGAGCACATATTGAAGAATTTTAGACTGGGGTTTCCAATAAAGAATATTTAATGATTAAGGTAATATCTATTTACCTTTTACATGTCGTTAGGTATATTGAAAATGATTTATGTTAGTTTGCACTAATAATTGAGGTTTTGGTTGAAAATTACTGAGGTACAGGGCATTGGCAGTTACCTACTTGTTTCAGTACTTGACACCAAAACGGACATTTCAAAAAATACAACTATACAGGGTGAGTCAGTTTCTTGTAGACAACTTTTAACAGAAGGTAGAACACATGTTTTTAAGAAGAACAGTTCCTATAAACATATGTCGTAGAAGGCTTCTTTTCCGAGATACAGAGTGTTGCATATAATTTTTTGTTCTCGAATTTTAATTATAACTTATAAAGAATACTAGATTTCTTTCATAATTGGGAGAGAATGCCTATTAATAAAGGGGCATAAAAAAGCGATAATGATGTTCAAAAACTTACACAGTGGCGGAGTGGAGGAGGTGCTCAACCCCTTTCTTAAACAGAACTTCTACGTCAATGACTATTTTTTTAAAAAACTTATTTTCATAATCCACATACATTTTACCAAAAGTATAGACAGTTGAGAAAGGTATTTCCATTGGCTCAGTACATTACGTAAAATATATTATTGTGCAGTTGCCATAAAGTTTTTTGTCTACAAAAAACTGACACCCTGTAGAAGAAGGATTTTGCGTGAATGCTGTTGAAATATGCAGATAATATATTTCTCTGCGCCCATTTCGCATAACAAAAGACAGAATCTTTTTTAAGATACATCAACCAAACATGTACTTTTCAGTCTGTTGGAATCAACATATTGACGAGGGTACCCTCAATAGTTACTTCATTCCTGAATATCGCAAATCCAGAAGCATAATATACTGGCTATTGTATCAGGCGCACTTCAACAACTTTATATGAGACCACTTGAAAAGCAATCTTAGGAATAGATTAGATTTCAGCTATTGTAGCTGACTTTACGTCTTCGTATATGCGAAAATTATTGAATTATTTCATTAACCCTGATATGTTTTTTTGTTTTTGTATAAATCTTTATCTATGGAATTGTTATTTAGCATACTAAACCTAGATATTTGTTAATTTTTGAGAAAAAGTTATTCTTGATAAAAAGTTTTGTTTATCTCTGAAAGTCATGACTAGTAATCAGTAATCAAACATACAGGGTGTTGAAGAAATTCCAAAATGTAAAACTTCGCATAATCAAAGCGCCTTTACTTTTGAAAACTCGAGAAATACTTAAATACGGGGTCTAATCAAGAAATAATAATAATCATAATTCACAAATAATAAGCCGCCGCAATTTTTAACTATCTTACTTATCATATAGTTACCATGAATCGTGGATATTTCGCTATCAATGTCAGTCAAAATATCTATTTTTATTAAGGGCCCCCGAATAATTATTATTAATAATGTTTAGCTTGAAGCAACGAATGCACCTTGTGAAATGTTATGAAATCGGTAATGTTTCGTATCAATATACGATACAAACGTTTAATGAAAAGTATTCAAATGAGACTGTAACGCGTAGCAAGTTAATTAAAAAATTCGATGCTACTGGTGATGTTAAGAATATTTTAAAAAAATATATACAATGATGATAATGCTGCTACTGTTGTAGTTATGGACAAAAGATACTTGTACAACAAAGATGTCACTAAGAAAGATCAGATAATATAGGTACCTATTATGAGATCTCATATCCAGATAATTTTTTTATCACACAACAAAATCCATTTATTCAAACCAATGTTTAATCATAAATTGCTGGACCGATATGATGGATGTCGTTTGGATTTTTTGTTAATAATAGAACACATTATTTCATCAAAATATTTTATACGAATCACCATTCTCTACAAATGCGGTGGTTTACTCACAAAATTGTAGGTACTGGGCAAAAAAATACAACTTTTCGATTGTTAATAATCATAAACTAATAGTTATTTATGCAACAAGTGCAAAAAGTAAGTGTTTATTGAACGCGACGTGAAATTGTCCAACGAGGCCCTCAGGCCGAGTAGGACAACACGTCGAGTACAATAAGCACTTTTTGTACGAGTTGCATACAATATTTTTTCTACGTTCATGCAAAACCAAAAATGTTATTTAAATAACACTAAGTCTAGAAAAATGTGACGTCGATTTGAAGGTTTATGTTTGTCATGATGACAAAACGCTGCAGTAGAATGACAGATGAGTGCAATAAAGAACCACTTTTTCCACTAAATATAGTTCAATAAAGTATTGTTTTTGCATGAACGTAGGAAAATATATAAACGTGATGTGGCATAACACATCGTAAACACGTCTTTACTTTTTGGAAGAAAATCTTAATCAAAATTTGTATTTGAAAATTCTCAATAATTTTGTTTTACCAGAACTAGATAATGCAATAAGTAATAGATATGTCGTAGTCATTGAGTGTAATTCGTCATTTCACGGAAAGCCTAGTCATTAGCTGCATTGCCGGCAAAGGCTGTAATGAAATTAAAATTCCTTTGATTGACTGAAATTTTACGTCATTTCACGGATTGCCTGTTTAATATTCGTCAAACAAAGTTAATGGTTTACCAATTACACGTTACGGCGCTTGACGGATTTTTGTTTAGTATTTTGCTGAATATTCTTGAAATGTAATACTGCCTGCAGAAAAATGCAAAATAGAATATAAATAAAATAGTTCCGTCCATTTAGAGCAATGCAAACATATATTATAATACCAAATTGAATAATAGATCAAAATCTATTTTAGATGAAAATAATAAAATATTCTAAATCAAAGTGGCTCTCTACAGTCAGACTCGAATAGTTGTAGGGACATATCTATAAACATATTATTATATACAGGATGATACACGTGATAATCCCTCCCACCCTATTTTTCTCCGTCA
Source organism: Monochamus saltuarius (assembly GCA_025584915.1). Lineage (NCBI taxonomy): Eukaryota > Metazoa > Arthropoda > Insecta > Coleoptera > Cerambycidae > Monochamus > Monochamus saltuarius. The sequence goes on from CM046725.1 coordinate 48,084,397, forward strand.
TTAGCCGAAATACCAAAAATGTGAAAAAATAAAAGTTGACGGAACTTTTAAATATTTTTAAAATAGAAAAAAATTAATATAGCATTTCCCAGATGTATATAGGTTTAACTTTTATTTTATTTCAGGAAACACCTTGTAAGCTATCAACTTAAGGAGGCCATATTGAACTATTCTTAAAAAATTATTTTTTTTATTTTTCATGCATGCACCTTCAAAATCTTTAAAAATATATCAGTTATACGATGTTGCATATTAACAATAAATGTGTAATATATCGAAAACCGTAAAAGATAAGTATCATGTATAATATATTTCTGAAGTTAAATTGGCAGTCTTTTCAATATGTAAAAATATAAAGTGTTAAATTTAAAAAACAATAACGGAGCAGGGAGGGCAACTTTCATGTGATCACTCTGTACATATTAAGATCACTTACGGCCTGAAATTCTACACACAATTCATCAAATGACTAAACAAACATCCGACAAACGCTGTAACGTGTAATTGTTTAATATTTTACTCTGTTTGAGGACAATGAAACAGGCAATCCCTGAAATGACGACAAACTTCATTCAATCAAAGGAATATTCATTTGATTACAGCGTTTGCCAGCGATACAGCCAATGACCAGGCTTTCCGTGAAATGACAAATAACGCCCAATGACTACGACATATACATTCCATAATTTTGGTCAGAAACTAGCTTGATGAACACTTCCCCAACAAGTGAACGCTATGGCCTGCACGGGCACCTGCCTTGTCCACATTAGATTATTTCATATGGAGATACTTAAAACAAAAAGTGTACGTATACAAATGATTTTGACGAGAACTTTGATCCGCTTAAACAAAAAGTTCCTTACCACCATAAGCGATTAAATGTTTGAGTCTGTATACAAAGAAATTAGAAAAATATTAGAAAAATATGTATTACTTGGAGGTCTAAAAATTGAATAATATTTACTTTTATGCTTCTTGATTCCAGTTCTAATTTGTTGTTTATATTATTTATTTAAAAAACCTGTTTTTAAATTAAATTAGTTACGTTGTGATTATTGTTCTTTCTTGACTAAACCCTATTTTTTACATTTCTAGATATTATTTAACAACTTTGTTAAATAATGTCTTTAATAAAAATAAAGGCACTTTTTTACTTTATGAAATATTTTTAACGCTTGAACGTTTTGATTACATATTTGATTACTGGTCATGGCTTGCCAAGATAAGCAAAACTATTTATCAAGAATAACTTTTTCTCAACCAATAGAAAAGCTTACAAGAGTGCGGCACTCCATCCGAGGACACATTGTATATATGATTGCTCGAGGTAAATGTAAATTCAATAAATAATAGAACAATTATTAAAGTCAGGTCCTATAGTAGCGGCAACAATCCTTACGTCACGCCTGAAGTTACGTAGTTGTTTCTATTGTCAACATAATTTTCGATTTATCACCTTAAAAACAATCATTTTCTGTAATATAGTTTTATTATTTTCAGTTGCAGTTTCTTAAATATTTTGATGAAAATATAATGAATTAATCATTTGTTCGTATGACGTAAGTAGTCTGAATTCTTGCCGCAACTATACCTAAGTATTATTCAGCAACTCACTATCCGCCGAATTTAATTTTGGTACTTATATGACGTTATCACAATATTATGTAAAATTTGTTCCTCGTCTGCTACAATGTGATTCGATAATCACCGAACTACAGTGGTAGAAGCAGCCAGAAGCCACTAATGCATTTTGTCATGCTCTGGTGACATTGTTACCATTTTTAATAATTTCGAAAGCTTCTTGGACATACTGTGTATGACCCTATATAACTACAAGTCCACATAGCAACAGTTAATTTCTGATTTCACGCAAAATTTCTTACTTTAACACTTTCTTTCATCTTTCCGGGAAATTCATAAATATTCACCCCGAACAGAAATTGTAATAGCAAATTTATAGCAGCAAATTCGCAGTAAGCAGTGACGCAGCTAGTAATGACCAATTTATATATTTCTGTGTGGCACTGAACCTCGCCCGTTTTGTGTACTTGCTTTAATGCTAATAAAACATGTTAAATGCATTTATATTATTAGCAATATGAAGCCTGGCTATATTATCTTTAAACCTGAGGATATTATAGAGGTGGTTTGTGATCTTGAATTTAAACTATCTAGTCAGTTTGCAGTTAAAAATTTAATGGTAGGTACTTTTATTGGCACTGGGACGTTATTAACTTAAAAAGATCACCAAGTAATTAATTAATATTTTTAATTACTCATTAGATATGCTACACGAAAACACGTCAACAAATTTAATCAAAGATTTTTGTTACAGGTAAAATATAGATGAAAACTAACGATGCTTAATAATTTAAGTTTAATATTCCTAATACAGGGTGTTAAAAAAAGAGTGTAAAATATTTAAGGAGGTAATAGTATGAACCAAAATAAGCAGAAGAGTCTCAATAAACATGGGTCCGCAAAGTAACGGTTGCGGAGATATGGACCACTATTCGTTTATTAGGAATAAACCGACAAAGGAAGCTTTTAACAAACAAGAACAAAGTTACAGAAGATGTTCAAAGTGCCCTCCCTCCATTTCCAAGCAGGCACGACATCTTCGTCTCAACGATATTCGAACTCTTTCAAAAACACCCTACTTGATTTCGATTTCTTGACACTTTTGATTAATCCGTAGCTGCAGCTCTTCCAGGCTATTTACAGGAGTACCATACACTAATGTGTTCAAATATCCCCAAACAAAGAAATCTAGAAGGTTCAGATCAGGCGATCTTGGAGGCCATAAAACAGGTCCGGCCTTTCCTACCCATCATGTGGAAAAGTTTGGTGTAAATGCTCTCTAACGGCCACGGAAAAATGAGCTGGAGCACCATCATGCTGGAACCACATTTGTTGCCTCTAATTCAAAGGAATGTCTTCCAAAAACTCATACAGTGTGTTCTGCAGAAAGTTGAGGTAAGCAGCGCCTGTTAATCGGTTTGGTAAAACAACAGGACCTAGAAACCTGTCACCTACAAATGTTTAATGAAAAACGTGCTTGATGTCTAGATTCTATTGGAGCATGAGGATTTTCGTCGGCCCAAATATGCGTATTAGGAAAATTCACACTTCATTTCTTGTGAACCCGGCCTCTTCAGTAAAGAGAATGTTTGCAAGAAAACGAGCTGCAGCTACGGATTAATCAAAAGTGTCAAGAAATCCAAACCAAGGAGGGGGTTTTCGAAAGAGTTCGAATATCGTTGAGATGAAGATGTGCCGTTTCGTGGATTTTGAAATCAGCAAGAAAGTGTATTGTGATAATAAAAGCTTTTAAATAAGAGACAATCAACCCAAGTATGTATCCCATTTTGGTCATAATAACATTTACGTTATAAAACCGCGAATTAAGGTGACCATATTTGTGGTCCAAAACAGTGGAATGTCGATGTAATTTTAAAGTTAGGAATTTTAAACCCTGTTAAAGTTATCAAAAAGAATTATAAATTATTGGATAATAGAAAGTTTAATTTAGGTAGTGTTAGTATTTATATTGCCAAAATGTAGCGATTTTATACTCAAAATATTTATTGGATGTGACTATTTTTATTTATTGTATTTTTACATAAACTTCAACAATTATTTTTTCCCAAAAGCCAAAGTAAGAAAAATGAACACAGACTCTTCCTAAGTTCATCCTTTTTGTGTATGTTGCTGCAGTAAAAAAACTGTTATTTCTTTGTAGAAGAGAAAGCTAAAAATTATCTATGGCGATATGCATATTGTTTTGATTATCGCCTTATTGAACCATATTAAGACAACGTAATATACAGTTATCAGTATTTTTTAAACCATAAATAGTTTAGCTATTACTAGATAGCAGTATTTGTCAAGGGTTTAAAATCTTACTGTCCTATAAGGTTTGTTCCTACACAGCATCAAACTAGCAGCAAACTGTCACAAGTTTGTGCAGTACGAATTTAACCGTTCCAACATAATCCGGGAACTAGGGCAGGAGGAGGTTCCTCGAGCCGCCAGCATCGGCCGCAACAGCGGTCGAGGCTGACCGGAGAAGAGAACCCACCTCTACGAGGTTGCCCAGGTCTACAGAGATGGTGAAGGATAAAGAGCGATAATACCGCTCGATCCTAATCCATACAAGGCCACCGTTCGCCAATAAAATAACGCGGGAACTAGTTTTAAGATTTTTTGTTTCAACACAAAAGTGGATGGTTTGGAAACTGTTTGCTGACAGTCAAATCGGTTTGACGATTATTAGGAAACCACTAGTCAGACGCATGCGCAGATAGAATCTAACCGCTAACAGAAGTCAGCTTTTGGTAATTAACGTAACTAAAGTTTTATGTAATAATGCTATTTGAGAAAGTTATTATAGTTGTACATTTAATTTGCAGATTTTTAAGTACGTAATTCTGTAATTGTGACTCTAGTAAAGAGGAGCAAGTTAGCAATTACAGCAGTACCTCGGATTCTAGTGATGAAATTTATCACTTCCTTATACATGAGAGACCGAAAAATGAAAATTACTTCGAACTATACTCCTAATGGTTACTGCTTGAACTAATCGTGTCGTTCCAACAAAGAAATTAGAAACTGATTTCAAACTAGTACATGGAATAATTATTGCACTTGCGCATTAAAACAGTGCTGTAAACTATCAGTCATTGCTATGATGGGGACAAACCTATTAAAAACTGCGCTGGAATATGATGAAACAATATGTACTGCGACTGTACAATCTTCCAACATAACCTTTCATAGTATTTAATTGTGTTATTTTATTTTTGTTTCTGTTTTACGAGGTGTTGTGGTGCCCCAGTTTAATGCAGTGAGATATTTCTTTTAACGAGCTCGTAATTAATGCATTTTATAAGCATCTGTTTTGAGAACACCAACACCATCAACTGATATATAGTTAATGCGTAGTACGGCATGCATGAAGAAGCATCAAATTTTCAATAAAAGTAGGATTGGAAATAATAAATTTATTAGGCGAATGACGATAGATATCAAATATTGTTCACGGATTATTTAAATAAGTAAATAGATATTTTGTCAAATTTAATATGGTCCCCAAATTATTTTGAGTTGGTAGAGAGTGGAAAATATGCTACATGGTTTCAATACAGTTTTATGCTCTTTTCTTATAATTACAAGATATTTTTTCAAATATGGAAGTTCAGATCAGCTTCAGGTATAAGCGGAAATTGAAAAAAGTAAAATAATTTTCAGATATTATTAGTGGAACTCCAGATAATAAAAAATGTGAAATGTGAACAGTAATTAACCCTTTTTTCTGATTCCTTACTAAAAATAGAAGAAATAAATTTCAGTATTAATTCAAGGCATGTTAAACATTTTAATAAAAACTACACCAGTCCACGTTTTACCATTGGTGGTCTAAGTGGCTAACGATCAGCTTGTAGTGTTCTTAAGGGGCTAATTGTTTATCAATAAAAATGGCACATGTGTACAGTAACGAGGAGTTAATAGATATTATTTTAACGTACGGAAAAGCAAAGGCAAAATGGCGAGCGATTCTCGTTTGTATACCCACCGATTTCCCAATAGGCACGTCACAAAACATTTACTGCAGTTATTCTACGTGGACGTAGACCCAGATCTAAATCCTACAGGTTTCATTTTATGGAGGTATTTAAAGAACGAGGTACAATCGTTTGCAATAATAATGACACTCTCTTAAAACAGTTTTTGAACTTCTGGAAGTTCTGAATAGAAACTTCATTAAATCTCTCTTGGTAAGTGAAACAACTAATAACTAATGTTAAAAACTTAAAGCAGATTTCAATATGAATACGTCACAAGTTCAAAATAAATCGCAAAATTCATTTTAGTGAGTGTCATTAATATTGCAAACGATAGTACATCGTTGATGTCAGATCTGCAATTTTTTAAAATAAATCAAAAAATTTGTTATACAGTGTAGAAGAAAAGTATGGAATAAATTCATTATTTCTAAAACAACCAAGTTTCATGAAATTTCCTCGGACCCGTCGATTTTGCTTTTTAAAAAGACTCTTTTTTCTGTACCAACGCATTTCCCACGTTTATTTGTTTTCCCGTGATGACGTCATCGGATATTTTTTGAAATAGAACCCCTATATTTTTTCATCGGATTCTTATAGAGCTTAACTTGCTGAATTCAAAAATGTATAATTTCAACACTTTATTCCTTCAACTTTCCGAAAAAAAAATAACCAATCCAATAAAATCGGCTTGAAAAAATATGAATATTCCCATTTGTGTCTGTTATGGGCTGGTTGAGAGTAAAATGGATATAGTGAATTCATCGGCAGTATCACAAAATAAGGACTCTTCATTTTTAAAACAATTTAACATAAGTAATTCATTAATTAATTAATTAATAATTAAATTCTGGTTACCTCAATCGTATTTGACCCCTTAATTTATTATTTTGTTTTATTAGATTGCATGTTAGAATATTACATCTTTTGATAGCAAAAACAACAAATTAAATCAAGTCACCTCAGAAACTGTTTCTGGCAGCTAAACAAAATCTAATCAGAATTGACATCTGTCAACTGCAGCGTTTATTGGATCGGTTACTATTTTTTTTCTCGGAAAGTTAAAGGAATAAAGTGTTGAAATTATATATTTTTGAATTCAGCAAGTTAAGTTTTACAAGAATCCGATGAAATAATATAGAGGTTCTATTTAAAAAAATATCCCATGACGTTATCACGCGAAAACAAATGAACGTCGGAAATACGTTGGTATAAGCATAATCGACGGGTCCGAGGAAATTTCATGAAACTTCGTTGTTTTAGAAATAATGAATTTATTCCATACCTTTCTTCCACACTGTACCTATATAGGAAAAACCCAAAAGAAATATCAATATTCTTCTGAACGTACGAAAAACACTGTGACATCACACTGCCAAGGAGGCTATTGTACGAGAATAATTAGTGGTTGGGTTAGGTTTTCACGTAGGTAGTTGTCTGCCAGATCTGCCTTTACAGACATTTGCGTACCGTTTTGTCCTTTGTGATTTGTAATATTTTAAAATTTTAAATAAGATAATAGTCTAAGAGCCAGTGGCCGGCAACCTATAAGTAAATGATTATACCTGAAATTTTGCACAGTGAGTCTCTTATACCTATCACTCATGATGTGGGGACTCGCTAAGCCCGGCGAGGCCGACTCAAGAGTTACTCAGGTGCGAGAAGTATGAAAATGTAACCAACTTCGTTATTAAATTAACAAAGCTGCCGTTTGAAGATTTTAAAATATACAATTATTACTATATAAAAATAACAAAGGCAGACGATTACCGTTCTTCTAAGATCATGGCAGACACTACTTGTGAAATTGGCAAAAATTATAAATTTAGAAAGTATTTGATTAAATCTGATTTTTGACGTTAGAAAACTGTCAGAAATGTCAAGCATTGTAATCGACATCACGAAATCTCAGAACCTGTGCCAGAAATAAAGGTTATTTGTTCCTTATATTATTTTAATAGGTGCTAAATATAATAAATAATAAAAATAAGTTTGTTAGATCTAAAATTTTAAAATTTTCAAACGGCAGCTTTGTTAATTTAATAACGAAGTTGGTTAAATTTTCATACCTCTCGCACCTGAGTAACAGTTGGGTCGGCCTCGCCGGGCTTAGCGAGTCATCACCTCATGAGTGATAGGTATAAAAGACACTGTGCAAAATTTCACTGGCTCTTAGACTATAAGGAAATATACTAGGTATAATAAAAGAAACTTTTCAAAGAATGTGTCAGAATATTTAGCCATGCGCCATTCTTGAAACAGGTAGTGGTGCAAAAGTGAAATTGGAAGTATTTTTTATACAGGGTGTCCGGAATATGAGTAACATAATTTTAAAGGCTTATTTATCTGACCAAAAGCAACAAGAAACTCTTATGAAAGAAATGTCTAAAGTGAACAGATTTTTTACAAATACATTGCAAAAATAAAAATACAACTGCAATAATATGCAACACTATGTTACGAAATTACAAACTAAGGTACAATTAAGATTACCTAAGAGCACCTGTAACGATATTTGGTCGTAATTTATTTTTTGTACAAGTATTAATTAAGTAAACAAAGGAAGTTTCCGAGAAACTCGTTAAAACTGTAACGTACTGTAACGTTAGACAGCGTTGCAATTGTCAGGCTCATGCTGATAACCTAAAAGTAATATTAATCATAGTAGTAATGTAGTGCAGTTCATTGTTGTCTAGTTTTTCTTTGATACTTGTAAGTGTACATAAACAAAAATAGAACAATGTGTAGTAACCATGACCAGCTGCGTGATCTGTTAATTTATGGTGAATTTAAGGCTACGAGACGTTTGTACAGTAAACGCTTCTTGCAAGCAACATAAGTGATTTTCAACACTAGTAACTATTGTTCTGTGCTGTGACAAGGCTCTAAAGAATTCATTCACAGTAAGCAACATCTTAATATGGTATGTGAGCGACATTGTCACATATTCAAGACCTGTTTGTTGTCATAATAATTCTGTTACCGTTGGTCAGAGAGAAAAAAATGTTCGAATTTGTTTTGTTTGGGGTACAATTTATAATACATCAAACTTAAGACACTCATATTCCGGAAATCCTTTATAAATAAGTACTACATAGAACGAAACCTTTGGCAGTTTATTATATAAGGTGTTACAAATTAAATGTACCTAATAGCTTTGCTACGTCGGAAAAAAGAATGCGGAAAAGGTTGCATAACGCTGGTAAATTTTTATAATTGTAATTATTTTTTTTAAATATATTGATTTCCAAAAAAGAACTCGTTTTTCTTGTAGCTTTAAAGAGATAATATTGATATAAATTGTTTATATCACATACATTTATGTCGTATCTAAAAATTATTTGGTCTGCCAGGTTGCAACAACACTATATATGATTGATTTAGTTAAAAATTAATATTTATTTCCCTACTAAATACTAAAAACTTATAAGTAAATTATAGTAGTATCTCACTGAACATTTTTTATTTTTAAGCCTGGACAATACTTCTTTTGTAGAAATAGACGCTTGTTATGTAAAAGATAAAAAATAGTACAAAACGATTTACATTAAACATTGTAAAGCAGATTCAAAGAAAACGTTTAAGTGACAACTGAATTTTATTGTGAACGCTCCCACATCATTAGTATTTTTGATTTTTCATTTGTAAATTCATTTGAAACTCATTCTTGTAAGTTTAATTTTCTTGTTGATTTTTTATTTGTAATAGTAGACTGCTTTATTAGCATTTATATTAACTTACAGTTTTGAGAGAGTTCTGGGGACTCGGCCATTGGATGAGTAGAAAGCAAATGTACCAGACGACAGTTGGTGATCCGTTCCGCGATGTGACGTCACAAGCACTAATGTCGCCGTTTGCTAGCCTCGTTAGTTCCGGTGTTTTTATTTTTAGTGTATTTTGAACAAACACAGTTTGTAGGTATGTACATTAACAGTAAGTATGTACTTCTATGACCTTAAAACTATAGTCTGTGGCTTCGAAGTGTCCAAGCTTGCTTACAGGTGAATGGAGACAACTTTGAACAGTTTTTATACAAATAAATGATGTTATAAATTTTAATATTTTCTTTTAATTTTATTTTAATGGAACAGTTTGAATGAAAAGGCCATACTCTAAGTCACATGTTAATGAATACTATCCAAACAGTTAATAATGTAAAAATTGCTCAATCAAAAGTTAAAGTATAAAACAAAGTTTTCTTTAAAAAATATATATAGAATGAATAAAGAGCAGTGTTACGTTACTTTAACATCAGATTTAATGACTGCGTTAGTTCTCCTTTCAATACAAAAGCTGGCAAATACAAAATATCTAATTCTGTAGCTATATTTCGAATGTATGACATTTATCTTACAAAATTAAATATTTACACTGCAAGACACAGGGCTAGTAAAATGACCACCCCTGAGCTAGAGGGACCGTGGTGTCAAAAATAGTACCATCTTGTAGATTATTTTGAATGCCAATTCTTATTTTCTGGTTTCAGTACCGAATTTGAATGGATTTTCTTAAAAAAATATGTAAAATGAAAAGGGGTAAAAAACAATAAAATTAAAATCTCATCATATCTAGAAACTTTTTTGAATCAAAGAATCATCTGTGGAATGTTTTTATGTAACACTACGTTATATTACTAAGAAACAAAAACGAACGGCTGTATATGTCATATCGAATATAACCAAAATCCGTACTTCACCTGTCGTCAATACACATTTGTCTTCATTATGTGATACTTTTATATACCGTATTTACCTTTCCATTAACGAACAAAGCCGTTAACATATCGAATTATCGTGTTTTGTGTCGAAGAGTGACACCATGCACCTACGAGTGGAAACTATGCAAATATCATTATAGTCTTTATTATTCAACTGATTCTATGAGACAAAATTACGTGAAACCAAAAATAACATGACCTATCAGTTAGTTTTAACTGAATTAGAAAATTCAGTGGCGCGCAAATGTTATTGCAGGGGAGCTCTTTTAAATTAATGTGTATCATTTATTGACTAGAATAAAAAAAATAATAAGATTTAGGATGTAAACACCTGCTGATGTTCAGTATTTTTGAAATGCACCGTTATTGGTTCATCTTGCATTAAAATTGAAAATGAGTCAAAGGCTTCTATATTTCTATGTCTACAAGCAACTAAAGATTTTTTTGAAATAAAAAATTCTAAAAATTAGATTTTATTCAAATATATTTCAAAAATAAAAATATAATTACTATAAAATGCACAACTGTTTTACCGAGTGTTTTACGAAATGCAAAATATGATGCAATTAAGCCTAAACAAACACCCTTTTAACGTAATTTATTTTTTATGTTTGAGATTGCGATTACAAAATGGTTCCCAAATAGAAAATAAAATAGCTATATACAGTCTCCCTCAAACCATTTGTTTAACTTTTCTTTTAGTTTTTTTATAGAAATTTTTATATATTTTTTCTTAAGTTTTAGTTTTCCTTTATTTAACATTGCAATATACGGAGTGACTCAGAACTTATCTAAAATAATTTGGGAATAAATGGAGTCAATATCGTAAAAAATTGTAAAATCTTTATAGTTAAAAATAGGAGTAAAAAAGTGGAGTGAAGTTGCCGTATTTTCAATCTTTACATCACTGGACTACTGTGATCTCTAGTCAGGCGATTCCAAATATTGAAATTAGATTACTTTTTGTAGGTATTAAATGTTTTTGTGATACGATTGTTTACTATACTTTATTAGTTCTGCATGTGTCAAAAATGGCTTGTCATGTGTATAGAAACTGAGGTGATGGATATCGTTTTAATTTACGGTGATGCAAAAATGCTTTAGCAGAACAATTCTTCGATAAACATGTGCCAAATGTAGCAACTTTTACCGCGGTGAGCATTGAGTGAAAGTGTAGTGCAACGCGAGGGAAATATGAAGTGTATTGCACCGAAGTGGATACATACTATTGATTATTTACTCAAACGTATCATAGTTGCTGCCAAGAACTTATGAGTTCAAAACGGACAATAAGCAGTATCAATTAAAACCACAAATTAATTCTAGTTATAATTAATAACAATAGTGTATAAAATAGGCGTTATAAAATGTTACTTATTTCTTCCCTTGAACACTTTTTTCCATTTTTTGTCCGGTCACTGATTGCATGCTTTGCCGCCTTATCAGGTTTTACAGTGGACCAGTTTCCAGTGTCGTGCAAAAATGTATTTTTAAATAATTTTCGACCTGCCCTTTTTGATTTTTTTACAAAATTGTATTTGTAAGTGTCGCCCTGTATAATATACAAGTATGTATAATTTTTTGTGTTCAAATTTTTTCCCACCATTAAATAACTCGCACAAATTTTCGCGAACTTCACGTCCATGAGGACAAGGCTTAAGACTCGTGGAAATCTTGGTAACCTTAACCGTACCTGCTTTCTTCGTTTCATTATTTTGTACCTACTGTGAGCTTGAGGTTTGTGAGCGTACATAAACCAAAGTGAAATTTTTTTAGTAACCATGAGCTGCATGACATATTCATTTACGACGTTGACTCAACATATTCAAAACATGTTTGTTGTCTCTTAATACCGTTGGCCAGAGAAAAAAAAGTTAATTTTGTTTTGTTTGGCGCAATGGTCCCGTTAAATAGTGACGTCACTTGCGCCAAATAATAGGCAATCCCATACAAGTTCGATTTTCGACGTTATATGCTTTGGACATAAGTGCCAAACAATGTCTTCTCTGCCATGCCCTTAAATATCGCTATATTCTGCCAGTATTTAAGAAATTTTAAACCCTGAGAGGCAAACTAAAACTAAAATAAATATAGAGTTATATATTTAAATGTATCGAATGTTGACTTTAATAATAATTAATAAAATAAAATAGTTTCTAGCGTTAAAGATAATTTCATGTAAGTGTACTAACCTCGCAACAGGATATTATTCAAGAAAAGTTTTGTGATTTCTGCGTTTACTTTATTTCTTTCTTTAATTAATGATGACAGTGATGCCACAAGAATAAAACCTCACCTGCGTATGAGAATATCATGCGTATTAGGATCAACATGACTAATATTAAATTTTTACTACTATTTCTTTTATATCGTTTTTTGTCAGAATCGCTCTGTACCATTTCAACTATAACAATTTATTACGGGTTGCCTAAATATCTGACGTCACACTAAACGAGTCTATTTATCATACAGCAAAATAAAGCCGCCCATATTCCTAACATCCTGTATTGTACTGAAGTACAAACATATCATTTTAATATGAATCTGTAAAAAAAATCCTAGAGGGTTAAAGTCGTCACAGAGGAACGCTTATGGAACCAGGATGAATGCTTTTTTACCAATTATGCCATAAATTATACACAGATTGGAATTAAGGGATCGCTATCCGGATTGTTTCCTGGTCCCAAAAACCCAGCGCTGGAAACTACTAATCCCGGGATTTTCCTAACGGATTAATTAAAGTAATTAATTAACAAGTAATACTCCATAAATATTTTGAATGCGACTGAGTTAATTATTTACTGCAGTGACAATATCTTGGTGTTTTTAAATACAGTAAGTCGTAACATAAAATAATTATTTTTTTTGTATAGTGTCTCCATAATTTAACTGAAGAAAATGCCGGGTAAAGACGTCTAGGGTTTTTCAGAACACAGAAAAGATCAAAGGGTAGTAGCCTGAAGTCAGAGCTATATTGACTTTTGTAGTCGTTTGTTGTAAATTGACGAGGTAATAAGTTAGGAAATAAATCCGCTTAGGGTATAGGTACGTTTTCAGAAAAAAATACATGTAAATCAGTCGTGTTACATAAACACAGCTTATAAAACAAAGCTGCTCGCCAAATGGATTATTATGACATCATTAAGAGTGAAAAATTGCATTGGCCGGATGAACTGTTTTACTATTACTGCAACTCATTTGGGGGTGGGCTTTAGCACCAAAGTTACACTCACTGAGACTGGATTCTTCAAATAGTAACTAATACGTAACCTCCACTAAATTTGCTACTTTATGATATAAATAACTTCATACAACAAAATTACAGTCCCCGCTACGTATTTTCAACTACTCCCTGGTTACAGTTACGTAACTTCTAAGTAGCTCTGCACCAGTGATCGTAACAGCGAATAACTCATGTTACTAAAATATCATTCCAAAATTACAATCACTTTCCAGCAGTTTTGATAGTTGCCGCAACGTTCAAATAACCTTTTATTGTTCGTTTAAAGTCGTAGAACTTGTAAGTAATATTTGTTAGTCCAAACAACGTTGCCCCTACTTGTAGAAGCATCATCAGGTGCAACAACTGCAAAGTGTGTATCGCCACTTCAATTCGCTATGAAGTACGTTTTACCATGTAGTTCTTTAAAGTTGAAAACCTGGTGTAATGTCTGTACTTATTCAATCATGTCACGTGTAGAATGTTCATTTTGTCTTTTGCGAATATATATCATATTTTGGTAGGGTGGAAGAATGTTGGCTTGGGTCAATGTGAGAGATTGATACCGGTTGACATTTGACTACCCCCCTAATTAATGAGGTTTTCCAGGTTTGCCTCATTTCTGCACTGAATGGTGGTTAGGGCCTACCAACGTAAGTCGTTTCTGGGCGCAAATGCGGCCTGCTTAATAATAATATGCCGCCCCCCCGCACAAGTCTTCGACTTCTGGGCTAATCCTCGTGATTAGAATGATGGGTAGAGATATTATTATTATTATATTCTAACAAATGCAAATAGAAAATTTGAAACTATCTCTAACGATGTCTAACCTAATTTACTAAAATGTCAGGATTACTTTAATATTTAATAATTTAATACATTATTTCGTGGAATACTATGAGGCGTTTCATGGAACGACTGGTCTAGAGTATCACATTCACGCATAATGCTATGAGATATTTTCGACATCATTTTTAGTAAAACATATTAATTTTAAAGGAGCGTGCTGGATTTGAAAGTTTTATCACTATGTTTATCAATAAAATTTCATTCATAAAGGAAGACACAATTTTCAATTGCATGCTGTTGATAGAATGTGTACTAATTTAGAAAATAATATAAACTATACACAATTTTACATAAATACAACACATATTTTTACTTAATAACATTTCACAAACCATGTTAATTAAATGCATACATAAATAACTCCGTATAAGAGAAGTAAATAGTAGTCGTAACTACTACTACTAGTAACAAATTGAAAACAAAGAAATAATGTAAAATTAAGTACAAATTTGTTTTTCGGATACAATTTCTGTAGCAAAATTCAACAATTGTGTACTTATTCTGTACAGAGTTCTAAGTAGGTATGTACTTTTTTGTTGAAAAACTATTTTATATTTTTCAATATGTTGGAATTTTAGACTAGTAAGTAATATATCGGTTCCAATCAGGGTAGCCAACTCCAAGTGAAGGGTCACCCGGAGATATGTCAATATTTCAAATGTTGCAAAAATAAATAGGACCGTGAAAGATTAAAAATAATTTTATAATAATTACTGTTTATTAACTAGAAACTAATTAACTAAACAATAAAAATAAAATTTTATTAACAAAAACATTAATTCTTTTACAAATCACAGATAAAAAATTCTGACAACAAAAATAAATTATTACAAATACAAATGATTATAGAAAACCATTTAAAAAATCAGATTTTTTTAACCTCTAATTTTTGTTGTTTCGTTCCTTTATTTTAAGTACTTTTTTGTACCCATTGCACATTTCAACATATCAACTTGATCTTTATTGTTTAAATATAAATATTTCTTGACAATTTATATTCCCGGAGTTTTTTTGTTAAAACCCGGAACCCGGAGAAATTGATTCTAACCCTGAAACTTCGGGTCAAACCCGGAGGGTTGACAACCTTGGTTCCAATAGCTGTTAGCGACAAACCGTCAGATTTAGATTAGTTTAATACACACAACGTTCTTTTTGTCAGAGAAACCAAATACATTTATAAAAGTATATTGTTTTTGTATCTTTTTTTTGTGAAAAGATTATGTTCGATAAACTGAATAGAAAATTAAAAACCAGCAAATGTCTGATATTTTTGACAAAATTTATTAAATCAAAAAGAAGTAACAAAACAAGTTCTCTACTTGACTAATAGTCAGTATGACCTACACCACTTTTCAATAGCATATTGATACGTCTGTGCATTGAGATAATCAAGCGGTTAACGATCTCTTGCGGAATATTGTTTCATTTCTCTTCTGCCACCACGACTAACTCATCTGCAGCCTGAGGTGGAGGCATATGATTATGAATGGCTCTAGCAACGAAATCCCACATGTTTTCAACAGGATTCATGTCAGGAGAGTTGGCTGGCCAATCTAACCCATTGATATGTCCTGCTTCGAATGTCTCTTGAATCCCTCTTGCGCGATGTGGTCGAGCGTTGTCGTCCATACACACAAAATTTTTAGCAAATTCATTACGTATGGGGTAGATAATGGGCGTAATAACTTGTTTGATGTAAATTTGACTGGTCATATTCTGTGGTATGCGAATTAATGAGGTGCGGCGGTTGAACATTATTCCACCCCAAAACATTATGGAACCCTCTTCATACGCAGCAACTTCACGGGAAAAATGAAGTCGCTGTTGACGATCTGATTCTCTCCAGACTCTTTGCCGATTGTGGATCAGTAATCAGCCCAATTCTGATTTCGCCTGTAAATAAGACTCACCGGTACTGGCCTAAAAGCCGACCCCTATGTTCTAGCGCCTACTGGAGACAGGCAGCCCGATGCCTTGGAAGAAGAGTGGGGCCCTGTAATGGTCTTCTAGCACGTAAAGATGCGTTGTGGAGTCGTCTTCGAATAGTAGGTGTCAATATAACACGGCGAAACGTACCTTCAAAGTGGGCCTTGAGAGCTGAAGTTGAAGATGTGCGGGTCTACGGGCATATTGCAGCAAATACCGATACTCCCTTTCATTAGATTCTCAAGGACGTCCAGTACGTGGTCTTTTTTCCATTGTATTAAATTCTTCGATATCTGATAATTAGAATGTCCTGCATCATGTAAAGCAGTCATTCTTCCTCGGGTAAACGCAGAAATTTCACGTCCTGGCATTACAATGTACAAAAATTTAAAGGAACACTTGACTGAATACACTGACAAACTAACAAGATTTGTAAAAACATTAGTAATAAATAAAGTAAAAGTTCATGGTCTACAATTTTTTATTGTCTTTTTTTGTTCCCTAAGTACATATACTTTTTTATCACATTAAGAAAAACATTTAATCGAATCATTTTATATACAGGGTAGGGGGTCCAAGACTTTTGACGTTGTGTGTACTTTAATTAATTCCATACGTATTATTTATTATTTTTTGAATATGTAAGTCAAAGTTTAATAAAATATCACAAGTGTTCTGTTCTGGTTTTACTATCTATATTTTGCCGAGAATAATTGTCTGAACATTATCGTAGCAAAGTATGGAGCTTAATTAATACTGCTCCCAATATGTCACACGAAACGATGAAAACAAAATTTAACGCATTAATTTACGTGCGGATTATCCCGAACACGGGAATGGACATTGTGCCTACTGAAAAACGAGCATTCTCTGAACAAAGGACATGGAGAGGCGAATCCCGAAGGTCGCGGTTAACATAAATTTCATAAGGATATTTATGTCTTTTTAAAATGCGATGAAACGTTATGTTCTTGACAGGTCATATTCACCTCAATTTCTCTTGTCGATTTTATCTTATTTCATTTAGACCTGTTTTGTACTTTTTTCAGACACGCCACAGCAGCATGATTTGGCATAAAAAAGACCCTTGCTGCATTTATTTCATCAGACGTGTGTTCCGTGTATTTGACGTTGCTGTCAAATAGGATACAGTTCGAGATAATGATTTGCAGGGTTGCGCCCTTTCTTTAGAGCAAATCTTATGAAGATACAGTAAGTGTTGTATACAGGGTGTCTACAACGAGCGATCATTAGACGTAATTAGGAAACCGGAAATGATAGAAATTTGATATTTCGTTTTTAGGGGTTTTCAACACTGCTGAATTGCAGCAAAATATTTAAGTAGCTTCTTTGAATGAAACCTGATATTTTTTGTTTCATTTTCCGATTCTATGTATAATTTTAATTTAACTTTGTTAAATATACCATATATCTAAAAAATCAACAGTTTCTGAGTTTTTTCATTTAATTTTTTTTTGTTATTATTATGACTGATTTATTCCGTCTATCTCAAGTAATTAATTTAATTGGTACACTTTGAAATTAGTATAGAAGAAGTATTTTCAAATATAAAAAAAGTTTAAAATGCACGAGGTAGTTGTATAGAGCAGCATGGCATACTTTTCTCATGGCTTTACAATTATTAGAACTTGAAAAGTGATACAATACAAAAAATGAATGACAAAACCAAGCAATTAAATTTTTTGTTTTTATTATTAAAATCCATGTGGGACACAAATATTGAGTTATACCAAGTATTTTGAATAATAAAAAAATTGTTAAGCAATGTGCAGGATAATTTTTAGGCTTTATAACCATACGGAATCAGTAAAGAACGGGAGTGTGGTTCATCGATTTATTTTTTTTTGTAATCAATAAAGAACGGGATATAGCTTCAAATTGTTTGAAGCTTTTAGCTGTTTCACCTATATTTCCTAAAAAAAAATTAGGTTATTTTTACCTCATTTCTACATGCTGCTCAAAGTATAGATCACCAAGTGATCATTATACACAATACTAAATTGTCACTGCCAGTTTGATGTGATGTTGTTTGAAATACTTATATAACATACCGAGCACCGAGTTGCCACTTCTTTCCGATTCTTAATATTAACGGGACATGGTTTACCTGAAACAAAAAATATGAATTAATAGATGAATTAGATAACAGACGGCATAAAAAACTTTTAAAATATAATATAACGATTTTAACAAAAACGTTTGGCCAAACTTTAATGGCAAACTGTAGGTACCTATGTTATAAATTAGAAAACATTAATTATTGTTATTAACATGTCTGCGCTTCATTTTAGCTTATCTCAAAGAGATCAGTTAGGTTTCATAAACTAGTTTCGTGTACCCAGAATTCAATGTGATAGTTTTGTTAATTTGTTCATTTATTTACCTTATATACTTATATATGAATATTAAGATTGAAGTTCAAAAATATATGTTCGTAATATATAACCACACTTTAACCCTAGTTTAACTACACCTAGAACATAACCATATAAAAAAATATGAACTAAATCTAAAAAGTAAAACTTCCGCTGTTTAGTTTGGAATAAGATGATGTCAAACTTCCTAAATTGAGAAAATATAGATACAAATTTCAAAGAGTTGTTCCCGGATGAAGATTTCTGAAGTTAATAGAAGTAGATAGTACACGTATTAGATATATAGGACATATTTAACAAATATTTGATCAAGTACTAGTCCATTATATTTTACTGGTTAATCCAATTCGCTAATTAAGTTATTTGAATTGTAGTTAATAAACAGACAATTCAACACGTATTCAATCAGGCATTTAAATTTTACTCCTAATTATTTTTTTCTATTTCAGTTGTGCCGTAAAGCTCTACCCTAGAGCCCCTTTTGTTGTTATTTTCAAGGTCAAGGTTTGACAAGGATTGCGGCTTATCATCTGACTCAGAATTTACCATAAATTCATATCTGTATCAAAAATATTAGTGTTCCATTTAAAATAAGAGAGGTGACGTCATTTCCAGGAAAACCGGAAGTACCACGTAAATGTTGATAACTTAAAAGGTGGTTATTTAGAAAATTAAAATCTACCTGTTTTTTCGCAGACATCCTACCAATCACTTACCAATTTCAAGGGGGAGAGCATAAAATGCATAAAATGTTTCGTCTGCAACCATTATTTTGCTTTCATATCTCTCTACAACCATGGACTACTTACCAGTTAGTCAAACATATTTCAAGGTTGAGTCATACATATACATTTTGTTAAGTATCGCGCCGTTAAGAATATTCATCCCATCGTTTAGTTAAGCTTTAACATTATCGCACCTTAAAGAATTAAACAAATGTTTAATTAAAAATGAAAACCTGTACTTACATTTTTATAAAAACGTACCAAATTCAATTAAATTAATAATATTTATTTAATGAAAAATAATGTGTTTAAACTCCTACTTCGTTGTATATATACTAAGTTAATTAACTTTAGTCTTCTATTAATGTAATAACAGAAATAAATCCTCCCGGTACAGAACAAAATTTCCAACTTTTTGTCTTCACAAAGTCATATCTTAATTCGTTTCTGTCTTTGCGTTTTAATATATTATATTTCTTATCTCGCCCCAACATTCACTTACTTTTTTAGTGCCTGGTTCATTCAAGTGACGTGCATTCTAGTAACTTCATTTTACACCCTACAGAACGTTATTTTTCTTAATCTTCTCGCCTGGAGGAATTTAGAAAATTAATGTCAAGATGGGAAAATTGAATTTTAATCTAATACTTTTAACTGTTTCGCTTGAATAAATACCGGCTATAGCAAAAATTCATATTAAACCTGAAGGATGCACACTGCAATAATTGCGAAAAACTTCGTAAAATATTGCCGGAAATTAACAGATATCTTACATAATCTTAAAGAAAAATGTATTCTGAAAAGAAATTGTTTGAAATTTTATGAAGTGCATCTCACTTTGTTATTCTAATTTAATTATTATAATAAATATAATATCTATTTGTTTATAACAGTTACAAGTAAATGTAAAACACAATTTAACACTGAAGGAAATAAAACAATAAATAGTTATTAGTTATATAAGGGAATTAACAAGTCTTTAATTCACGAGAAAAAATGGATACTCGAAGTGCTGCCGAGAGTTACATTTTTTCGAGAATTAAAGGCTGATTAATTTCCCGAATATAATTCAACGTTTTATCCACTACCATGTCAAAATCGGTCAATTAAAAGAGTGAAAGCCGTGTGAGAGCAGGTGAAAAATTATGGTTTTGAACAACGTCATATTTGACAAATTTATTTTAATCAACGAAACAAAGTCGAAGAATTTGTGAAAAAAGCATCAGATAAGAAATATATATAAGTTGAAAGGTTGAAAATACATGATTTTAATATTTTATTTCATACATTGTGTGTTCTATTTTGAACTCTTTAGGTTGCAACGATCATGGGAATCGCAAGTGCTTGCCAATGCAATGAATTAACCTTTTGGATAGCACCCATATCCAAGAAAAAGCAGTTACCTATACGTACTCATTTCGAAGTCGAAAACAAATACAGGGTGAACCTTAAATAAGTACAAATATTTTAACCAGCAGTATAGTTCACTGTGTAGAACATATAATTAATAGTTTTTTACGAAAAAATCAGGAATAAAAAAGTGAAATTTTAAATAAATTTTGTAACTTTTCTGTAGAAAACTTGTTGAGGGCCGCTGACTTTAATATATTTATGAGTTATAGCACTGCAGATCGAACGTGTGGTTCACAGTGTTGCCAGTGTTACACAGATGTCTGCTTTTCTTGATATTAAACGCATACGTCAAGCTGCTGTTATTTTTAAAATTTGTTTCACTGATTAAAGTGCGAAGTCACTTTATGGTTCTGGATTCAAAATGGTTAATACTGACTCATTTGGGGTTATGTGGCCAAAATTAAATTTAATATGCTGTGTGAAAATCATAGTTTTTCGTTATTCTTCATAAAATAACATAAGGAAATTGTGTCTTGTGTCTCTTTCTAACACTGTACAGTGACATTTAACTTGTGAAATGTGGATTACTGATTAAATAGTTAATTTTTTAACACAGGTAAGCAAGCTTGTGTGCACGTTTATGTATAATTTTTGAACATTGAACATCGTAATATCATGTAATATCTTCCTAAATACTTTATGGTAGTATGTATTTAACTTGCGGAAATTCATTTTAATCGTTTATAGTACCTAAGGTCAGTTAATCAGTTAAAATTTATGTTAATAATACTGCGTATCATACTACATAACCAACTTTACTGTACTTTAGCTTCAAACAAGTACCTATTTCTAAAATAGAATTTAACCGTATTACTTTACTATTACGTTAAATGAAACTTAATATTTATATTAGAGGAGATATGGCAACCTCGCAATAAATCATATGGTTAATTAGGTTGGCTATGACAGATATGTGATCGGTCCTCAAAATGTGGGTATTTTAAAAAAAAAAATAATATCTCCGTAAATATTAGAAATTTTTAAAAGTGGCTTTCACTAGACTGCTCTATGTATATGACGAACTACACCAGTTAAAATATTTGTACTTATTTAAGGTTCACCCTGTATTTCAGGAAGTTTCACGATCATAGAAGAAACTTTTTCAGTCAATGTTGTAGAAATCTTTCAAAAATACATCAATCTGCGACTTAAAAATGGCGGTGGAAGATTGTTCATGCGATATGTGGCTGGAAAGTACTACTGAGATAAATGTTAATGTTAATAATAATAATTCTAATTAAAATGCTATAAAATCGAAGCGTGGTATTATGAATACTAATTTTAATTAATAAATTAGTCAGCTGTCGCTTGCAACAAGCTTAAAACAGAATGATGCTACGTTATCAAAGTACGACCTATGCAAACTCCAAAAAAACTTAATGCATAAAGCTAAAAATTGAATTATTTTATACTTTCACCGATAGAAGTAAACATGCAAAAAATTATAAAATTAAAATGATGAAATGATGATGGGCGTTTACGTTTCTTTGTGACGTAGTATAATAAGTGTAATAATTATAACTCTCTTCCGATCAATATTTTCCATAGTTCAACTAGAGACGCTAAACGCACATTACTTGTTAGTTAGCTTAATTTGTATTTTCCTATACAGGCTGATTCAGAAAAAAATAGCTAAAAAATGGAAATAGATGCGTCATGAAAAATGGAGTCGATATCAAAAAACAATTTTTTGTAAAATCCTTAATAGTTTCCGAGAAAAAAAATTATTGAAGTTATAGTAACTTCATCCTTTACATCGCTGAGCTACTGTAGCCTCTAACCAGGTGATTTCAAATATCCAATTACTTATCGTAACTTTTTTGTGCTGCAAGTAATTACATTACTTTTCAAATTTAAAAATGGCTTACGTATAGCAGGTAAAGGTAAAGGTACTGAAGCTTACTGGTAATTAGGCCACATTTGGCCCTTTTTACCTACTAACTTACACTACCCTCCACTCTTACAATCACAAACATCCATGGGTAGGACAGAAAAATGTCTGCCCCGTGTTGGATTCGAACCAACTTCCGGCCGCTCGTGCTTCCCTGGCAGCAACTATTCGTCACCGCCTTGGCCGCTCGGCTACCCTCAGCCCAGTGCTTACGTATAGCAACTCGCAGTTGATGAGTATCGTTTTAATTTATGGTGGAGTGAAAATGCCTTAGCAGAACGAGTTCCCGGTAGACATGTGTCAAATGCAGCTGCTTTTACAACGGTGTCCAGTGAGTGCAAGTATAAGCAAACACAGGGGTCACGCGGGAAATCTGAAACCGAATCGTGGAAGAGACGGAGGTTCATGGCGTCCACGGCATATTGCGGCAGTGCGGCGTATCATACACGAGACTCAGCCGTCAGTGTGTCCAAGCATTAATACCAGAGAATTGAACGAGGTGGATCGGTACCATGGCCCCACGATTTCCTAATAGTCTAAGAGCCAGTGGCCGGCAAGCTATAAGTAAATGATTATACCTGAAACTTTGCACAGTGAGTCTCTTATACCTATAAATCATGAGGTGATGACTCGCTAAGCCCGGCGAGGCCGACTCAACTGTTACTCAGGTGCGAGGAGTATGAAAATTTAACCAACTTCGTTATTAAATTAACAAAGCTGCCGTTTGAAAATTTTAAAATTTCAGATCTAACAAATTAGGCATTTATTTTTATTATTTATTATATTTAGCACCTTTTTATATTAAAATAATATAAGTAACAAATAACCTCTATTTCTGGCACAGATTCTGAGATTTGATGATGTCGATTACAATGCTTGACATTTCTGACAGTTTTTTAACGTCAAAAATCAGATTTAATCAAATACTTTTGAAATTTATAATTTTTGCCAATTTCACAAGTGTCTGCCATGACCTTAGAAGCACGGTAATCGTCTGCCTTTGTTATTTTTATATAATAATAATTGTATATTTAAAAATTTTCAAACGGCAGCTATGTTAATTTAATAACGAAGTTGGTTACATTTTCATACTTCTCGCACCTGAGTAAATCTTGAGTCGGCCTCGCTTAGCGAGTCCCCATCTCATGAGTGATAGAGACTCACTGTGCAAAATTTCAGGTATAATCATTTACTTATAGGTTGCCGGCCACTGGCTCTTAGACTATAACTTTAAATCACTTTATTTTTGCGGGGATATTTAATAAATGAAGTATATTGCACTGAAGTGGACACTATTTGATGATTTACGCGAACGTATGAAAACTGGTGCCAATAACTTACAAGTTCAAAACGGACAAGAAGCAGAAACATTTGTGTTAGTTTGTAGAAACCGGGTAAGACGGGTTCAAAATTTTGTTGTAATCAGGTAAGTCAAACTATTTTACTAATTGAAACCACAAATTAATTCTATTAATAATTAATAACAACAGCGGCAAAAGCAGTTGAATTTGTTGCATTAAAATAGATGTTGTAACATGTAATTTATTTCTGTCCTTGGAAATTTGTTTTAATTTTTTTGTCCGGTCGCCTATTATACGCCTTATCAGGCTTTACAGTGGACCCGTTTCCAATGCCATACAATATACAGGGGACTCTTACAGATACATTTTCGCAAAAATAAAACCAAAAAGAGCAGTTCAAAAATAATTTAAAAATACATTTCAGTACGGCACTGGAAACTGGTCCACTGTGGAACCTGAAAAGACGTATAATCGGCGACCGGACAAAAAACCTAAAAAAATTTCCAAAGAAAGAAATAAATCACAATTTACAACACCTATTTTTATACAGCAAATTCAAGTGCTTTTGCCGCTATTGCTATTAATTATTAATTGTTACAAAATTTTGGGCCCGTCTTACCCAATTTCTATAAACTAACACAAATGCTTCTATGTGTTTTGAAGTTGTAAGTTATTGGAAGCAGCTAGTTTACGTTTGCGTAAAACAGCAACAGTGTCCACTTCGGTGCAATATACTTCACTTTTTAAATATCCCCACAAAAATTAATACAATTGATTTAATGTCAGGAGATTGCGGCAGCCATGGTTGGGCACGCTTTACACGGTACGGATATAACTGAGTCTCCTGTATTATACGTCACACTGCTGCATTACGCCATGGACGTCCTGGACCTCCATCTCTTCCACTATTTGGTTGCAAATTTCCTTTGCCACGCCAGCGTTTGGACTAAACTTGCACCCACTGCACACTATTGTAAAAATAGCTGCATTTGCCACATGTTTGCCGAGAAATCGTTCGGCTAAAGCATACTTCACCATAAATTAAAACGACACCCATCAACCGCGAGTTGCTACACGTAAACCATTTTTGATATTTGAAACACTAATGTAAATACTTGCTTCACAAAAAAGTTAATACAATAAGTAATCGCATATTTGAAATTGCCTGACTATGCTAGGTTGAAACTACTAGAAACTAGAACTTCAATATTTTTTTTCTCAGAAACTATAAGGATTTTGTAAAAAATGTTTTACGATATTGACTCCATTTTTCATGATGCATTTATTCTCAATTTTTTTTAGATAAGTTCTGAATCACCCTGTATATGGATAGGCTTCGCAAAATCTTTGATGATCCAGATGTGATAAACTAACTTTATAACTGTTTTTATTTATTTTTGTAGGTGACGATTTGTTAATTTAAGACGTAGATATATGATATTTTGCAAAATTAATCTCAATTGAACAACTGTCACAATATGTAGGTATACTTTCACACGTATTTGTAGTACATGTTAATGAATACAAATAATAGGCCCTGCTATGTTAATTTGAGTGATGCATTTTCATTCACTTCACATATTTTTACACTAATTTACGTCATAATCAAGTGGTCTGTTTACATTATTGATGCATTTTGAATATTAAATAATACTAAGACAGGAAAATGGTATGTAATTTATGGAGTTCGGTATGGCACGCCTTTGATTTACAACGGCGCATAAATATGCATAGCTGAGTTTCTTAAATGCATGCATTAATTTAAACCATACACCATTCAGATTACATCTAACCCACTTAATGAGTTTCCGTTTAAATTTAAATTTATGAAGTACAGAGAAGCTACAATCAAATTTTAAGACAAATATGTTGTTCATTACATGTGTAGGTATCCATTCAGTTAGTCTAGTTACTTTTCATTATAATAGCTGATTTTGGTTTCAATAAAAATATACTTGAAAATATGTGTGAAGTTGAAAAAGGCGTATTTTTTTAATGGAATTTCAGCTAAGTTAACTAAAATTGAATCGTTTCCGGAAGGAAAAGTAGGCATAAAATATTAGTGAAACCAGACATATACCTCTGAGCCCTCTCCACTTGTTTGTAATATACCTGTTATGCCCCTTAATAAGGTACAACTAACGTTACGGATAAATTACCTGCATGAGAGAAGGATGGCCAATAAGATGTACTATTGTCAAAAACAGACAGTTGAACAGGGTCGAACTTGGAATAGTTGGAATGTACTGATCATTCTATTGCGTTGTGTTGATTCTTCTGTTGTAGTGTGTTTCTGATACAGTTGCAATAAACTTTTAAAATGGCTCATCGTTAAATTTTGAACGAGCAAAGTAAGATACTTGTGTTAAATGTCCTGGAGCTTTTACTTCATTGGCAATTTAGATTTAGAGATAACCGAGTACCGACATATCTGCACTACTCTCATTTTGCCACTGCATATGCATTCTTAAAGACGTCCTTCCTAGCATAATTTGAGTTGGCCCAGTTACACCTTTCATAAACAGGTATAACTTGAAATGAAATAAATGTATACATTTCGTCTCATCAAGTATATTTATAAAATGTTATATCTGTGAGATGTATATGTTTAGAAATAAGTGACGTGCATACGTAATACACTGCAAAAAATTTGCTTTATAAATAAAATTTTTAAGTGTGTATGTACAATGTCCATGTTAATAATTCAATTTATCCTTCCTTATAATAGAATATAATGAATGAACTGAACACACCTCTGCAGAGTTAACGATGACCGTAGGTACAAACATTTTAATCACGTGCTGAGAGAGGTCTAAAAGACAATAAAAAAAGTATTTCGGAATTCTAGTTCGATGTTTAGAAAATAGGACAAAACCCTTTATTCCCCCGGAAAATCGGCGCCTATGACAATCAAAATATTATGCTGAATTCTCTTTGAACCACATTGAACAACTGCTGTAATGCCTTTGGCGGTAAACGTGTGATAGTGTTTTTATCTATTTGTGTGCGTTTTTTGTTACCCTTTCCGATTCTTCCCGACCTGGTCATCCGGTTGAGTACCTCGCTTTAAACAAAAAGAACGGTCAAGGGAAGTAGAGATTGGGGATCACTTCTTCCCTTGACCGCAAGCACACAGCAAGTACATTTTTTTTGCACTGACAAGTTTTATTTTGTTAACAAGTAAGAAAACAGAAAATGATTCGATATTCTTGAAATGTTTCCAAATATCAATTCTGGGCTTTATAAATAAGTTTTGGACATGTTTTGATGAATGATTCCGTTAATTCTTATCTTTCTTTATTTCCCTTACTGCATAAAAGCTCCTCTTAGTGAAATCACAGAGGCCAGAAAATTTAACAAGTTGCATTTTAAATAAATATTACGAAATTTCTCAATGTTAATAAATTAGCAATTAACATTACTGCAGCAGCGAAGCCGAAACAATTACATATTTACATCATTTGCATACCAAACTGAAAACAGAAATCTGCATAGTCGGTTGGCAAACGTGTAAAATTTGGTGAGCATTTTCTGTACAGCTAAATAATTCGTAGCACTATTGTGTACCATGGTAGCAATCAGGCCTATAACTAAAAAGTATTAAGAATTTATGAAAATTTACTAGTGATTAAATTACTACCTCTTTTTTTGTATTTCTTGTTATTTTAGGTGAAGAGAATGAATGAATATGTCACAAACTTTTCGTAACCCTTAAATACATCGAAGTTTTTTTTTGTTTATATTTTACTACAATGTTATTTGTTTTTTAGGTACTTATTAGAATTTGTCAATGTTAATCACCTTATCACCATAATTCTGCAATTTTTAACTTAGCCAAGCCAATGTTGTTCCACTATTTGCGAAAGATAACAGGGTGCCATTTAATTATAGGCCTAGTTCTATGTTATCAACTGATACTAAATTGTTCGCGAAAGTTGTCTACGGTAGAGTACCTGCCTTGACTGTTGATTTTCAAGATAACATCACCTTTTCATCTAGGTATAAGCACAGCATAACGAAATCAGCAAACGGACTCAGGAAAATAGTTTCAGACGCGCAGAACATGGCGCGCAGCTTTCTCAGCATGTGGAGCACCATGTAACTGTCAGTATAAGCGAACGTTCGTTGGAAGAGGAACTAAGATATCAGAGTCGTATTCAGTAGGTATTGTTTTGTTGTTCGAGAAAATGCCTTTTGTGACGCTGGCGTATTGCCCCAAAACAATTTTTAACCAGTCCTGTTTAATGCTTCTAGTTCATAAAAATTTTATACCTTTATTTTTAGCTAATTCCCACAATATCTACCCACATATTCCTTATTATTAGCTTTTGTAACATTTTTTATTGTTTAAGAAAGGTATTTTAAGCTAATATATATCAAATCTCCTACATATGACTTCATTGATAGGAATTGTAGGGTATTTGATATATATTAGCTTAAAATACCTTTCTTAAACAGTAAAAATATCGAAATAGGTTCTAATGAGATCGTTTTCGTCACTTGTGAATATATACGCATTTTGAAATTATGGTTTTCCAAATTGACTCGAGAAATTTAAAGGGTCAAATAGGTTGCTGATGTTCCTGACAAATTTCTCCGTTTCTTTTAATTCTAAGTGAAGCACTTTAAACCTAATACAAAGATTCATACACGATGCTGCCATTAAATAGAAAATTTGTATCCTCAAATCCACAAATTTTATCAATGTCTCTTGTATAAAATAAACTTGCTTTCGGACTAATTTCGTCTACACAGACCATATACAATTTATTTATATGATTAAAATTTTCAAATTCCTTTTCTAAAATTTTGAGAACGTCATTAACTTCAGGGGCAATTTTGATATGCTTTATACATGACTGTAAAGTTGATGCACTAAGTAAACAAAATAATTTAACAAGTTTCCTTTTATACAATTTGGGACCGATAATATATAATATAGTGACAAAGAAATATTTTTAAAATTTTTGGAAACGTAATTAAAATATGTTTAATTAAACCTTTGCAAACAACAAGACTCACGGTCTTGTTTGTATTAAATATTTGTTAAATACGGCCCTGCTAAATGTGAGAGAGATATAGGAACCGGCAAGCACCCGTGCCGCTAAACGGACCTGTCTGAAATAGATCAAAGTACCGACAGTCGAGTCATTTTGCTGGTTTCGTGATGCTGTGGTTTGAGGGTACATGCTAAATCGTGAGAAAGCTGTAGATCAGCAGTAGCTGACAAATTTTTAAAATATGAATTTTAAATGTCATTTTACTAATTGTGTTTTAAGTTTTTGGAGGTTTAAAATATAACAAAGAAAAAACTGTGCAGCGCGTTTTAATTATTACCCTTATCATAACACGCAATCGAAATTGCATTGGAAAGGAAAATTGTTCGAGTTTCATTCTGCAATTTTTGCTCCACAACTTGCATCTGCTAGCAGTCCGGCGATAATTTCAGCATCTTGGACCTCCCCATATATCTTCCCCGGAACATCTTCCGTATCTTTGTTCCGTTGCAAAAAGAATAGAATGCCCAGCATAAAATTTAAAAAGATAAAAGTGTAACAAAACGCGATTGTACTCGTCGAAAAGCTAAGCTTAGCGCGAATGTGTATAAAAATAACCAACAGCCAGCCGATGCAATAAATTTTAAGTTTTCACTGCCAACAAGTGGGGTCATATAAGTCTTTCGTTTTAAAACTGCAAAAGTACTGAAATAAAACACACGGAACTGCGCTCGGTTGAGTAATTTTACGTATATCATAAGGAATTTATCACTCACAAATTCTCCGCATACCATTACCATTTCCAATTAATTCATGGGCTCCCATTTTTTCAATATCCTTTAATTTATGGGCGTCGTAAAATATATGAGAAGTAAGCAAATAAAAGTGCAGTAAATTATTCACATTACCTATAAAAGCACAGAAAAATAAAGCAATAAATTTTGAGGGCTTTGTAGTAAAAACTGTTATAAAGGTTAGTTGGTTGTAAAACATAATATTATATCCTTATATGTAGTTGCTCTTATTGCAGTTGGTTTAAGGGGTCAACTTTTTATTAGATTTACTGCATTTAATTCCTTACTACAACAATAACCAGCATAGTTATCACATATAACATTATATTTAGTACCACTTTACCTTTTTCATGTTTATAGTTAGAAAAACATGCATATTACTATAATTTTAGGAAATATTCTTGTAATCAAACAATCAGCCCAAGTATGTATCCCATTTTGGTCATCATAACATTTACGTTATTTTAAAGTTAAACGTTATACTTTTATAGTATGTATCCTCCTGTAACTGTTAAGAAATAGCTGCGATGTTATTTCTTACACGTTATGTAGAATTTTAACAGTTTCTTAACGACAGGGAATTAGGTGTCGCTATAATTTAACATATGTGTTATTTGAATTGTGAAAATGGACAGCTTATTAAATTTGCATTTAATTCGCGGTTTTATAAATGCACATCGAGTGTTAGTTGTGAAATGAAGGATTTTGTAGAAAGGAATTGCACAGCCCGAGTGAGCGAAACGGCGAATCAATCAGGCTTATGAGACAGTATACAAACCGTATAAGCCCGAACCACAAAGTTCCTGAAGTTTATCGTGCATTTTGACGTACATAAAAATGGAAGCCGAGATATATGTTATGATTTTACTCGAGGACACAAAATGTAAAATTAGCAATAAATATTAATCTGAAAGTGAAACACAAGTTGTCCTATATGTCCTGGCTAGTGAGTGAAGTAATTTGGTGGCTGTGGATGTGATAATCTTGCCGTAATTGCGACATATTGGCGTAGTAACTGTGTGGCTAAAATTAAGGTATTTTAACATTTATTTTAATTATTCTTGTGATTTTATGAGCAATCAAAATTATCTCACGCACTAGCGGGAACCTTTGGGAATACGTTTATATATAATAATAACCAATTATTTCAACTTTCTTGGAGTTCTGTGTCCTCGCTTGAAGCCCTGTTAGACGGTCAAAATATGTATACAAAATCCCAGCCTTAAATCAAAACATCCAACGAATAAGGATTTCAAATTTAAGTAATCCATGTGATTTGCCTAATAAAGACCTTTAAAAAAATTAAATTTAGTAAAGGTTCAATACGGCAATTTATTGAAGAACACACATGTGAGTAGATGATTTATTTCTGCGAGTTCTGTGAATGCCATTGTGCAGGTAACAGGCACATGTATTTCCGCTTAAATAAATTGTTAACAATTCGAATATTGTTTTTTTTTTAAATTTTAATATGATATACATATAATTAATTTAATTATGATAAAACTATAAAGCTGTTTAAAATAAACTGTTATTGACGTCGGTCAGTGGTCGCGCGGTTTAAGGCGTTAGTACTTGAATCGAGGTGAATAGATCGGAGTTGGTTCGCTCCCAGCTGCCGGTAGACCGTATATAAGCTATATTCGTGGAGAGGATTGGCACCCGCTCTGCGGGTATGGTAGGGTGGAATAATGTTAGCTTGGGTCAATGTGGGAGATTGATACCGGTTGATATTTGACTACCTCCCTAATTAATGAGGTTTTCCAGGTTTCCCTCATTCCTGCACTGAATAGTGGTTAGGGCCTACCAACGTAAGTCATTCCTGGGCGCAAATGCGACCTGCTTAATAATAATATGCCGCCCCCTCTCCCGCACAAGTCTCCGACTTCTGGGCTAATCCCTGTGATTAGAATGAGAGGTAGAGATATTATTATTATATTGATACAGCTTACTCAGTTTTTATGTGGTTCCTTGATTGCTGAGTTTGTGGAAGCATGATATAAATATCTCTCTATAACAAATATTCGGTAACAGCATTGGTTGCCTGTGTAATACAGTTTCTAACTGATTTTTTAACAGTGCTAAATTAAAATTATCACCAATAACGTCATATCATTTGTTATTAGAAGATTTGAAGCAAATATATCTATGGTGTGAGACGTGGTTACTACCACTCAATACAGAAAAGTGCGTTATTTTGCATCTAGGAAAAATAATCCAAATTTAAATTATTATATTAATAATAAACAACTTACTACTAGAGATAGTCATGTTGATTTGGGTATTACTATGACGACAGATCTTACTTGGTCACAACATATCACAAATATTACAAGACGTGCCAATAGATCTGTTTATCTGCTTAACAAAGTATTTCCAAATGTTTCGTTGGGAACATTCGTGAAACTATATACAACGTACACAAGACCAATTTTGGAGTACTGTGGACAGGTATGGCATCCTGCTTCAACGCTATGCTACTCGTTGCCCTTATGGGCGTATAAGACCATCATATTAAGAACGATTGAAGTTATCTAATCTCCATAGTTTTGAAGATCGAAAAACTCGAGGAGATCTTATTTTGACATATCGTTTGCTGCATGGAATGATCCCACACCTTGATGATATTTTAGTGCTAAATTATGATGAACGTCTTCGAGGTCATCAGTATAAATTAAAAAAAGAACACTTTAGAACATCTGTGCGTCAGCATTTTTTTTCAAATCGAATATTTAGTGTTTGGAATAGTTTGCCGGAAAGTGTAGTGAGTGCTCCATCTTTACAGTCCTTCAAAAGCAGATTGGACAGCTGGTTCAAAGACAACTAATATATTTTCTTTTCTCGTTCTTTGTTGTTCTTGTAATCTTTATATGGTTAATTAAGTCTCATGTTTATATTTTAATATTTTAGTGTTTAGTATTTCATATTTTAAAAGATTAGGTACTATTGTTTTATATTTCTCATTGTACATCTTATTCGATGTGTATTTTTTTTATATCTATTAATATGGGCTAACAGGATTTTCCTCTGCCCATTTTGTTTTGTAATAATAATAATAATAATAATAATAATACATGTCTGGTAACTACCTTTTGTTAAAAATAATGTTTAAAATATTAGAACCAATCCACCTATCAAAAAATAGATTTAGAAAGCAGTAATTTTACCTTTAGCTCTGCCGGAATACTTTTTGTTTCTGAGGAACTGCCAAAAACGGTCTTAATCCATTAAGAAATTGCCGTATTGCTTTTACTAAATCTAAATAAATTTTTGTAGTTTTTCATCAGGCAAATCAAATGGATTACTTAAATCTTTTATCCTTCTTCGTTAGATTTAAATATTACAACTTACCTTCGATGTGCATTGATAAAACCACGAATTAAATGTAAATTTAATAGGCCGTCTATTTTCACAATTGAAATAACACATATGTTAAACTATAGCAACACCTAATTCCTTGTCTTTAAGAACCTTTATTAAAATTATACATAACGTGTAGGTAGTCGTTATTTTTAAAAAAATACACAAATTTAAGGAGATGAAATATAACATTTAACCAGTTAGTTACCCAATTTTGCATGTGATAAAAACGCAAATGTATCATTAAACACTAGAGTTATTAAAGAATTTTATTTGTTATTCATTTGTACACGTCAATTTATTAAAGCACCGTATTAGAAAGAAAGAAAGTTTATTTTACAAGCTACTAACTTATAAAATGTTTACAGATTAACTGTCATTTTACAAGTAGCATTATTTACATTAAAGAATTCTGCTTAATTTGGACAAAGAAATAGTTGAAATTTAACCATCTATTAGTGCAGAGACTGCTGCAGCAAAAGACAACTGCTTAGCATTCATACTCTTTACTAAGAAATAATTTTTTCGACAATTTCAATTTTGTTATTGAGACAATTTCGTTGAATTTCCATCTACCTGCACGTTTTAGTGGTAAAATATCTGTATCCGCATCCATAACTATAGTTGGCGAAATGAATGACCTGATGAATGATGAATGAACTCTAATTTTTTTTAAACTTAAATATTTCGCAACTTGCTTTGAAACAGCGCCAATAGTGTGCGGACCAGCATTAAGAGAAATTTACTTTCTATTTCAATATGTTAAAAAAAATCATAGGCTTTCTGTTCTGGGAGATCGAATATTTACGTATTTTCCGTACAACATACATGGCTCGAAACTGCATCCACCATCGGTTATGGTAAACCTTCTTGTTAAATATTTTGTTTGCCGCAATGTCACAATTACGTATTTGCCTACGTCATCCATGGTCATGGAGAGAAGTTCATCATCAATCATCAATCAATGACAACCATCAATCCCGAATATTGTTACAATTTTTGCAAACCAATGGGTCATCAGGGGCGTCCAACAGAAATCGTGAACGATCTCTTCTTTAGGTTAAAATCTTGATTTTTGGAATATAAAGCTCATTCTTTCGTTTGAGAAATGCAGCTACCTTTAGAAATCTACAAATGTCAACTAGACGTTACATTTTACCATATAATTTTAAATAAAAATAAATCTGCAAACTTGAACACTTTCCTTGGTTTTTAAACCTTTTTAGTATAGACTATTTTGCCCATAATGTATACGGACTAAATTTATCAGATACTTGATTCATGTAAACCAACAGAACATCTTGTGTTACCTCAATCACACTATTATGATCTGCCAATTTTGAAATCGCTATATTCACGCTTGTACCTTGAAGATGATTTTTCTGGAAGAACCTACGCTGGTGGCTTTCTTCATAATAGCTTCGGACACATTCATTTTACAACAGCTTACGACAAGTTATTGAGGTGAAAAACCCTCTTATCATGCGAATAGTGTTATATGCTATTTAATAACATCATATTCACAATAGTGATGACATCACACAAAATATGTCAAATGATGCACATTTTAAGGTCAAAATTGAGTACCTAATCTTTTTAAGTACTTACCCTTGTAACGTGTTACAGAACTTGTTCGTAGTCTCTAATCAGGTATATTTCAAAACTATATCAGTTTATAGTATATATTCATAAAATTGATATTTCTTCATT
Source organism: Monochamus saltuarius (assembly GCA_025584915.1). NCBI lineage: Eukaryota > Metazoa > Arthropoda > Insecta > Coleoptera > Cerambycidae > Monochamus > Monochamus saltuarius. The sequence continues at coordinate 48,119,260 of CM046725.1, forward strand.
TATTTGCAAGGTACAATTACTAAAGTATGAACGTGATGTAACCATCTTCATACAAACACTAATTTGGTTATTGACACATTTTATTTGTCATTTCTGTGAAGCCTGATTTTCTTTCAATCTTAAAAAGTACATAGAAACAGAAACTGTACAACGTTACGGAAATAGCACGAAAGTGACAAGCAACGAACTTCTCCAAGAGACTCGTGTCGTATATGACACATACAAATAAAAGCATTAGAATGAAAAATGTGCTTTTATGTTTATACACCCCTAATGAAATAATACGCGAATCCACTCCGTGTCAACTTGTAAAGCGTTATTACAACGCGCGTTAAAATATCCGTCACTGGTGCCACAAAGTGCAAGAATATGTCGTTTGAGCAGAATTTTTACGGCAACAAAGAATAAGAGCGTCATTTTATAGCCCGGTCAGCAATATGTCGGATTTGTTCTTATTCGATTCCTTCTTTTCATAGGAAATGGTAGCTGTGAATAATTTACACCATAAAAGTGGTTTATTGTTATCGCGCTACATAAACGATTTATTTCACAGACTTTGACCGTATCACGTTCCCGAAGACGTTTAACGTTATTAGGTTTTATGGTAAAAAAGCGGCCAAGTAGTTTCCTCCGATATTGAAATTTACTTAAGGAATCCAACCCGCGATTTAGTGGGTGTCATCTACTTTATTAGGCTGAATGATAACCCATCCTGGCGGCATAAAATTGAAATGGACGAATGTGCACCTTTTTCGTATTGAATTATATATTAGAAAACATGAAAAGGGTTTCTTAAAGTTCTTAAATATTATTAATTAAATATCAGGAAAAGGAAGAAATGGGATATCTGTGCAAAAAGCGGCGGATAATCGTAAATCCTTAAAGTATTTCTGAAAAAAAAATTTATACAAATGACGCTTAATGGTTTAGTAAGTTTGGCTATATCTTTAAAAAGAGAATTTCTTATTGCGAAGCATTATAATAGCAAAAAATTTAAAAAATCTAAATCATTCCAACTGCAAAAGTGTGGGATTAGATTTAATAATTATTGTAGTAAACAGAAAAAGTACACTGAGTAAAACCGACGATTATAAAAATGTTTTCCTGAGATAATATGCATTATTGTTGGAATATTTATTATTAGTATTACCATGTACCAAGCATAATAAAAATTATATTATAATCATAATTAATAACTCATTGCAGGTAACTTACTTTAGTTGAGGTCTACTTATTAACGGTTACATACAGCTTACTTACGGCTAGAAAGCTTGAAACTCTGCCAAATAAAAGTTGTATAACGGTAGCTAGATATTTTGCTAGCGCATAATAATCGTGGCTAACGCACGAATGCATAGCCATTTTGTGCCCGAGATTACAACAGGAAGGAGAGACTGCCCATTTTTGGTATTCATTAACAGATAACACAAGGAACGGATGTTACTACCTAATATAGGTAATGATAACCAACAAGATCTTGTGATATGTATACATTATGTGAAGTAAAAAAATGTTATATCAAAAAGAATAATAAATACATAAAGTATAAGAGAGTGCTAGTGCTTATAGTGTTCAGTAGTTATTAACGTTAACTTCAAATTTTTATTTTATATTAAAGGAGTTTGTGGCTATAAAGTCGCTTATTTGAAATAGAAAGAGGTAATTGCTGGTATTGCTATAGAACTAATCATTTATTTATTTATTTAGGATTACAGCTGCCCAGACCGAAATATTCCAATTATAAGGCAGGAATTACAGGAAAAGATGAAAAATATACATATATAAAAAACAAAAACAGATACATACAAAAATGATTTGACGTTCTTAAAGGTAATATATAAAAAGAAAAAAAACAAATTGTAAAAAACAAAAAGAACAAAAATACAATGAAAAGTGAATTGAAAACAAAAAAAATATATCATACAAACTGTAGTAGTACGATAATGTTATCCTAGAACCTAGAATGACTAATATAAATTTTTGCTAGGATAACAATTGCAAAAGCTACCATAATAAAAAGGTGGGATTGCAGCAATAAATTAAAAGTTAAAAAAATATTAATAGGTTCCTCCTTTTCTGTAGCCTATTTGATGCAGATATTTTGCTGGAAATAATCAATATCTACTAATGGCTAAAATATATTTTCCTCTGTGTATACTAGTTCAAGTTAAATTTGGGTTAATCGGTTCTGCTTCAGTTTTCATTGCAAAATCGTGTGTCTTTTGTTATTTGGTTTCAACCAAGTTTCTTCTTGTAGAAATACAATCTACGTGTGTGCAAAAACCATGAGTTAGCTACAATACAGTCTGTAACTTACAGATCTTCTTCGAAGAGGTGCTTTTTGGTGGTAAGTGATTATTATTAAATACCCACTAGAGGCATCCTTTGCAAAGTGAATTACTTGTGACAGATGAGTGTTGTTTCACTCTTGAAGGAGTATTGGATCAAAATTTGGTATATTACTCAACAAAAGTGCATTTCGACAACAATTTTCAGTGATTCGTGATACATTAGTTAGACCGTTTGCTAAGCTTACTTAAACTGCTTAGACTTCTGTTTTCTTTGAGGGAAGAAGTACCTACATGAAGTTTGTCATTTAAAAATCGGCGTGAATTCTGTAGAAGAACTTCAACAACGAATTGGGACAAGCTCGTATGTCACACGAGCTTAAAAGTCTTTATAGCCGCGTCAAATTAGCATTTCTCTTGCAACTTTTTGCGGAGAGGTCCGATTGAGATGCGATTTTCTGCAAAATGTTCAGGGAATTGTTTATAACAAAAGGTACATCTAACTTCTGTACGCTCGCAAATTTTTAATTGTTTATTTAACAAATGATCCAATTTTGTTGAACATATGGCAAATGCCACACACGATTCAACGAAAATGTCTGAGAAATCTTCTCTCGGGGGTTTTCGAGGTCCCTCTTTATCACTTTGGTGTTAGCTTTATTATTTATTGCTAAATTTTTGTAACTGGGCTAATTACCAAATTAAAAACTCCACCCCCGAAATCACTAGAGAACCGGAACTTTTCCAGGATTTCTGGCTTATTAAGGCAAACCATCGGCACAAGATTTTTGCAAATATAATTGTTTATTGTTCGATTGTTGCACCTCGCTAATTAACAAATTAATAACTCTACTCCCGGAATCGTTAGAGAACCAGATTTTTTTGCAATAACTCTGGGATCATGGAGAGAACCATCGGCAGAAGGTTGTTGCACGTCATTGTTTATTTTCCAATTGTTGCAACCTGGCTAATTAACAAATTAATAACTCTACTCCCAGAATCACTACAGAACCGGATTTTTTCCGAGATTTCTGGCTTTTTAAGGCGAACCATCGGCACAAGAGTTTTGCAAATATAATTGTTCATTGTTCAATTGTTACAACCTGGCTAATTAACAAATTAATAACTCTACTCCCGGAAATCATTTAGACTTCTTTTTGTAGAGACAAGAAGCAAAAACATTTGTGTTAGTTTGTAAGACAGGCCCAAAATGTTGTTGTCAGATACGTCAAACTTATTTATTTTTATTAATTAAAATCACAAATTAAATTTATTAATAATTAATAACAATAGCGGCGAAAGCAGTTAAAGCTGTATAAAATCGGCGATATAAAATGTTATTTATATCTTTCCTTGAACATTTCTTTCCAATTTTCTGTTCGGCCGCAGATTGCCGCTTTATCAGGTTTTACGGAGGACCAGTTCTCAGCGCAGAACAGAACTGTAGGTATTCATGAAAAAAAAAATAAATTGTAAATCCCAAAATATTCCCTTTACATTTTTAGTAATGCTTAAACTGTCGGATATAGTTTTCGAAATAATATTGTCTGATACTCAATTGCGAAATTCTTTTGCATTTTCGAATGGTTTCTTTTTGCTCGCTATAACTCGTAAAACAATTCTCCAAGTTTGTATACAAATAATATTCATATGCCTTAATGAAAAATCAACATGAAGTAGAACCTCATTTTATGGTGAGAACTTTAAGAGATCATTGTGAAACAATTGAACTGAATGGTTTGGCTGCGTGGCCAACGGCCCGGAAGCAGCAAAACCATTGACGGAAGCCTACAAACCAAGTTGAACTGAACGCTTATTTTTATTGACAAATTTGATATCTTTATTCGGATTTCTAAGTTCGTTATTTTTTTTTTTGTCAAAAAGAACAGTATTTCTCATGGAAATAAATGTAAGCTTATTTTAGGCATAAACTGAAAGAAGGATAAAAATTACACAAATTAGAGGTGAAAGAAGCGCCCACAAGAGGAGAATAATAACATTTCCATATATTTGGTTCAAAATATATTTCCGCTGAGGCAATTCAAATGAACTTCAAATATATTTCCCGCTTCATCTAATAAATATTAAATTGTTTTTGCCATGTTTTCAGATTTTCAGCTTTATAAAAATTGAATATGACATTTTTTAAATCAAATAGAATATAATTTACATTTTTTTCATGCAAATGTATTTTGATATTTTATCTCACAAATGTTCTGGTATAGAGTTTGACGAGTAAGGTATTTATTTATTTATTTAACAAATACACTACCCTACAGCACACAACCAATTACAGGGTAGGAAAAATACAATTTACCAAAAACAGAAAACAGAACATATACAGTTAAGTTATTAACAGCAATGCGTAGTAGCAGTGACTATAGTCACAGGTAGTAATGTATTTTTCATTTTTTTTTTTTAATTTCTGAATATAGTACTACTAGAATCTTATAATTTTGTATTATAGAAAGTGTTACTGAAATAAGTGCGTAACTTTAATGCAGTCGATGAAACTAGACAGATGTGTGGATTAATGGCATGCATGTGAAATAATTCATCGTTGTTTAGAAGCATGTTGATTAACTAGTAAATATTTTGACTAACACAAAACTTTTTAAAGCAACATCTTTGAAACTGCTACGTGGAATCTACACAACAGACACATTTTCAAAACATTCTGGTTCTATGATTTGACTTCTTGAAGTATGTCATTTTAAACTATAGGTTGCTTATCGAAAATTGACTATTTTTACACCTTCTGTTAGCCCTTTGAAAGAACGAACTTATAAGCGGCGCAAAATGCAAATATATAAACGTAATTTCAAAATTAGAAATTTAGAAAGTTTATAAACCACACTGATACATTATGGGAAACTGGAACTTAGACAATATTGGTTAGTTATTTTGATTTAAAAATGCTAAAATATGTGTCTTGATGTACTAGGTCGATGAACATTTTTATTGGATGTACTTTTGATAATAAATAAAATATATGAAATAATCAAGACATATACCAGTTTCGAACTTATTAGCTCTCATCAGTATGCGATAGGACGAATAATACTGGTTGTTTATGTCTGTCAAACTCGAAAGAAGAAACTCTTGTGTTCGGAAAATCTTACAAATCACAAAGCAATTAAGCGTCCTACATGCTGTAAGCACCATTGAAAGCTCCCGATCTGTATCTCGATTCGGCGATAACAATATTTGTAAAACAAAATTCCAGGAAACAACTACTCTACGGACTAATGCCTCAACCAGCATTGAATATCACCTGAAAGACATATAGCAGTAAATAAGATCTAAATAACCATAAAAAAGTAATTTAGATCTTTATATCTGTAGCTGTGGTCTCATTATTAGAATGAACCAAACAATATTGCATTTCAACTGCAATAAAGCCCCCTAAAGGTATTTTTAGACGATCAGTTAAATTTTCCGTTCAGTTTGAATTCAATTGTAAATATAAAAATGGAAGAAAAATTAAATATTTGAGTGTTTACACATAAAGACCAACAATTTAACAGAAAATCAACTGTACGCCGAAAAATATATTTAGTATCTGTACATAAGTCGAGCAGGTTGCATTTAGGTCGTGTACAAAAATGTTTAATTTTGACAAATTAATATACTATTTACATGTATTATATACACGTTTGTTCTACTTTTACAGAACTTTATACAATATTTTAGTTACGTTTTAAAAACCTTTCAAATGATCAATTAGGTTAGTAGTGATTATAAGCTTATTCCTTATATAAGTTTCGCTATTTTACTAAAAATTGTCAAAAATATGGCAAATTATGAAGTAGGTCACATAGTCATATTTACTTCAATATTTAGGTTTCTAGGTTAATAAGCATTAATCCTTCCATTCCACTAGTTAAAAATAAGCTATTTTAAAAATAAAATCTTCAACTAAACGTCATAGTTCAAAAAATAAATAAAACTCAAGCGATTCCGAGACGTAGTCAAGTTTTAATGTCGTACAACCAATAAAGAGACTCGTAAGATTGCAGTTAACGGAGAATTTATGGGAAAAATTCCTGGTGTTTTTATTACTTTTTGATTAATTGTTCATGCTAATTTGTATTTTGCGTGCACTCAATTGCATGCAAACCGTGTTTAAACATTATTTCTCCAGACAATTAGCCTGGGATGAATTTGTCACTTTCGGGTGATAAGGGACGAATTAAAATCTCAGCTGTTGTTATTATTACAAGATTATAAAGCCGTCAGTGTGGAAGTAAATGTAATGATACAATTTATACTTAAGCAGTAACTTAAAATGCCTAGAGTGCTATTAATATGCTAAGATTAATCTATTAGACTCGACTACACTTTCCGATATAACTGTTTATGGATCTTCTCAAGGATTCTCAACTGAACGAATTTCGAAAATTGATAGAATATTTTAAAATAATTCTCCTCTAATGATAGTAGACGATATTGAATATTGTATTGACATATATCTAGACCAACTGAAGAGACCTTCTAAGAAGTACGGAAAGAAAGCTATACTAATATCAAGATTAATACATTTATTCCAACTCTAGCTTAGTTTCACTATTACTCAAGTATAGTAATACTGAATAATTAATTTATTGTGTACTGAGTATATATTCTACATGTAAGAATAAAAGTTACTTGAAACTTCTGTACTTAATATGAGATAGTTATGTTTTCTTTATTTGAAGTTTTAAGTGACTTCCTGCACAAATATTTCAAATAATATTAAATAATGTTGAATAAAGTTAAGAATAATATTGATGTTAAGAAAAATTTAAACTGAAGTACATAATTAGTATTTCAGTATTCTTGTTAAATTGTACTCCTTTCTAGAGTAGTTACTACTCTACCCACTTTACGTACATAATCAAATACTACTCACTTAGTAGTATTTAATTATTTATATAATGAGAGAAATCCTTATAACAGTCAATCATTTATTAGCGGCACACCAGACATATACCACTTTTGAGCTCGTTAGCTCTCGACGACTTATCTGACAGAAAGGAACCTGAATAGACTTTGCCGCTATTGTTTATAATTAATAATTATTAATAGAATTAATTTGTGGTTTTAATTAGTAAAATAGTTTGATATACCTGATGTTATAACAAAATTTTGGACCTGTCTTACCCAGTTTCAACAAACTAACGCAAACGTTTCTGCTTCTTGTCTGTTTTGAACTTGTAAGGTATTGGTAACAGCTATGATACGTTTGCGCAAATCATGAATTGTGTCCACTTCGGTGCAATATTCTTAACTTGTTAAATATCCTCACAAAAATTCTTCCTCGTACAATCCCATGGTATTAACACTTGGACACGCTGTACTTGGTACGGATATAATTGCGCCTCGTGTATGATAGCCACACACCTGAAACCAAGGGTGGTCATGTGGATATCACTGCCATTGTGAGACCAATGTTAGCTAAACAAAAGCTCAGCCAGGTACAAAGGATTGCCTGCCTAAGCATAGCTGGAGCTATGCGTACGACTACCATAGCAATGGAGGTGATGCTATGTCTACCACCTCTGGATATTTATCTAAGAGAAGTGGCTGCGACAACTATGCTTCGCCTCAAAAATACTGGTATTACACCTGATGTAGGATGTGGAGAAGCTAGGAGTCGCCTGTGGAGTGGGGTCGTCAGAAAGATGCCCCTTTTGCAGACAGACACTGATAGCATTTCTCCCAAGTTTGTGTTTGACAGACCCTACACGGTACTTATCAGGAATGAAGAGAACGCCAGTGAAGATGTTATCAACATCTACACAGACGGGTCAAAAAAGAAGGAAGGTGCAGGATGTGGGATTTATTCCAGATCCTTGCATATTCGTTATCAGTGGGCAATGGATAGGCATGCTACCGTAGTACAAACGGAATTAGCAGGTATAACCATAGCCGCCAAAGAAATTGCCCGTAGACATACAACGGGCAAAATCATTAGAATCTACACAGATAGTAGACAATCACTACTAATCTTACGTAATCATAAGATAACAACTAGATCAGCATGGGAATGCCATCAGGCACTAGTAGTGGCTTCAGCTAACAACAGCGTATCTGTATGCTGGGTAAAGGGACACGACCGGTGCAATGGCAATAAAGTAGCTGACAAACTGGCTAGGAGTGCATCGGGTCTAAATATTTTTGGACCTGGTCCCTCCAGTATGCTTCCGTTGTCAGCATTTGTTGAAATTATCAAAGGAGACACCCACAAAGAGTTTATGAAACGTTGGGATGAAACAAATGGCTGTAATTTTGCTAAGGAGTTCCTAGAGTACCCCTGCAAGGATACAGCCAAAAAGGTTATGTCTAGGACAAACCTTCGTCTGGTGACGGATATTCAAACTGGACACTGCTGGCTAAGAAAGCACCTCTATAACATGAGGAAGTGTGATACACCTCTTTGTAGGGGTTGCGAACAGGAAGACGAGACAGTACTCCATGCACTCTGTGAGTGCACTGCCATCTCGTCAATAAGAGAATCCGTGTTGGGAGACCGATGGCCTTCTATGGTCTACATTAGAGAGATCCCCCTGAGCAACGTCACCACCTTTTTCTCCTTATTAGGCTGGCTGGCGGCTCAGGTGGACTGATCTCCTAATGGGAGGAGGTACAAGGGGCCCAATGGGGCCTAAGTGCTGTAGCCTTTTTGCTACCCTCTCCTTAATTCCAGAATGATAGCCACACTGCTGTAATACGGCGTGGACGCCCTGGACTTCCATCTGTTCCACGATTCGATTGCAAACTTTCCACGTCACGCATGCGTTTGCACTACACTTGCACTGCACACCGTTGTAAAAGTAGCTGCATTTGGTACATGTTTACCGAAATCGTTCTGCTGAAGCATTTTCACTTCACCATAAATTAAAACGATACCCATCAACTGGTACTATACGTAAGCCATTTTTGATATTTGAAATACTAATGTAAATATTTGCACCACAAAAAAGTTAATACGATAAGTAATCGGATATTTCAAATCGCCTGGCTAGAGACTACAGTATACCAGCGATGTAAAGGAACTACTACAACTTCAATAATTTTTTTCTCGGAAACTATAAGGAATTTACAATTTTCTTTAACGATACTGACTCCATTTTTTAGATAAGTTCTGAATTACCTTGTATAGAACAATACTTACAGTTTCGCTTTTACACCACTGCCTGATTCAAGGCTTTGCACACGGCTAAAAATTCTGATACCAATTATTAACGTCCACAGTGGCAGATTTTTTTGAGTCTGTCTTTTGAAAACCTTCTATTTTATTTCTTTACCTTCATTAAAATATGAAAATACTGCAAATCACAAAGGACACAACGGTACGCAAATCTCAGTAAAGCAAATCTGGCAGCCTACCTATATGAAAGCCTAACCTAACTACTAAATCTCATGCGCCAGCCTGTTCAGCAGTATGTCACAGAGCATTTACACACACAACTAATTTTTTTGTAAAAATTTGCTGATTATAAGGCTAATTTTTTTCTCATATATTTTCAGGTATTAACAATATTGTGTGAAACTAACTACTCAGTGGACAAAAGCCCCAACCTGCGTTGAATTACACCCACAATATCTACCCATATATTCCTTATTATTAGCTTTTGTAACATTTTTACTGTTTAAGAAAGGTATTTTAAGCTAATATGTATCAAATCTCCTACAATTCCTATCAATAATAATAATAATATCTCTACCCCTCATTCTAATCACAGGGATTAGCCCAGAAGTCGGAAGTCATATGTATGTTCTCTGATACCAAACATCTAGGGTATGCTAATGAACATCCACAGACAAAACTCTATTCAATAATTATCTAAAGAATTTAATATATTTACTAACCTCTGGAGTAGAACTCGAAATTCAACCACAATAGATGAGATCTCACTTATTTCTGCATTTTATTGTTAGGATCGCTTCATCAGGTGGCCTCCTTTTGAGTCAAATATCTAACTATAAAGATGATTATACCAATAAATTAAAATTATTTGAAATTGAATGTCAAAATGAAATATCGACAACGTCAAACTGATTAACTGTCAATGAATATCATTAATAAGGAATATATGGGTAGATATTGTGGGTGTAATTCAACGCAGGTTGGGGCTTTTGTCCACTGAGTAGTTAGTTTCACACAATATTGTTAATACCTGAAAATATATGAAAAAAACTATACATAAAAGGTAAAATTTTTTATTAATTTTTATTTATTTTAGTAGGTTGTTATGATATTCATTGACAGTTAATCAGTTTGACGTTGTCGATATTTCATTTTGACATTCAATTTCAAATAATTTTAATTTATTGGTATAATCATCTTTATAGTTAGATATTTGACTCAAGTTAAAGGAGGCCACCTGATGAAGCGATCCTAATAAAACGCAGAAATAAGTGAGATCTCAATTATTGTGGTTGAATTTCGAGTTCCCACTCCAGAGGTTAGTAAATATATTAAATTTTTAGATAATTATTGAATAGAGTTTTGTCTGTGGATGTTCATTAGCATACCTAGATGTGTGGTATCAGAGAACATACATATGACTTCATTCTTAAACAGTAAAAATATAAGGCTAATTTTGTTAACAATTTTTTGGCGTTTAAATAGAATTTAATCTGTAAATATTTTTAATTCCGTCTGATGAACTTGACTGAAATAAAAAGTTATCTTTATTGTCAAAGTAAACACTGAACGAATAATTTCATTTGGATTTCCGAAACCAATTAAGACTTATTTAATAGTACAATCTCCCATTAAAACAAAGTAATGTAGGTTGTTCGCGCCATATACGGAACATGCATAAGTTATTTGAATCAGATAAGAAAGATTGAGGGTTCTGATTGCTATGCTGTTTAGTGAGTTCTGTTCTGATCTGATTTTAAAAATACTTTACAACATTGAGTCAACTCTTTGTAATTTCTATTTTAATAGGCATTTGTTTATTTTTCTATTTCTAGGAGTGCTGCGCGATAACAATTTTTGATTAGTTGAATATCTTTTGGAATCAACATAACATCATTAATAATGATTCATTGTGTCCCGCACACCGCATTGGTGTGATCTTCAGGTAATGCTTTTAATAATTCATCTATCTACCCAACACAATTCAATTCAATTCAATTCCTTTATTGCAAAACAAGAAAAATACATTTCTTCATATAGCAAGAGTGTTGTTTTACATTGAAAATTGTAAATCTTATAGCTAGGTTTTTGTTACAAAAAAAAAGAGAACAAAGAAAAAATGAAAAACTAAAAAAAGAGTGCTAATTGAGCAAGTAATACATATTATTCATTTATTATAAATGAACGGCACTTCAAAATATTCCAAATGTAACTAGCAATCTGTCTACCCAACACAGCCAGAAAATAAAAAAAATAATGTAATTACCTGCAACAAATATTTTGTATATCTAATGACGTTACATGACTGCGCATGACGGAATTTGAAAAATAGGATAGGATAGATTATATTAGGATTTAAAGTGTCACTTTTGTGACGAGTAAAACTGCGATACAAAAAAGACGCTTTTAATCCGTATAAAACATGTTATTTTTTTCTTCAACATTATTAGTTTGTGCTTTAAAATTATTCAAACCAAATTTGGATAATAAAGCAAAGCAGGTATGTGGGATATATTGATGTAGTCAAGGGGTCTGAAGTCTGTAAAAAATGGAATCTAATGAAGATTCAGGTGTATCTGAGGAGATACTGCACTGTGCGAAAGAGTTTTTTTTTTAAATCTTCTCCCAAATCTCGAGAAATTTATGATTGTGCATCAACGTTTTACGGATTGGTGCAAAAAACGATACATAAAGTTGTGTTCAGAAGATGTATTGATGGTGTATTTCTCAAGCATAGCAAATAAAATTAAGCCGTGAACGCTTTGGTCACAATATTCAATGTTGCGGTCAACATTGAATAAAAGACGAGGATTGATATAAGCAAATACTCAAAGTTACGTAGTTTCCCTACATGTACCGAAAAAATCGCAAATATTTACAGAGGGGCAAGTTGCAATTTGTATTAGTGCACCTGATAACTTATATTTGATGATGAAGGTAAACGCTTTACAAATAAAAGAACAACATTTTAAAAAAGCTTCTTTAAAGGTCGTCCTAATATTAGAGGTTGCAGGCGTATGCCGTTCTGATGAATTAGTCAATATAACAATTGATAATGTTGAAGATGTGAAATCCTGCTTAATTATAAAAATTCCCAATACCAAGAGAAAATATGTTTATATATATATACAGATTTGGAAAGTGAGGATCTTGATGGTGAATTGTATTTTGCCGCTTGCGTGTATTTGTGTCATGCTACACGCATACTTCGACCACAGCGTGTTCGCATCAAGTAGTGTTGCCAGGTGGGAAAAATTCAGTGCATGAGAATAATTTCAAAGAAGCATGAGGTTTAGAGAAAAAAGCATGAGATGGCTTAATTTGTCAAAAAACACCTCTTGACACAGCTTAATTTTTAATTACTTTTGTAATGCCATTTTTATTTCATTAAAAAGCATTATGTTCTGCTATTTTATCATAATATTACATTGTAAGTAGGTACTTACAGGTACTTACTTAAAAGTTATTAACCACGTAACCTTTCTAATTTATTTTATTGTTAGGCCGGGCGAACGTTGAGGCGCAGTTGACGTGACGCAGGGTGACTCACGGGTCGTAAAATCTGTTGTTTCCAGAAAATGTCGGTACCCTTACGGAATAGAGTTAAGAATCACTGCAATACAGCGTGAATACAGCACACACACCGCATATCCGTAGACTGTCATACCCGTTTATGTATTCATTGTTAATTATTAAGAGAGCAGTCTACAATAAAGGACATTTCAAGTACCAAATATTGTAGATACCTACCTCTATCTATTCAATTTTGCCCTCGATTTTGCCTTTATTTCTCGTTAGGTCTTTGTTTTGGTAGATTTCAAAGAGTAATTTTAATAATTTTATTATTTCTTTTTGTGTCTATTAAAAAGCATGAGATTTTGTAATCAAAATATGAGAGCATGATATTTCCTCGGAATGCATGAGATCTCATGCAAAAGCATGAGACCTGACAACACTGGCATCAGTTGACCGGACAGTTAGATTTGCAATGGCGAATTGGCGTTGGCGATACGGAACCGATTACCGTAGTAGTGGGGAATGCTAGACCAATGCATGTCGCCACGCCTCTTAAAGTTCGTACCTTCCCTGGGATGAAGCAGCAATTTCTACTTTATCTGTAAAGATCCGCAATTTCCGAATCTGTATATGCTTTACGTCCACCCAGATTAGTAGAACGATTATTTCTCAGATATGTTAGTGGAAAGTGTCATAGGATAGTGGTTGATATTCATAAAATCAATGCCGTCTCGCAGGAAGTGGCAACATTTTTAAAGCTGGAAAACTGGAAATAATACAGTGGACACGCATTACGACGAACGCGTACTACCCTCTTAGTTGACGGCGGTGGTGATCTAACTTGTCTTAAAAGACACGGAGGATGAAGTTCGAGCACTGTGGCAACATTGAAGACTCACTTTTAAATAAAGAAAATATGACGAAAAGAATACTAAAAGTTGATAGTGCTAATGATAAACCAAGCACCGTTGTCATTTCAGATTTCACAATATCTGAAAATATAACTATTAATGAAAACATGTTGGACTGCCTTGAGATTTTCTTTAAGAATGAGTGGCAGCTTCAGTGGTTTATTTAATTAATACTTGTTCAAACTGTGAATTTTATATCAATGTGGATAAACAAAAATTATTATAAACTATTATTTAATAAACTATTATAAATTAAAACTTGATTAACACTTTTACTGTAAGGATTAAAATTAGCTACTAAGATTAAAAGTGAATATTTTTGTTGCTGAGATACCATTTTCTTCTCAGTAAAGAAAATATCAACATTAGAGGCTCCTGGCAGTAAAATAAATCATAGATTTGTGACGGTTGAAAAAAAACTAACTTGCGATACGTACTTCTAAAGGTCACAGATATATAGCCTTCATATATATCTGACCTCCATTCAAAGTTACCCCCTATATATTTATCGTGCTGTGCATTTCGACTTTTATTACTGTTTAAAAAATTACGTCCCGGCAAACTCAAAATTGCGAGATAACGGATATTAATCGCGACTATATGAAATTGATGTTGTAAATTACTTTTTAATACGGGCGCATGTTCACACTTAGTTTCCATTAGAGGGAAATTAAGTAATTAACTGTAGCGGCAAATTAATCTGCGAAATTGAGTGTGCACTTTGGTGTTTAGAGGCAATGCTGCAGCTCTAAATTTTGCAAGATTTATACTGATGACCAATCGAAAACAGATTTAAATCAATCATTGCACCGGTTCCAATTCCGGAAAAGAGGGAAATTAACAAAAATATTCCGTCGGCGAAGAGAATTAAATTATCTGAAAATTACGACAGAGGATAACATCCATTTCCACTATACGTCAAAAAAATAAAAGACTTCCAATTTTATTTTGTGTACCTGTACATCTATCTTGTTCCTTTTTACGTCTAAATCGCAAAAGTTTATTTGAAAATATGTGGAGGACAATTTAATTTTTTATTAGGTAAGTATATCCTTACAATATTGAAAGACCTAAATTTGTAGATAAAAAAAATAAGTATTTCATTTAAAAATAACACAAATTAATTTAATATAATTGAAACGCAAGAATAGTTTTTTTATACATTTCTTTGAGATAGCAAAAAAAATTCATAAAACCGTAGCGTTACAATTTTTTTGTAAATAGGTAGAAAGGCAAAAAAATTAAGGCTGTGATGTTATTAACACAAAAAACTGATAACACTAAATTAAATAGCTCGTTTTTCAGTTAAGATTTATTTATTTAAAAAAATACTTAGATTAAGATTATAATATTATTAACTTTCCCAATTTCTTCAATCAATGTAGCCTGCTGATATTTTCTAACGAGAGTATCAAAATATGGATATTTGTTATTTACCATTCATAAATAGTGCTATGAATTATGAGTACCTACTTAATCTTATTTTCTAAAATCGAAAATTTGCTATCATTTACATTTATTGTTGAGAAAGTACTTAACACCACATGATTTAAATATATTTTAATAATAATAATATCTCTACGCCTCATTCCAATCGTGCGGAAAAGGAGGCGGCATATTATTATTAAGCAGGCCGACTTTGCGCCCAGGAACGACTTACGTTGGTAGGCCCTAACCACCATTCAGTGCAGGAATGAGGGAAACCTGGAAAACCTCATTAATTAGGGGGGTAGTCAAACGTCAACCGGTATCAATCTCTCACATTGACCCAAGCCAACATTCTTCCACCCTACCAAGAGGGTGCCAATCCTCTCCACGAATATAGCTTATATACGGTCTACCGGCTGTACGGGTCGAACCCACAGCGATCTAGTCACCTATTCAAGTACTGACGCCTTAAACCGCGCGACCACTGACCGATCAACGCACGATTTTATCTCTAATAAATCTCAAAACACATTGACATAGTTTAAAAAATATACCTACATTTGGTTCCGTTCCATCGTTTTGCTCTATAAATGCATGTCTTCAAATAAGAATTACTATAGGTCAATAAGAATGTCTTATTTACAGTTAGTTGTGCCAAATTATTATCATTACATAATTCCACAGCGAATATAAATTGTTGGAGTGTATTATGAAATGATCTAACTGGTAAGACTCGTAAAGTAGTGAATTTTCTCATGAGCGCCTTTACAGAAAATAGAATAAAATTTTAACATTTGTACTGAAAACATATATTTCTCCATTGGCGTAGAAATTTATAGGGTCCAATAGCGAATAGACCCATACCTACGCCACTGGCTTTAGTTCAGAAGAGATATTTGTGTCAAAATATTAACCTTTTATTATGATTACTGCATACTACGATGGGGAAAAAATTATTTGTTTAATTCATAGGGAAGAAGGAAAATCCTATCACTCGCAATACTCCATTAACGACAACTGGTTTCTATGTCAAATTTTACATATCAACTTCAGGTCATACATGATGTGTAAAATCACTTAAATATCTTCACAAGCAAGTCCAAAGAATTTAAGTCAGGAGATCGTGCGTACCGATATAGTTGAGTTTCACGTATGATACGTCACACTGTTGATTGGGATATTCCTCGTGCTTGTTGAGCGATTTGGCTGGTAGTTATTAGGTTATTAACTTCAGCTGCTGCAATGAGCCGTTAACACCCGGAAACTCCATCTTTTCCGCGATTCAGCTTCAAATTTTCCGTGTCGCGCCCGCGTTGCACTACCGCGGTAAAAGTAGCTGTGTTTGACATAAGGTCTACCAGGAAATCATTTTACGTACAGACCAGAAGCTGTTAACAGCATTTTGTTTTGCTTCACCATAAATTGACACGATATTCCTCCGTATTGCTATATACATAAACCATTATTTACATTTGAAAAACTAATGTAATCACTATTATTGCAAAAACGTTAATACAAAAAACGAGGAGAGAACGCATACTGATGACGCTAGAGACTACAGTAGCCCAACAATAAAAAGTTGAAAATACTAAAACTACAATATTTTTCCCCGTAAACTATAAGTTTTTTACGATAGGTGTTGACTCCATTTTTCATGAAGCATCTCTTCCCAATTTTTTTTTTTTTGATAACTTGTGAATTACCCTGTATATTACATATTTTCTTTTAAAGATTGTGGTAAATTAAATTATTATTGTAAATAATATTTTTATTAAAATACTTGAATTATACAGGGTGATTCAGAACATTAGAAGAACAGAACAGTTAGTTCTCATAAAAAAAGAACATTTTTTCTATCTACGGAAGAAAATGAAAATCGTATTCTCTTAAATAAAACAATCAACTACTTCTATAAAAGTTGTAGTTGAACTTGAAGTAACTGATACTTTAATTTTAATGATATATTTTTACATCATAAAAATGTTAAAAATAAGTAAAATAAAGTTATATTCTATTTCACAAATATCTACACATATGCATGCGTGTATGCATAATTACTGAATCGCCACATATCTCGTAGATTGTATTTGATTTAATTATAGCAAAGTACAGTATATTTATTTATGATTTTATTCATAAAAACATTTTCTCTCTTCCGATGTACATAAATACATATTTACTTTAAATTAAACCTAACTATTCATTCATACGAGCTTTTAATGTTAATATTTTAAACTATAAAATAAATTCATAATTTAATTAATTTTACATAATGTTAATAATAATAATAATATAAATTACTCAATTTAATTCTCCTAACTGTTTATTCATCCATTATTATAAATCAACTTCATGGAATAATTTATGTTTACATAATAATAAATGAAACCGGTAGCAGAGATTGTAAACCAGCTTACAGATGTAGTAACTTAACACCTACTAAATCTTTCAACACATGTTTTCTAGCCTTGGAATTCTTATATTGTAGAACTTCAAATTCGTGTTAAAATACGTTTATTACACCTATATGCGAAATATTTTAGTAATCTGTGATTCTCATTGCAATAATTTGATAAATATATCATTCGTATCTAAGCCAAATAAATAATTAAGAATAAAAGTAGAACAAAGAGTAAAATTTACTCCAATCTATAATACCATACGTTAAGTGTGACTGCACCAAGGCAAAATTCAATATTATGATTCACTTTTGAAGTTTTTTTAATTTTCGAAACAAAATTCTTAGTTTGTTATATTACTTTATAATTTTGAAATAAAACTACATATTCTAACTTTTTGATTAAATTGGATATCATTGACCAGACTTAACACAATGGCTGTCCGACTACGATTTTAAATGGTTTTGTAAATATACCAGCATAAATTTTTTACTATACACCATATAGGATCAGCAATTTGTTCTAAGCGTTCTTTCAGTGTTTAGAAATTAAAACCGTCTTATCCATGAGCTTCTCTCGATTTTATTTCATTTAATTTTTATAAATTTTAGTCTTATTACTATTTTGTATTCTCCTTTTCGGCAGGTTTTGCTTCTGAACAGAATAATTTTTTCGAATTTTTTTACCAATATTAGCGAATATTTATGAAATATTTTTACAATTTCCGTTTTATCTAAAAAGATTTTTTTTCTTTTCATTATTAGTACAAGAAGCATTTACATTTTTGTCTATTTTCAGTTTGTTTTATGCAATTTCACTTTTGATAAGGACAGTTACTACTTTACTGTTTTCAGTATTAATAGAATTTATAAGGTCTTTCGTTATCAATTTTGTTCTTATTATTTCGGACCTTTTTATTTTTACCTTCTTAGTATATGATTATTTCAATATTAAATGTTATCTTTTCAATAAATATCAACATATCAACATATTCATCATTAAAAACGTGATATGTACTTTTAACGCGTCCCACCTATCTCTATACAGGGTGGCCAGATGAAAATGATATATATTACAACACCGTCATATTTATTTACGTCCCCAGAACTATTTAATACAGAATATAACAATGTTATTGCTTTATGGATACTGTCAAAGGAATAGTCTATAGTCATTCGCTAAGTAATCATTTATTTAATAACTATTGCAGCACTCAAATTGTATGGCCGTTTTCCCAAACGTTCACAAACCTTTGATTACCCAAATTTTCCAAAAAAAGTTATTACCAGCCTTTATACAAGGCGTTTCAAATAGATATACCTACCAATATTGCTAGAGCAAATAAAATATTGAAAAAAAAGTGGGGTTTGCCTAATAAACGTACGTCCTAGAGTCCCTCATTTTTGAAATACAGAGCGTTTAAAATAACTGTATAAAATAAAATTTGAAATATATTTTCAAAGTAGAACATATTTTATCAACATTTGACATACTTAGGTATTTTTTGATAATGTTAAACTATGGCATTATTAGTTGTTCTGTACAAAGTAGAGGGCGCTTGTTGTTAGCACTTTCGCCGACAATGTATTGTGCCTTTTCTTAAGTTAGGTTTTTCATTCTAAATTGAGTAGCATTATGTAGAACTTCATTTTGCACAAAAAGTACTTACTTGTAACAAATTTGTTAATAATTCACCGTTTTTGAGGAAAACGCAAAATACTGTAGTACAGTCCACCAGGCGATATCTGTAGGTAATAGTAGGTACTTATTTATCAAATGTATTTGTGTTAATCCTCCGAACTCTCACTTTATGTCATATCGGGTATAACAGAAATTACGATATATTGTTTATTATCTAATCTCAATATAGTGATTTGTTTTTTTAGTGAATTTTGTACTTGTTAATATTTTATTATGTTCTGTTTGTTACTCGTTACTACATAATAATAATGGAAACTTATAACAGCAGTGGATACATATCTTGGGAGTGCCGCTGCAGTTAGATGCCACGTCACTTATTTTTCAATGTTTTCTCAGCTCTGATACTTAAATGGCAAACGAATACAACAACGCCTAGAAAAGTTTGAAAAGAAAAATGTGCCCGCATACATATCGACTGTTTGTTAAGTTCAGCCATTATATTTATTTGATGTTATTTCTATTCCATTGTATACCATTTATTCCGTTAATTGATATTAATCCGCACCATAGCGGCGATACAAAACCATAATTTATCCGAGTTAAATGTGGGCAATTACAGAGTAAATAGCATTAACAAATTCATAATGCAATTCCATCGGCATTGCGTATAAATGACTATTATATGGAAGCGCTTGCAGGGTACAGTAATACCGAATTTAAATAAAATATCCACCAAGCCTAATAATAGAGACCGATTGAAATATATTTTATTTTTGTTTCATATAAATTCGGCAAATAATTCTCCATAATCCACATACATTTAATTCCGTAATTACAGTAAACTATATAACATAAAGGCCAAATTCAATTCAATTCAATTTTTGGAACCAGTTTGTTGAGTGTACAGAGTGTAATATTTAATGGCAGCCAGATTTATACGTAGGATACCTTTAAGCTTTATAGACATTTAAATATTTATATACATAATCTAGCTCTGCAGACCTAGGTCCATGGCTTAGTTGGTTATCCTTTTCCATTTCATTATATCCCTTGCTTTTTCATTCCATCTGTCAATTTGTGTTTGCTGTAGGTCTTTGTTTACCTGTTGTTCATCTTGCCTTCGGTCGTCCTATGTTGTCTCTCCTCTTCCTACCCCCAATTGTTCATGCCATTACCATTTTTGGTATACTTATCTCTAGCATCCTCTCAATATGCCCTAGCCATTTTAACTTTTGTGCTTTTACTACGCTTGCTATACTCGCCCCTTTATATAAACTTTTTATTTCCTCTATCCTTCTTCTGACCCATCCTTCTGTCCTTTTTCCTTCAAAAATTTTCCTCTCCCACACTTCCAGTCTTGTTTGTTCTGCTTATTTAACGTCCATGTTTCACTGACGTACGTCAAAAACTTGTCTTTTACATATTATTCTTTCGTCCATTCCACGTACTTAGTTTTTTCCCTCGTTAATATATACTGTGCATCTATTCTCTTTATTACCTCTTTTAGTTCTGAACTATTTCTTGCTACCACTACGAGATCATCTGCAAATGCCAGAGACTGATGCCTTGGGTAATATATAATTGATTTCTGCATCTCTTATAACTTTAAATTTAATAGTATGTTTTCTTAATCGGTCGCAAAAAATGATTTTTTTAAACCTCGTTCATACATCACTACTGGACAGACTAGTGGAAAAAAATCACTTTCACTGGTTGCGGGCGCATACACACTAGGAGCTGCGGTATGCACTGTTGCCAAATCTTAAAATTTAAGAGAAGGAGAGAAATTTTATTATTAGAAAGCAAATTTAGATTACGGCTATACACAAAAAAGTAAGTTTATAAAGTTGCGGCAGATGAGAACGAAGAAATAATACGTAACAAATAATCTTCAACTGCCTACTTTAATCCTCTAAAAAATGTATCGTAAATATTCATGTCTACTACATATTAGGCGCCAAATACACGTAGTAGTAAAATGTCCTCCATAGCAAATGATATGCAGCAGCATTTTATAATTTTGTAGATTTCTATGTGGATACTGTTACGATTTTTTTTTATTAGGTACATTTCACATATTTTCATAAATAATAATTATTTTCAATCAATAAATAGTATTTTTGGACATGGCGGGACATCTATGAGCGTAAATTAAAAATATTCATGTTTAAAGACCGTGACCACGAACGGTTTTTTGAGTTCTTCCTTCTTTTTCAATTCGATAAAATGGCCAGCTAACGTGGACGTGAGCAAATAAATGATTTTGGTGAAATTTTGTCGTTGTTTATACGGATTGAAACGCCACGAGTAGAAAGGACGTCGCTTTTTATGGGGAAATTTGAAGATAAGCGTCGTCTTATAGTTGTATTAATTAAGGCCATAATCTTTCTGCAACGTCTCCTTTGTTAGGGAATTCGGCATTGGAGGTAAGCGTACTTTAACTTAATAAATAAATTTTTATTCATTGAAGTGTTAAACTCGTTACGTAACCGCACTATGCAAGATACTTATGCGTAACTTGTATTTTTAGACGTTTTTTTCTTACGTGTACCTGGGAGGCAAGTTGGCAGTTCCTCCTCAATTTTTCTCTTTGGGAGGACGATTGTTGTGTAAGTCCTGTATGCCAGAGTTTTACCATCTACATGACAGCAGTAGGAATTTAGGGACAATTCACTCCTCCAGCACGGTCATCCACAGTCCCGTACCACCCAATACGACTTCTACCGCTATACAGGGCGTAACAGATAAGTACCAAGTACCAAATAATTACATCACCATCGTTCATTGATTCACCTGATAAGTTTGGTCCGTATTAATGCGTATTGTGCGTAATATGCGCAAAAATCTAGTATAAACCTAAACCTAGTTTTTATTAGCATAAGTATATATATATTTTTTTTGTATGTCAGGCTAGAGATACTGTACTAGTTGATAATTTTGCAAAAAGGCCCCTTTTGGCTTATTTTTTATATTTTATGTTAATTTTATTTATATATCTGTTTCACAAAATGTAGGAAAATTTCACACTGCAATAAACTTATATTGAATGTTAGTGATTTCTTCATTATAGTTTTTTACTTGGTTGAGGGCTCTTTCAGGAAATCACTTGGCGCCCAAAAGACACCATTTTGTTGTTTCGTTATTGTTTTCTTTTATTATACGAACCCACGCCCCCGCTGAAATTCCAACTAGCCAAAATAAAAAGTAGTGTTTTTTTTTAATACTATTTCATATTACCTGAGTTTGTAGTATAAAAAAAGGGTAACAATACATAGAATGACATAAATCATAATTATAGAATATAATGCTGTCGGGATGTAATAAAATATGCATTTTCTGAACCTATCTATTCCCACGAAAAAATTCGAGACAAATAAAAACGTTTTTTACTGTATTAGAAAGGTATTTTAAGCTAATATAAATCAAATCTCCTACAATTCCTATCAATGAAGTCATATGTATGCTCTCTGATACCAAACATCAAGGTATGCTAAAAACGTTCCATCTAGAAGAGGCGATAGTAAACATGCTGCAAAATTCTCTTATAAATTTTATGTGTAGAACCTATAATAAGAATCAATATTATAGTTGCCTTGTAGAAATTAAAATTACTTATGGATTTATTACAAAGCACTGAAAATTTGATCAGTTTCCGCAAAAGACATTACAAAAATGTATAACATCAGTTAAAGTCAAAATATAAAGGAAAGGAAAATTATCTTATTGAATGCACAGCTAAGAGCGGCGTGTAATCAATCTCGTTACACGAAGTAGTTAAATGATATTCTTGTATGTCGTTGCATACCCCTACCGATCCTTTTGATTTCTTGTGAAAGAGTTACATTAAAGAAATAGTTTTACAGCGCTACAGTGGATACGAAGCATTAATTAATTCAATGATTGCAAAATATATGTAATGAAATATTAGACTTAATCCATTGCATACGCTACTGTAGTTATATATTCAACAAAATAACACTAATTAACATTAATTAGAAAATGTATGTAATGAATGTGTATCTTTCATCTATGACACTTGCTAATTTTGATGGAATTTTTGTAAAAACTCCTGCACAATACAGAAAAAGTAGAGGAATATTTTTTCTTCCTATATTAACAACTTATGAAATACTGTCTCTGTTGAAAATCTAGTGGTAAACAAGATTTAAAGGTTTGTGCATGTCAGGTAGACAGGAGCAATACACATAGCTCCCATAGAGGTCTTAGAGGATTTCTTGTATTTTCTAAAACTGCATCTTGTGGTTGAAGGGGAGGCTAAAATAGTTGGAGGATGTGACAAGGTAAAAACCACGACAGGGGGTCACACCGTGATCCTTAAAGAGCTAGTAGATGGGGATGAGATTCTTGAAGCAGTTAGAGACAATATAATCCCTACACATGTATTGTAAAGGAATTTTAAGGTAAAGATTCCGAATAGGTAAGCCTGGCTCGCTAATCTTGATGCTCAGGTCTCAAAATGGCTCATCTGGTTCACGAATGGGTCCAAGACGCACCAGAGTTTAGGGGCGGGGATCTATGCAGTACGTCCAAAAGTGAATTTTTTTGACTCTGGGGAAATACGTCATGGTCTTTCAGACTGAAGTATTTGATATCTCTATCTGCGTTCAAAGGAAGATCAAAAGGTTCTAGAATGTGTCAGGGCTCTTTCCTTATTAGGAAGTTATAATCGTGTTAAGCTGATCCGGGTTCCGAGTCACAGTGATGTGACAAGCCATACAAGAATCAAGTAGTTAATTTGTGAAACTTGAACCAGTACTGAGGTTACCACAATGTTATCTCGCAAAGTCAAATGGATCAAGGAAAGATTGATCGGGTGGCTCTGGTCTGCGACAAGCCGGGCTTATTAGCGTTAGTATTGGCATTGGTTGAAGTTTCGATTCATGTCCTTTGCACTCCTGTCTGCTTAATGGTAAAGAGACAAGTATTTTGGGGTGGCTTTTCTTTCTCCTTGGGACATTAGAGATTACAACAGACCTGAGTGCCGCTTCTAGAAACAACAACAAAAAACAGAATCATTTGAAGATCATTTGAATTGACTAAAATAAAATAGCTGCCACAAAATTCTTTATGTTTTTATGTTTAAGCTTTTTTACATATGTCAATGGAAATTTCGAGGTGCCGCTTTCAAATTTGTTTCTACACTTTCATATTTGTATGAAACTATAATTGTTTTCCAGGTAACAACAGGTGAATAACTCTGTATAGATATAACTAATTGAAAAAAATATAAATTTAGTATCCGCATAATTTGAATGTGACGTTCTTAAAATATGAAGTAAAAATGTTTCATTACAAACGACCTAATACCAAAGTTAAGACGCTTTATACATATTTCAAATATACTCTCAAATATTTATCGACATACAGAATAAAGTTTCTACGATCATTTCCGATAAAGTTGAACTGTAATGTGAAATAATAAATTTAAAACTTCTTAAAGTCGTCGGGTTCGATATATGACTGCGACAATTTACCATCAAACCAGATGATTTGAAGACGCTTAAGGTATTTCAGTAACGTCACTGCAATGCAGGTTTCAGTTTAAGTACGATCCAACGCGTGGCCCAATCTTGGCAGGAACTTTTGTCATTTTACATTTGTTTAAAGATCTTATATGGATAACACTGCCAGGAATGTACGTTAAAGGGAAAGCAGGAATGCCCAACCATGTACCTGTTCTACAGTTCTACGTTGCATTTTATAAAGGGCGAATTATTAGTTATTAGTTATTTAGTTAGTTAAGTTGCACCTACTACCTAAAAGTGTCTTAACTGAATTTCACATAGTAAGTAAAGGATTACGACTAACATTTTCCAGATAGCTACAACACTGTAATTAAGTATTTTTTTTAATTCTTAAATTAAGACATTTAACAACTAACATCATTATATCCAAATTCAATAGATAAAATATATTCTTGTTTTTAACTATTTTTTAAAATACAGGCTCTTACAAATACAATTTAGAAAAAATCAAACAGGGTATGTAGGAAATTATTTTCAAAATACACTTCTACACGGCACTGGAAACAGTAGTTTACAACTCCACTGTAAAACCTGACATACATAGAAATGAACAAAGAATTTAAATAAAAATCCCAAGAAAAGAAATAAATAAAATTTTATAACACCTATTTTATATTAGTAAATTCAATTGCATTTGCCGCTATTGTTACAATATTAATTCATTTGTAGTTTTAATTATTAAAATAATTTTACATATCTGATGTTACAACAACTATTCAAAATTTTTTCCACCGACGTGTAAACACATTTGGACCCGTTTTAACCAGTTTTTGGTTATTGTCCGTTTTGAACTCCTCAGAAAACATAGGCGTACAAACTTTCAAAACAATCCGTTCAAAGATGCTCAAGATATTCAAATAAATCGAAAATATTTTTACAACTTTAACACCCTGTAGATCGAAAAAGAGCAACATTCGGATAAGGCATATTTGGCTTAATCGCTCTATTTTGAGGTCAGCAACCTGCCCTTAAGCTCTGTCCCATTATTAATGAATCACCCTGTATAATACAGTTCTAAATACAAATTATCATCACATCATAAACGTCTATGCTACTGATTCTTTTTTCACACTTCATAATTATAATATTATTCTATTCTTATTCTAGCAAAAATATATAGCGTTTTTGAGAAACGGCTAGACTGATTTTGTATTTTGTGAAGTACATTGAAAACGGTTTTCTTTTCTTGAAAAGGCCACAAGTTCTGTGTTGTGAAAAGTATGTTTATACATTTGTAATTATCATGTACAAACACCTGACAATTCTGACATAGTATCAAGACCTGCTTGTTGTCATAATTCAGTTACTGTTCGTCAGAGAAAAAAAATTGTGTAAAAGTAAAATATGTTTTGTTTGGTATAATTTATCATACATCAAAATAAAGGCACTCATATTCCGGACACCCTGTATTTTATTTTAAAAAACACACAGCAATATATGTGACTACATTTTCATTGATAAATTGCCATATATCTGTCACAAACTAATATTCTCAACACCCTTGCAATCAACCAAAAGAATTGATTCTCTTCTGTCAGATAAATTTCCGCCAGTAAAAGAGAATTAAGTAAAACAATAATAGAATAAAAAAGTACTGGTTTAATTTCCGGTCTTGATGATTCGCTACAGCGGAAAAATACGGCCAATTTCCTGCTCTCATTTCCCTACCACACTTCTCTAAGCTAATAAAATTTGTTAAACAATTTTTATCTTCTTAGGAATGTCACTTTATGTAATCGCAGTTTATTTTAAAGTGATAAGATTTCACAGAGTGATTCGAAAGTTATTGTCAGATTTTTGTACATTTTCTCTAGAGATTTTATTTTTACAATTTTCACAAAAAGTTCAAGCTGTTTTGATTAAAAATTAATAGTTCTTAATCTTTAAAGTGTTATGCCTTGTTTTTCAGATAAAAGTGAGGTAGAAATCTAATACATAATTTGCATGCATCACCATCTTTAGATGAGTTTTTAACGGAAACGGCTGCTCCTAAGACTTCAATAAAGTGCACATTCTTTAAGTAGAAAAGTGGCACAAAAAAGTTGAAGCGATTTAAAAGGATGCTATGGTCACTTGTGGCGCCCTCTTGCAGATACAGCCAATTGTGCATAAAATTTGAATTTCCCGTCCCAAGCAACCTCCGCTTACAAAATGTCATGAATTTAACTCAAAGTAGTTGAGAGTTATTATAGAAAATGTAATTAATTTTTTTAAATTTAACTTGTATATCCTAAACGAACCGATTCCAGACTTAAGTTCATAGGAATTTTTTGGTTAAAATTGAACGTAGGTTAACATACTGAAGTATGTACATCTCCTCCTG
Source organism: Monochamus saltuarius (assembly GCA_025584915.1). Lineage (NCBI taxonomy): Eukaryota > Metazoa > Arthropoda > Insecta > Coleoptera > Cerambycidae > Monochamus > Monochamus saltuarius. The sequence goes on from CM046725.1 coordinate 48,146,444, forward strand.
AAACACCCTGTATACTAAGTATTTATCTAAATATTTACCTTACAAATTCTTTGATTATTCAGTCATAATAATACAGTTTTCGACCTTGTGTTGTGCAATATTCTGTGTCTGTCAAAAGGTTTCAAACATACTGCACATAAAACCCTGCATTACCACAACTCCATACTGTAAATAATTTTAAGTGGTTTTGCATTAAACTTATAGCAGCAGTTGACTTTTAATCAATTCTGAATGGCTAAAGCAGCAGAATACACAATAGGATAGGATCAGGCATCCAATATACAAAGGCCTGTGGTCCGATTCATCAATTTTTCCTGAGAACTTTAATAAAGCAAAAGCACATAATATACGTTAGAAACTTAAAAGTTTCCACTTTCTGAGATTAGCCAGGCATTCTTTGAGGAGTTCTATGGAAGCTATGAAGCACCAGAGCTAATACCAAGAATGTAAGTCTAAAATCCAGCAGTATCTAAGTTGTTAATTAAAAATATGCTCAATCGCAAATAAAAGCCTTCTTAAAGAAAGCTTTTGTTCAGTATGATTCAATTTGAGTAATAATATTAGCATGTTGTTGTCGAGGTTGGTATTAAGAAAAAATGATCTAAAATACAGGGTGAACCTTAAATAAGTACAAATATTTGAACAAGCAGTACAGTTCACTGCGCATAACACGTAATTAGTAGTTTTTTTTACAAAACAAATCGGGAATCTAAAAGTCAAATTTTAAATAGATAATAAATTTCTCAATAGAAAACTTGTTGAGGAACCCTGACGTCTCCTATACTTTAGTAATGAGTCACAGTATCGTAGATTGGATGTACATCCCATAGCGTTGCCAATGTTACACAAATCTGTTGAAATCTAACTTTCTATATAGGATTAGTTTGAAGGTTCAGATCTCAATTAAAAATATGGAAATAGTATTTTACTGACTAAATTTATTCCTACCTAAATAATTACAAAGCTTTTTTTTTAATTCAAGCTGTCAAGATATGTCTTGGTCTTGTCTTGCATTATTTTGCGAAACCAAGACAAGTATAAGAAAAGACAAAACAAGGTGCCCACACTAGATGCCATTTTAAACGGCACTCAACGCCAACTGATTCTTTAATTTTGGATGATCAGTTTTCGAAAAATTAAAATGGTTAGGACCATCAAATTTCCTTACTTTATTAGATTTTGAAATTACTCATCATCAACCTCCATGTAGTCGTAGAATCCTTTCATTCGGCCAGTCACAGACTACTACTACTAGATAGCAAAAAATATATCGGAATTGGAGGAACCGTATTCAAACTTACAGAAAGTTATTTAACTGATCGGAAGCAATACATTAGAACCGATGAAGTTACAAGTAACCAAAGAAATACAGATTATAGTTTTTCTCAGGGTACACAATGTTAGGTCCTTACCACACTATTTATCACATAATATGTCAACGATTTATTTACTTTACCTTCTGATAATTGTTTTTGCTGATGACACTATTACCATTTATAATAAAGGAGCAAAGTGGAATACTTTGAAAAATTATTTTTAAACTAATTGAACAATGAATTGATTAAACTTCCTAACTATAAATAAAATCAAAACCAGATATCTACCACTTGCTTAATCTTGAACCACTAAATGTCAAAATGCACCCAAACAGAAATATATTAATGTTAACTGAACAAGCTGATTCCATTAAATGTATAAAAATAATAATAAAACTTTTAATATGAAATTTGCAAATAAATAGTAAAAAAGCTTAGAACTTTAATTCTTCGCTTATTATGTCAAACCATTATTAAATGAGAACTATACTGCAGTGCCTACTCTCTCGCACAGATAGCGTAATAGGTTGGGGTGGAGCCAATGCTAATTTTATAAAAAAAACTCTCTTTGACAAAAATATAGACGTGGTTTCAAAGAGGTTACATTTTAGCTATAAAAAAATGCTTGCATTTCTTTATTACTGTCATACTGTTAGCCATAAATCTATTCGCGTTAACAGTATACAACTATGACGATTAGAAACAGTGCAACTTGAACAATTAGAGCTTTGGACACGTGAAGGATTGTCTCAATAGAAGTAGCTACACAAGTGAATGTGTCGCAAAGTATTGTAAGTCGAACATGGAATAGGTACGTAGTTACTGGATCTTCAGCGTACATCTACAGGAGAGGAGAAGAACGAGTCACAACTCATGCTCAAAACTGTTTCATTGTCCTGACTGCAAGAAGAAACCAAACCTTCACTGTTTCAAGAATAAAAGGCTCTCAAGACAAGCTACTGGAAGACTGGTTTCTAGTTAAACTATCAAAAGAAGGTTACATGTTCCTCCTTCAGAGTTAGAAGACACATCTACGATTAACGGAGGAGTAACGTGCATGCAGATACTGACCGAGAAAACACAATCTCTGGAATTTTCAAAATTGAAGCTACTGTCTTTTTAGCGCTGAGTCCAAAGGAACATTTAATGGTCCCAACAACTCTTTTTAGTGGAGGACCAGTTTGTGTATGGGGAGGCATGTTTAAATGGTCGACATACAAATATTAATTAATGAAACTATGACAGCTGTGAGGTATCGAGATCGAGTTATAGATCCGATAATTGTGCCATTATTTAGTGCAATAGGTGAAAGATTAATTTTGTTCGATGGAAATGGCCCGTCCTCACCATGCGAGAATTGTAAATGGTTGGATAGATTATTATGGGATTACAAGAAAGGAGTTGCCATCCTATTCGCCAGACATGAATTGTATTAAGCACGTTTGGGCAGATATATCTAGTTAATTAACCCATCTCCAACTGCCTCCCCGTACAACAATTAGTGAATACACTTCAGGCAGTTTGGGAAGCCATACTTCAGGAATAACTTGTGTGAGTGAGGCGATATCCCACATGATATTAAATTTTTATAGGGATGAGATGGTAATTTCACAATAAGAGATTTTTGTACATATGTTGTTATTTTTCGTTCATTTATAACTTTTTTATAATTGTTAATTTCTCCATTCAAAGATTGTTTTTCTTTTCTGGTTTCTTTATCTCTGCCAGAATGTGAATCAATAAACATGTATTTGTTATGTAATTTGAAAATTGACCCTAATTCAGATAATTAATTGCTGATGAGTGCATTATTTAATGAACATATCTACAAAACACAAAATAGAAACTTAATAACACATAAACAAATAAATAATACAAAAAATGGTACTAGAAATTTTAAAAATATTAGTTTAAATGTGTATGACATCCTTCCAATAGATACAAAAAATATAACATCTCTGACTGTTTAAAAAAAGAAAATTAAACTGTACATTAAAGAAACTTCCAGATTATCAATACCCAAAATATTACAATTTTTTGCATCAAGTCCCCGAATTTGCGACAACTACAGTATGAAGGTTGTTGCTATGTTTGTATCGATCATCACCCTATCAACAATCTTTACAGCTGTGAACTCCTACACTTTATTCACTAAAGAAAATTGGCTTTATTTCGCTGGTGATTGACGTCAAAAAAAGGATTCAGAACGACTACAACTGTTAATAAATATTTTATAAATTTCCCAAGATTGTGAATTTTTATCATTCATTAGAAACAATTAAAAATATACACCTGCACAAAATTCTACTACTTAAAAAACAAATCAAATCATAATGTATACCGCGCCCAGAACAAGAGTGCCTTTATTTTGCTGTATGATGAATTGTCCGACACAAAATATATTTGACTTAACAATTTTGCTCTCCCACTAAACGTAAGACAATTTTCAAATTATGTGTGTTCAAAATGACTAGTTGCTTGCGAGAAACAAGCCACATTCGCGATAAATTAACATGTCATGCTGGCTGGTCATGGTTACCATGAATTGTTCTATTCTTGTTTTTTTGTACAGTCACAAGTATCAAAGAAGCACTAGAGCGCACTAATCACAATACTACTTACTATGACTATAGGTTAACAGCACGAATAACAGCAGCTGACACACTGCCACATTGCAATATTGTCGAACGCTAGAGTATGTTACAATTTTAAGGGTTGTCTGAAAAACTTAAATTGTTTGTTTCATTAATATTGGTACGAATAACAAATTACGTTACAGGAGCTTTTACTTAACCTTAACTGTACCTCAATTTGTAATTTTGTAACACATTTTTACATTTTATTGCAGTTGAATTGTTTTGAGAGAGTGCCATTACTATTGCAATAGATTGTACACTTGGTAAACATTATATGGGTACAGAAAAACGAAACGCACTAGCCACAAAACTAGACTAACAATACTTTTAGGTTTAACAGCAGCAGGTCAAAGATTACAATGTTGCCGTACGTTATAGTTTTAAAGATTTTCTATTAAATTTCACTTCATTAGTACTGATACAAAACCAATAATAATAATAATAATAATAATAATAACGAATTACGTTACAGGAGTTTTTACTTAACCTTAGCTGTACCTTAGTTCTAATTTCGCAACACAGTTTTGGATTTTATTGCAGTTGTATTTTTATTTTTGAAATGTATTTGTACAAAAACAATTCGTTTTAGATATTTTTTTTCATAAGATCTTGGCCAGATATACAGGGTGATTCAGACCTTATGTAAAAATTATTATTTAAAATTTTGAATGTACTCCTATAAAATTTTGTGTAAAAAAGTCAAAAAGGGCAGTTCAAAAATGATTTAAAAATTCAATTCTGCTCGGCACTGGAAATTGGTCTACTGTAAAACCTGCTAAGGCAGCAAAGCATGCAATCGACGATCGGACAAAAATGGATAGAAATTTCCAAGGAACAATAAATTAAAACAATATCCATCAATAGAGTTACTATACACGTACACGATTGTTGATACTTAAAAAACTAATGTAAAGACACAGAAAACTTTAATACCTACAAAAAGTAAAAGGATTTCAATATTCTGAATCGCCTGGCTAGAGACTACAAGTAGCCCAGCGATGTAAAGGTTGAAAATACAGCTTCAACAATTTTTTACTCGGAAACGGTATTTTTGATGATGCATCTATTCCCAAATTTGAATAAGTTCTGAATCACCCTGTATATGCTCTTAAAACAACGGCAAGTTCCGGACAACACTGTATATTCGGCCAGCAAGTGCAGTATCCCTTCTTAATTAGGAAGAATGGCACGGAAATGTCCACAGAATACGTCTAACCTAGTTAGTTCAGAGAAACAAGACAGTGCGCGCAATAATTTCGGTTCAGCCAGCATCTTCCAGAAGTGCTGTGCTGGCGCTGCATTGCGACATATTGAAGCATGGCTGCCTCTTATCAGAAGAAAATGCCTGAGCCGGAAAAGCAATGTCTAGATTGGTTTGTTATGCACTTGGCAGCAGCCAGACTGTGAACCTTTGGCAGACTTTGTCCAATTTACTAAACTTCGGTCGCTTGTACCTTAAACTGTTCCGCAGTCATCTGTGCTGTCGAATCGCCCGATGAGAAACGTTTATTCATTTTTATCTGCTGAAGTTTCCCCATATTTGAATACAATAGCACTTTAAGCCACTTGATTTATATAAGTGGAACTTAATGTCGATTTACGACAGCTGCAGCATTGTATTCGTGTGCTGTTATAATAATATTGCTCTACATATGGCTATACACAATATGCAATATGTAGTAATTGATGAACTACGTGTGTGCATTAATTTCACAAGTGTTTTATATGCGTATAAATTAATCTAGAATATTTTTCCCATATACGACATTTAAATGTTTCATGTGAAAATTGGGTCTCGAGAGATTTATTTATTTATACAGGGTTAACTAAGTACAAATATTATGATAAGGGGTAGGGAAAAATAAGAATTAACGAAATCACCCACTAAAAACGATATTAAATCCTTATTTATCGCCGTCTCTGGCTTTCTGTGAGCCGCGAGGTTAGGTATATTCCGCCAAAGTCAAAGGTGTCAGAAGTAGTGACAGGTCACCGCGTTGATACGCTGCTTTGAAAGAAAAATATTTATTTACAAAATGCAGATTATTATTTGATGATTTCAAGAGAAACTTGATCTGGTAGCACAGGGAGGCAGCACCTATCTTACTGATATTTATTTACAGGATTGATATTTGGAGAGATTTTAAGAATGTTGAATCATTTTCTGTTTTCTTACTTGTTCCCTCTCTCGGCCGTTCTTCTTTTTGTATTTAAAGCAAGGTAACTACTTGGCCCGGCTACCTCCGTTGGAACAAAAACATAAAGGATACAAAATATACGCAAATGTACTTACCCATACATAACAGCTCTGCCACACGTTTACCGCCCAGGACACTTAGATTATTGTACTATAATCTAAGCTTTGACCATGTTCCTTGATGTTCTCAGAGCAGGGAGTAGACTACTTACCAATGCAATAATCTAGTTAGTTTAGAATAGTTAATAACTAATTTTTAATTTTAAACGTTTTATAGTAATTAAATAAAAGAATATATGTCAGGTATGTTAGTGCATAATTATGACAGATCTCCAATGAGTGAAAATGTAGTTTTGGTAGTGTGGAACGAAGAACGAATGCAAAATACTGCATCTAACCGGATTAACAGTTATCTATTAGAGAGGGGTAAACCACTGCTTGAAGTTTGTTCAATGAAATACCATTTTTTTTAAATATTACCCCAAAAAATACCTCATCAAATAAGCAAATACCTTAAAAATACACAAAAACCACGAATTGCCCTCAAGTGCCCAAAGAAGACCTATGACTATTACCTAATAATATTCTTAAGTACCCAGAAATACCAAATATTATCCAAAAATACTCTTAAATACCCAGATATCTAAGAAACGAAAAATACATTAAATGACCCCTGATTTTACTTAATATACCTTTAATTTTCCAAAACTGTCTTTCATTGCCTTAGAAATCATTCCATTTACAGATCTACGTAAATAATATAGATTTTTCTAAGGGCTCCTTTGACTCGATTTGAATACATCATCTGGAAAGAACATTTTGGTTTACATAAACCCATTGGATCACCCAAAAAGGGTGCCAATACCTACACCATGCCCCCTTCAAACTAACTAAAAACAAACTTCTTCCTCGTCTATGAAATCATAATATTCGGTCTATACGGGGTATCCCTAAAATTATTGTCCGAATCCCAAATACTCATCGGGTACCATAGGCGTCTCCAGTATCAAAGTACAACCAAACTCTTTCATTAGCAAGTGTAAATGCATGGGTATCGAGGGAGAATTCAATTTTAGCCCTAGCTTGCTTTCCGTAATGTATAATTAGAATTAGATAATTGGCAGTTGTTTACATAAAAAGGCTCCTTTTTTATTAAATCGAATATGAATAAGATAGGAAAACCTAATTCAGCAATATTTTAATTTTTAGTATAGACTTTCATTCTCTTTTTATTACATATTCTTGATCAATAGAATATGTCGGAGAAGTTTGACCAAACTTATCGTTAACACGTCGTATTGAATAATATGTAATATACCTATTGATATAAATATAAAGTTTAAGAAATTATACCATACTAAAATTTATTAACATAAACCAATTATATGATACTTATTTATATGGTCCTGTACAATCTATAGCAATAATAAAGGCACTGTTTAGTTGAATTTGGCTATTTATTTCGAACTGCTGACATATTCGTAATGAAATCTACTTTAAATTTTAAACATTAGTTCTTAGTTGTTCCACTCACCCACAGAGTAGTCAAAAAACTGATTTGAAGAAGTGTCATTATTTTTGCAATTGAATGTATCTAATTCGAATCACCCTATATTATTTTCTAAACTAAATACTTACGAAGACAATAAAAGGCCATATAGTGGTTTAACAGTGCCTCCGAAAAATTTTACAGAAAATATTTTTGTATCTATTTTTAATTATTTTTATATTTGCCATTGCATTGGTCAGTTGTTTACTTATATTTAAACTGTGCCATCATAATAAGGCATGCGCGATCGCCATTGTATTTAAAAATTGGCGGGAAAATACTAGTTTTCTCTTAAAATACCCATTAGTTATCTTCGTAATACTCATTAATACCCAGTAAATACCCATTATTACCTTGATAGTACCCAAAAATACACAAAGTACCTAAAATGCCGAAAAAATACCTATAAATACCCAAAAAATACCTTTAATTACCTACAGCTTGTACAGTAAAATACCTCAGTGGTTTACCCCTCGTCTATTAGGTACTTAGATATTATTAACAAGGTTTTACTTTCGTCGTTTCTACATTTGCCAACACTGTAAAAACCGACCCCATGGTAGCTTTGTCTTTGGAAAAGATATGAGGCTTATGCAACTGAAAAATAAAATAATTATCAATTACGAGTATTTACAAAGCATAATATCCTGTATAGATTGTCTCTTGACAAAGTGCAACGAATGCAACTGTTACAGTGAAGCAATATTACCTCAAACAGATAAATGATCCGCTTACGCAAAATGTGCACACATATTTTTCCACAATCGCTTAGTATATCTAACATCGCTTAACCTAACTAATATTCAAAAATTGTTTGTTAACAGTTAGATCGCAACATAATAGTAGTACTCAGTTTCAAATTATTGTTCGCTTCATTGTTACTTTTATATTTATATTTCTTTACAGTGGACTAAAAACACAATTTCTGTCTCTCTGTCCATCTACACAGTATCAATAACTTTTTGCTCAATTTGACCAGTGCTGAAGTGTTAACTTATTTTTATATTTATTTTTTTTTCCAGTAAGAATTTTTGAATTTCTGCCAAATAACAATTGCAAGAATAAACATTTTTAAACTGTTTCAAATAACATTGTAACCATGAAAAATTTTGTCACAAACATAAACTAAAATATTATTTTTGATAAAAATCTCACCTTTTGAAAAATTTAGATAGAACAAACTTCCCATTTATCAATATTAATGGAAAATTCACAGTTCCAAAAATTAAGGATACGAGTATTTCAATTTTTTGCGCTATCTTTGAAGTTACTTTATAAATATAAAATAAATGAACAGATTTATAAAAAAATAATTCCAAAAATACATATTCTAGGAACTTCGAGGAATTATTAAATCGCGTGGACACATGTATAATTTTTTCTGGATATATTTTATAAAATAAAATATAATATGTATCAAAAATACTGCATTTTTTACTTTTAAGATAGTTTAATTCATTTTATAGTCGAATGCCGAAGAAGCGTTTCTTATTATAATTTTCATAATTTTCATTTGCTTACCACTTGAGAACAAAAAAAAAAGAAAAAATTATTTAAGATCCAAGCTCCAAAACGCTGCAAAAAACGTATCCAATCTAACAGGGTGACTCAGAAAGAATGGGTCGATATTAAGCTGGAGATATTACACCAAAATATTATGTTTGAACTCATCATGCCTTATACGAATGTCGCTGGTTTAAGAACATCCTGTTCAAGGTTTAAATTTTATTGTGATATAATATTTGTGCAAAATACGCTAATATTTATTGACATGAATATTTGACACAATCCTACTTAGAAATGAAATAGCAATATCAGCGCCTGAAAGAAAATATCCACAAAATGCATTGAAACTTTTAAATGCAAATAACTCAGAAACTAAAGTTAGGCGACCTAAACAAAATTATATTTTTTATGTAGAATTTAACGTTTTTTTGGATGTTCTATAATCATAGAGCAGCAGATAAAAATATACGTTTTGATTTATCTAAATAATACGGTGAAAGCCCTCTAGGAGCAATGTCAAAATAAGATTCAAATTCGTAATTCTAACACCAAAAAACTCGTCACTACCAATTTTCAAAATTTTCCCAATTATTGACAAATTTCAGAATAAAATTTACACCTTGAACACCGTATTTCGTAAACAAGGGACATTCCAATAAGGCATGATGAGCTCAAACATAATATTTTGGTGTCCAGTTGACCCATTCTTTCTGACTCATCCTATATAGGAACTACTTATTTTATGTGTCATGTTTGTTATACCAGATAGCTATGTCTTTATTCGTTAGTAAATTTAGCTAAATTAATTTTTATTTAAGATATTTATTGATTTCAGTATTGTTTATGAAATAATTGTTCCTTAGCATACCCCGGATATTTGGGTATCAATGAACGTGTAAATGACTTCTTTAAAAAAAATTGAAAAAAGATATTTACATTAGATAAATGCCATTACAATGCAGTCAAAAGCAATATATGGTACTACGAGTTCCATTTTTCTCTAATATAAATTTGTAATTAAAACACCGGCGGCAATTCTGATAACTGAAGAACAACATTAAGGAAATTAAATTTTTTTATACATTAAGTTAGTTTAGATCACACATTCGATTTACAGGTCTGTTACATAGAACAATGAAAACCCATTATTTTTTGTAAGGTTGAGCTGTGAGATTGTGTACACTTTACGGTCTTAGATCTTTCACGATTGAACTAGTGAAGCAGAAAACTTTTTACAAAAGTTAGTCTTAAAGAATCACATTACAAAACATAAATAAGAGGTAAGGTGATAATGAAGCTATATTTCACGCAGTTTATACATCAATATCTTTTTTTGGAATATGCAATTTTTAATATTTCTCATTCTTGGAACATTTTTAGTGTAATATGCTAACATAAATCACATGATGTTCTGCTATGTATGCTATTAATACAAAAGTAAACACAAATGGGGTAACCAAAATATGCAAAGCGCATATTTTCCATGTTAAATGCATTTTTTTGAAATATTTCATGTATTCTTAAAAAATAGCATATTGTGTGTGCATAAAATCCATCAAATTGATGCATCGTTTTAATTGGAACAAAGCTACTATCTCAGATAATAAATACAAAATCTTAGTGTAGATTATAATGTGAGATGTAGTCGAAGTAGGCAAATAATCCATTTTATTTCTGATTGGGCTTTTGAAGATTTTGAATGCCGAACGGCACAGGCCATACAAAAAACTCCACACTTTTAAATTTCTACTATATAAATATTTACTTTTAAGAGAAACATTAAATTTGTATTTTTTAAATATTTTTTTATTTAGATATTTTGTGCATATTTTAACTAAATTCTATGAATAATTATGCGCACCTTTTTAATATTTCCACTTGCATATTTGGGTATTCTATATACAGGGTTAACTATGACTAAGTACAAAAATTCTAACCACGTGCTCAGGAAGGCCTAAAAAACAATACAAAAATTATTCCAGAATTTTAGCTTGATATATCGAGTGAGATGGCTTAGATCCATGGATAAAAAACTTACATCTGTCAACAGTATCTAATACACTACTACCATGCGATCGTTTTTTTGTAGCATTTCTAAATGCAGAAACGACAATAATTAACATTCTTATTAGTAATAATACCTGATAGATAGGTAGGTAACAGTTAATCCAATTAACTCCACTCTATTTTGCATTCGTTTTTCATTAGTTCGTTACAAACTGGCAAAACTGCAACATTTTCATTCATTATAACCACTCACTACCGATATTACACACTTCCTGAACGAAAGGAATAGATTCACCGCGGCAGTCTTGTCTCACCAACCTAGAAAACCAAACCGGCCAACTATATTGTGGTAAATATTTGTATATTTATATTTATATTGTGGGTGTGGTAAAGTATCTGCACCCAACACAAATTTCTCTATTTAATAACTATAAAACGTTTAAAAATTAAAAAAGGCACTAAAAACTGAAGAAGAACACAGAAGTAGAACGTAAACACATGGTAAACACAGGAATTAAATTATGACTTCACTGGAAATTTTACGTGTTTTTAGTTGCCTACTTTACCTACTCTGATTCTGTAAACGTGTGAGGGACAAGTCGCATAGGCGGCGTTACAGAAGGATTTAATATAATTTCGAAAACAAATTTTTTTTCGCTTTATAAATAAGTTTGGAAACTTTTTATTGGACGATTCCGTTATTCTTATTTTTCTCTAACCCCTCTTAAAATATTTGTACTTCGTCATAGTTAACCCTGTATAAATGTCTTATTGAAATTACATAAGTAGTAAGTCACGAATTAAAAAATATAGTGTCCGGAAATGATGAGCAAAAAATTCAGGGGATAATTCTAGACCGAAAATAAATGCTACCTCTTTCTATAACATTTTTTTCCAAAACTGATTATTAACGGAGTTACAGGGTGTTAAAGTTAAATTTTATTTGCAGTTTTTTTTGCAATACCTTTTCGATAAATCTAACCGTTTCCAAGAAAAACACTAAAATTTCCAAGAAAACCACTAAAATAACATTGCCTGCATGTGATGAAATCATTTTAATTTATTTTCTACATTAAACATAGCATGCTTTGGAAACAAGCGCTTAGTTGCCTTGGAAACAAAATGCGAAAAAATGGTGGGCAAATTTATAATCCTCATCCCGAAAAACCCCATATACGAAATTTCGTCAAAATATTATGAGTGTGGCAAAAGGTATTGCAAAAAAACTGCAAATAAAATTTAACTTTAACACCCTGTAACTCCGTTAATAATCAGTTTTGGAAAAAATGTTATATGAAGAGGTATATTGGGTCTAGAATTATCCCCTGAATTTTTTGCTCATCATTTCCGGACACCATGTATATTGCTATTCACTGTAGGCATTGATTAAATATGAACTTCCAACCATAATAAAACAAAATATATAAGAACTGGTTTTTTGTAAATTATCTCCTTTAGAATAAGTTTTGCTTACATTTCTTCTCATTTCTGTAATTTAAATAAAGCGTGTTTTTAATTTTACATGGCATTTTTTAAATGTTCAACCTTAATTTAGATGTTTTAAAAGCATTTTAAATAAATTATAACAAATAATTAGAAAATTTTAATTTATTTACTTAAATTAAAGAATTAAATAATGAATTATCGTAAATATGTTACTTAACTTAAAAATAAATAAGTATTCAGTATACATACACATTTGGAAAGTGAGGATCTTGATGGTGAATTGTATTTTGCCGCTTGCGTGTATTTATGTCATGCTACACGCATACTTCGACCACAGCGTGTTTGCATCAAGCAGTGTTGCCAGGTGGGAAAAATTCAGTGCATGAGAATAATTTCAAAGAAGCATGAGGTTTGGAGAAAAAAGCATGATGACTTAATTTATCAAAAAACACCTCTTGACACAGCTTAATTTTTAATTACTTTTGTAATGCCATTTTTATTTCATTAAAAAGCATTATGTTCTGCTATTTTATCATAATATTACATTGTAAGTAGGTAGTTACAGGTACTTCCTTAAAAGTTATTAACCACGTAACCTCTCTAATTTATTTTATTGTTAGGCCGGGCGAACGTTGAGGCGCAGTTGACGTGACGCAGGGTGACTCACGGGTCGTAAAATCTGTTGTTTCCAGAAAATGTAGGTACCCTTATGGAATAGAGTTAAGAATTGCAATACAATCCGTAGACTGTCATACCCGTTTATGTATTCATTGCTAATTAGTAAGAGAGCAGTCTACAATAAAGGACATTTCAAGTACCCAAATATTGTAGATACCTACCTCTATCTATTCAATTTTGCCCTCGATTTTGCCTTTATTTCTCGTTAGGTCTTTGTTTTGGTAGATTTCAAAGAGTAATTTTAATAATTTTATTATTTCTTTTTGTGTCAATCAAAAAGCATGAGATTTTGTAATCAAAATATGAGAGTATGAGATTTCCTCGGAATGCATGAGATCTGACAACACTGGCATCAGTTGACCGGGCAGTTAGATTTGCAATGGCGAATTGGCGTTGGCGATACGGAACCGATTACCCTAGTAGTGGGGAATGCTAGACCAATGCACGTCGCCGCTCCTCTTAAAGTTCGTACCTTCCCTGGAATGAAGTGGCAATTTCTACTTTCTCTGTAAAGATCCGCAATTTCCGAATCTGTATAAGGATATTATATGAATAATTTATGTAATTACAACATAACTTCGAGGATTTTTCTTTTATATTTACCAGAAATTTAATATATCTAATATTAATGTTAAGTATGTTAATTTACATTTGAATTTGACATAGGAAAACACATAGATTACAAGAAACATGAATTGAATAATTCCTCACTATTTTTTTATTCAAACATAGAACGAAAATATTACAGGAAAATGCTGTTTTAGTTTTCTTACAAAAGTATGCTGTTGTAATATTGCAAAATATAGCATCTCAAGAGTTTATTTATTTCTAATATTACCATAAACTGCTATTTTAAGTTCCTGTTTTATTTGATCAAGAAAAATATACACGGTGAATCAGAAGTACAGGGTACCTATCTTACAAGAAAAATTTGTATATCAAAAATAATTTAAAAATACACACGTACGGATATAATTGAGCCTCGTGTATGATACGCCACAATGCTGCAATACGCCTTGGACGCCTTAGACTGCACACATTCTTTTTCTGGGAAATTATAAGAATTTTACAATTTTTTTTTACAATATTGACTCTATTTTTCATGACGCAGCTATTCCCGTTTTTTTAGATAAGTTTGAATCATCTTGTATACTGGAACTAAGAAAGTACTGAGTAACCGCTTACGTTCAAATAGAATCAGGCGATGAGGGATACGAGGCAGGCAAAGATGAAAAATGTAAGGGAAGTCATACGGTCATAGTACCCTTAGCAAAATACGGGCTAGTACGAGTTTGTACGGTTGCATCTAGCGTGGCCCTTTAATAAAAACAAAATTATGTACTTATCTCAAAAACACTATGTGCAGTGTACCATTTCAGATGCTTTCATGTCCCCCTTTTCTAATTATGTAAGGTAGTCTACATAATTTTAAAATTGATAGTTTTAGCGTAACATTGACCCCAGTTCACTTCACAGAAGTTTCACACGAAAAATCATATAAATCCTATGTGTTACTTTTTATCCTAAAGCAGGAAGTCAAAAAACTAGTTACATGTAAAACGATAAACTTTATCATTTAACAGCTATACATAATACCTTCCTCAGACGTTGTTCAAATACATTGAGTATATCTCCAGCGCTAAATACCTGCATTAAATAACAAAAGCAAACAGGCGATTGCTATTTAATGTGAGAAATTCACATTCTCTTTGTTTATTTTGCGGATTGCTCACACAGAGCTCTATGTTTGTAAAATTCCTGAAACAACCGAATAAAAATACATTGCACATTCGCGACTAGAATATTTGTTTGAAAAATAGTTTCGTTTGTCTACATACAAACATTCGACACTGTTTCAAACAAATTTTACATCCTGGTGTTTACTACGAGGGTGGATCAAATATAAGCTTTTTATATATATTTTTTAGTAGGTATTAACAATATTGTGTGAAACTAACTACTCTAACTAAACAGCGACCAGCGTTGAATTACACCAGTAATATCTACCCATAAATTCTTTATTATTATAATAGACGGCCGAAATCTAGAGAGCGACTCATGTTATAAACCTGCTCACAGTTCATAGCAATCGACACAAAGAAACATACATGCAGCCCCCATATCTCCCCCACAGCTTCTGCTACAGTAAGTACGCATTAATAAAATTTTGCTTTCAAAACCTTGTATCTTTTTCAAAAATAGAGTGATTTTCAAAAGTGCACATGACTGTGTAGATAATCAAAAGAACTTTTCAACGATATGTAACTTGACCACCCTTCCTATTTAAAAATTTGGAGGGGATGTTTACCCCGTTCAGGGTTTAGTAGTTAGAACCATCTAATTCATGCAAAAACATGCCTCGCAAACAAAATCGACGGGTTTTTGCGTCGAGGTCGCTAGCGGTCAGTGACAGTCAAAAAAGGGATGTTTAAATAATGACATTATCACTGAATCACATTGTATATTTAAGTCAGTAAGCTGAAATTTAACTTGTGTTTATCAGCGCTTTAAATAGGTCTGTTCCAACAACCGTCGAGAACTGGTTCAGAATTGTGAGAAATGTTTGACCAACACCGTATTACGTCGCATTCGCCGAGAGTAGGTACAGTAACAACTGAACTGACTGACTAATTCTGGACGGTTCGGAATCGATTCTTGCTGTGTTGCACCGAACCCTATATTATTAAGTATTACTATAATAAGTGGGGATGTGAGAAGTTGATGTGGCTCGTAAAGCAGTGTTGCCAATTTGGCAATTTTTTTACCAGATATAAATAACTTCTAGAGTCTGTAGGGAAAACAGATGTAGATTTGAGGAAGGTGTCAGAACTGGCCCCACATCATCTGTTCATGATTATTACGATTTATACATATGAAGTACAGTTGACATAGCTAATTTTACTTTTGCTGCTTAGTTGGTAATGTGTAGGTACAATGCAGAAATCCGTTATTTCATTTTTTTTTAATTTGAACTCAAGGAACTGAGATTTTTATAATTTTTATTGTTTCTCAAGATTTAAATGAAGCATAAAAAATAGGACTGGGAGATACCGAAAAATAAGTTCTTGAAATGCGTTTAGAATATCATTTCAAAGTGCCCTGTCTAAGGCGCTAATAGGCTTATGTATAACATTATAAAACATACAGTCAATGCTTAAATCATATGACAACTTTCAAGTATTTTAAGTATAGCACTAATACCAATTGCTAGCAATTTTACAGTCATCCTAGCAAGAAATTGGATCACTTTAATTTCTTATCATAAAAACAGTTAATAACAGAACAGTTAAAAGAGACAGTATAGGAAAGTGCAATATGGATAGATAGAGGGTAAAATTCTACAACAGTTTTTGATTGAATATACAGTGTTCTGTTTAGAAAAACCAAATTTTGGACGTCCGAAGTTAAGCAAATTCGACAATACATTTTTACCACCCTGTGTAAAATTAAACAGTTTTTAAAATATAACAAATAATACGCATCCTCCCACTTTTCTTTTAGCTATCAATACTTCAGCTTGCACGATGTAAAAAATTTTCAATTTTTAATTAGACTATCAAAAAGCAACTTTTTTAATAATTGAAATATCTCGAAGACCATTAGAGATAAATATAAGGAAGCTTAATAAGCCTCTCTAAAATTACGCGTAAAATCCAAATATGCAAAAATATACAGGGTACATAAGCAAAAATGGCGACCGGTATAATCGGAAGTGCTAGAAGAATGGCATTATTTTATTTAAAGAGTGCACTCCCAAAAACCCTAAAACCTAAACGAAATTGAAGTAGTTTCTGAAATATTCTAATGGGTTGTCACCATATACCTATGTATCCAAAACATGCACCAATTTGTCTGACTAGGTTTGCAGATTGACATTATTTTGTATAATGTATTCTTCGGTATTCTTATATAATTTAATTTGTACATAATTATGAACATACCAAAACAACAAAATATGCCAGAAAGAAAGTGATGAAAACATATTTTATCATACCACACATCTGTCGAGACGATATTTTTATGCCGATTCACGTGAGATTTTAAACCGAATATAAGTACGCATAGTGGCTAAAAATAAACTTCCACAACAATTTTAGAATCCAGGCAAAATTCTCATATAGAGTGTGTGCCACTGGAGGTTGGTATCTTCGTTATTAGAGACAGTAGATCAAATTGAGAAGTAGCAGAGAAGCATGGCCATTAACATCCTGGCAAGAAAAGTTTTTTAATTTTTAATTTAATTATAGAAAATATAAGTAATGATTATAGCAATAAAAATTTAAATATTAATTTGGTTCAGGGTTGCTAAAGTAATAATTTTTTCTAAATTCCCTGACTTTTCCCTGCTATCAAGTCAAAAATTCATATTTTCACTGGCTTTTAATAGCTGATCTGAGATTAAAAGTAATAATCAAAGACCGCACCTCGTTCGCTGGTATCGTTAAAATCAGGGTCGCACTTAGGACGCTAAGTTAATGTTTGTAGAAACCGAGGAGTAAACATATACCTTCTTCATCTTCATCTTGGAATCGAATCTTGTACTGGTAATTTATAATATCCAACATTATTCATATTAAGTGTATCCGTTTACAGAACACTCTACATTACTATTCACTTGTATTATTGGAATAAAATTGAATAACCAGCAACTGCTGCAAATATTCAGGTGTTAGGATATGGCGTTTGTCGCTAATAATCCATTTGGGTTAAAAAAAAACGTATGTTCAACATCCACAGAAGTCACTGGGGCATATTCAAAGTATATACAATTTTCCATGGATGGCACATTTAGGGTGAGTTTATAAAAATCTATTTCTTTGCCATCAAAAAGATCTATTATACGGCATAGTCAAGAAATCCCGGATTGTTCTGCAAAACGGTATCATTTGATATATAGTGATTTTTCGGGTTGTTGTGCCGTGACCTCGGTAACTGGTAACTGCCAGAAACAGAGTTAAAATGCACATCTCTGGCATTAGCCGGTATTCTTTTACCTGCCCTGGTTTTTCTCGGGCTAGGCTCTGTGGGGACAGACCTGCTATCGGTGTCTCTGGGCCCGTCTATATATTGATTTCGGTTCCTATTGTTGGTCGTAAGACCGCTCCGGTCGGAACCGTTCCTCAGATAATGGTGGTCGTCCGAGGCGTTCCGTAGCCGCCGCTACAACTAGTCGTATCCCATGCTTCCAAACGTTTCACCGCTCTTGCTGCTTTTTAAAAATTATTATTTTATTGCAGGAGAATTTAAATACTAAAAGTAGATAAACAAAATATCAAGAATTTTATTTTTGATGTCAGTTTTGTTCTAAGTGTTTTATTTTCAAAATTTCTGTACCTAAAAATATCAACAAATTTGATCATTTTAGGGCGAGGCATTGATCAGTAGAGATCAGAATTACTTAGGGCTGTCAATATTTAAGTTAAAAATATACCAATACATTATTTTTACATTATTTATTCATAATATGTTATGAAATAGCTAAATACCCTCGTAAATACCTTATTAAATGAAAAGTTATGACAAATTTCATACGTTTTTTCTAAGTTCATGCTAAAAACAGAACTTTATTGAACTATATTTCGTGGAAAAAGTGGTTCTTTATTGCACTAGTGCAATAAAATGTTTATTGCATTCATCTGTCATTCTACTACAGCGTTTTGTCATCATGACATACATAAACGTTAAAATCGACGTCATATTTTCCTACACTTAGTGTCATCTAAATAAAACATTTTTTGGTTTTCCCATCAACGTAAAAAAAATATTGTATGCAACTGGTACAAAAAGTGCTTATTGCACTCGACGTGTTGTCCTACTCGGCCTAAGGGCCTCGTTGGACAATTTCACGTCGCGTTCAATAAACACTTACTTTTTGTACTTGTTCAATAAATAACTATTTACTTATTATATTGACAAAAATTGCTAAAAGTAACTCAATGCAATGTTGCCGAAATTAATCGACTGTGAAGTAACATATTTGTAAAACCTTTTAAAGAATATATGACAGTAATTTAAAACTTGCAGTTACTGAAGGAGGGCTTTTTATATTGACTATTTTTAGGAAAAATAATTATTTCTAAATTTAAAAAAATTCCCCGCAGGCCCAACTAACCTTTCAGTCGGTTCTCAAATTATTTCGCTGGGAAAGAATTTGAAACAATTTTTTTATTCTAGTCACAAGAAAAAATGGTATAATAGATGAAAAAACAATCATTGTGTTCCAGGTATTTCGATTATTTAAGTGCTATAATAGATACAAATTGTAAAGAACATACAACATTATAATACGTTATTTTTTCTAACAAAGGCCTAATAGTCTGTTATTTACTTCGTTACTATTATTTCCATTGTACAGAGGTTTAGCAGGTAATAATCCTACAGCCCAATTTTACTACCATTATGTATAACAATGTAATCACGTTAGTTTTTATATTTAACTACCATTGAAAATACTGTATATAAACAATTTCGATATCTATTACCCTTAACTGGTGTATATACTCAAGGCTATTACATTCTTGAAAAGAATATTGCACTTGGCTCTTCTAATGTTGCGTAGTTATTATTAACACGAATTGTTGATAAATAAATGATATAAATTGATACCTACTCAATTCATTTATTAGCTGTATAATTCATTCCAATATGGTCAACAGATTGGTCTATAAATTATTAAATTAGAATTTATTGGCCTATTTTAAGAATCTTAATAATATTTCCATACACTAGGTATAATGTTGAACTGCAAATATTTGCATTCTAAATTAATATACAAAAAGTTGATACTGAAATATGACCCTGTAGAATTCAATTCTGTGCCATTAGAGTCGTAAAACCAAATATAGTCATTTTCATACATATAGTAGACATACAAAATGTCAGAGTTCAACGAAAAGTATGATACAGGGAAGTAGGGTAACACAATAATTAAATGTCTTTTCTGAAAATAAATGTTACGGGTAATTTATTTAACAAATCATAATGCACATATCAAGTACACTTAAACAGATAAATACAACACAAAATTAGTGGTATTAATCAATACCTTCATATCTTGTTTGGTATTCAATTTAAAGATTACTCCGTTTTACCACAGAAGGGCGGAGTTATAGTTCGCAGGACAAAGCCCCTGTGTTGCCGATTGTGAAAATCGAGGTGAAAATATTTCCTAAATATAATTAATAAATTCAATGAACTAATTTATTCAGGTACTTGCTTTTATAATATTGAGTTATCATAAATCATGAAAATACTAGAATATGCTGAGTTTGTATAAATTTATTAAAAGAATAATTGCATTATTCATTTCATTCTTGAAATTTATTAAAATTATTACTAACTCGCTGAAACGATTTACAACCCGGTGGTTGGGTGTTGAACTGTTGAACCTTCAAGAAAGCAAACTGTAACCATCTTTCTAGTTTAATTTAATGTGATTTTGTCTTATATTGATTAATGATTAGGTATCGGTACATTTTTATAATTGTATTTTATTATTCTATTTTGCAGTAGTGTCTATTATATGCTGACTATAGGTATTAAGAGCATAAGTATTCAAACCCAGAAGATTCTTCACCAAGTAGTAATTTTCATACAGGCAAAGGCGATTTTGATTCACCAGTTAAAAAGAAAGTGGATGAGCGGTGAAAAAAGCATTGTATCGCACAAATTTACCGATATCGACTATAAAAAAACAAAATAAATTACGAAAGAAGCTGAACATTAAATGACTTGAATATTAAACAATCATGTAAAAATATAGAAAAAGTGTACATTGACCTCGGAGGTCCTATTATAAAAATATAGGCAACGATTCTTGAAGACATTAGTAAAAGTGAAAGCAAGTCTTATTGTGTTTGATATAAAAAAAATTATAGTGTGTTTATAAATCACTTTGTTAATTGCGAGTCAATGTGATAGATGGTTTTGTTCTTAGTTTCGATTTACAACGGGAGTTGTAGTTAGTATTCACAATGTATGTTTTATATTACACCAAATTGAATCTTGTCAATTTCAGTTTTCTCTGGTTTTGTTGGTATGATGTTTATTTTTCATTTTATATTGTATTTATTATTATTTGTTTTATTAAAGAAATATAAATTTTTTACGTACGTACTCATTCCTTATAATCCACGAAACTAATATGTAAAAAAATAAGAATTAATGGAATCGTCCATCGAAAAATTTCGAAACCTATTTATAAAGCGACAAATATTTTAATTTATCGCCGACTGTGGCTTTCTGTCAGCCGCGGGGTCAAAGTCAAACGTAATGTAGATGATTATTTAATGGTTTAATTAGAAACAGATATGGTAGCACAGGGAGGTAGCACCTACCTTAGTATGTCCATACATCCTATGCATGTTGAATTATTTTGTGAATAAACATTATTACTACTATTTTCTTACTTGTTTACGTTAAAACATATCATTCCAAAGATTGTTGTACTAGCTGAGGACATTTCCTTCCATCAACCGTTTTTTTTTATTATTATTTTAATATGAACTACTTGGCCTGACGCCGATGACAACGACTAGGTAAATTCCCTCTATCGGGAAAAAACGCAAATATACACAAATAAATAAAAACACTGTTACACGTTTACGGCTAAGGCATCGCACCAGTTGTTCAATGTGGTTCCAAGAGGATTCGGTATAATATTTTGTCTACTCGAAAAACGTTTTTGGTATTACGCTGCCACACGATAATACGCACTTCTTCACACTTCCCCTAAATCAGCACCTTATTCGTCATCTTGGCATTTGACTACTTGTTTGTAAATATACAAAAAATACACGAAACATTAAATACGCAAAAAGCAAGTATGTACCGACAAAATATTTCAAACTAATCACCGTATTCCCATGTGATATTTTTTGACAGCATCTGAAGCAGCAGTCACCATCTGCAGGCCACTAGTGCAACAAAGTATACTTCACGCCGATAGATTTTTAAACTTCTTGTGTTGCTGGAGAACTAAATTCTGCTAATACTAATAATAGCAATAATATTAACCATAATCGACGTTGTATCGAGAATGAGTACTATTTTAAACTAAAACATCACGACATGTTTACAGTGTTCTATAAAAATCTTTTCTTTGATATTTTGACTTTGACTAGGGTTCTTTGATGTTTGGAGAGTATGCAACTAGCAATGCAAAATTTCAGGTTATGGTTCACTTTTGGCACAGTTTTAGTGATTAATTCTTAGTTTTAAACGTTTTATAGTAATTAAATAAAGGATGTTATGTCGAGTTGTTAGTGGATAATTCTGACGAACCTGTAAAGAGTGGAAATATAGTTTTGGCAGTGTGCAGCAAAGGAACGAATGCAAAATACTGCAGCTAACTGGATTAATTAATCTATCAGGTATTATTATTAATAATAAAAATGTTAATTTTTTGTTTCTACATTTGACAACGCTGTAAATAATGACCGCATAGTTTAGTAGTAGACGACATATCTAAGTCATCTCGGACGATGATTGGTTGTCATACGCGCCCGCCCATTTTCCGAGGGAAAAGAACATCAAAGTAGAATCCCGAAATATTTTTTTATTGTTTTTAAGCCTCCCTAAACACGTGGTTAAAATGTTTATACTTAGTCATAATTAACTTTGTATATGAAAAGAACTGTAGCTAAGTCTTGCAAATTAAGAAAAATTCTTAACTACCACAAACATTTTTATAATTTGTTTTTTATGAAGATATAAATGTTCCTCAAGATGTAAATCTAGCTTATAGAATTTAAGAGAGTTATTATTAATATATTATTTTAACAAATGACCGAAATAATACCAAAACATTAGAAACACTAGACCAAAGTAGCTCTATGTAATTTGAATCAATAAATATAGAATGACCTCTAAATTTACTGTTACATACCACAGTTTGAAAGTATTGATTGACGTTTTAACTGTGAATTCCCAACATGTAATTACTTTCAGAAATATGTATGCAAAAGTTTATTTTGTTCGAAAATGATGGATAGGTTTTTTTCTCATATCAATAATTCTAATGTCGATTCTGGCTGAAATCAATATTCCAAGAGATATGCAACATTTTCCCAACACACGTGTAGTACACATATTCGTCGAAAAGTTCATCAACTTACCGCACGTGTCAGTACGCATGATACCATCGCACCCCAGTTCGAAACGTGATTTAACCATTTAGCCACCCTATTTATTAGGTATTGCATCATACATTTGTACTTGTTGTTTACTAAAAATTAAAGCCGTTTTCATTCAAGTGGACAGGTGTTTCTAGCTCATTGTGAAAATGTATGTACATGGCCAATTAAAAGTTTTCTTCGCCATTCACTGCTGAGTAAAAAACATTTTTTGATACAGTACTTAAAATACATGTTTAACAGGTCATTTTATAAGAAAATTAACAAGCCTTTAATCTAGGAGAAACATCGGACATCCGATGCGCAGCCGAGAGTTACATTTTTTCGAGAAGATTAAGGGCTGACTTCCCAAATGTAATTCAACATTTTATCCACGGTCAAAACCGGTCAATTAGGAGAGTGAAAGCCGTGTGAAAGCACATGAAAAATTAAGGTTTTGAAAAACGTCATATTAGACAAATTTATTTTAATCAAGAATATTGATTGTCAGCTGAATACTAGAAAGTCTTGAACTCATTTCTATAACATGCGTTAGTTTATTTGTCAACAGGAATGACAAAAATTTATAAAATTGACATAAACAATTAGTAAGAATGCTGAGAATTTCTTCATTCCGGCTGAAATCCAGCAAGAAACCCAAGAAGCAACATTACCAGTATGTACGAGAAGGAATTGGTGAAATTCGATAACTGGTGAAAAAAAGAGCATAGGAGAAGGAGCAATAATTACAGAAGAGGTGCTACTATCATACTTTTTAATGTGGAGAAACGGTTTGCTGCCCTTTCGATGTGGACAAAATATTCCATGCTAAAATCGATTTTGAAAGTGCACAATAGTATTGATATTTCGAAGTATGGTAAACTTACTTCATATCTGAGAGTAGAATCACGAAATTATAAACCAAAGATGGCAAATATACTGAACCAAATCGAAGAAGTTTTGAAAAAAGCACCGGATGAGGAATATTTACAAGTTAAGGTAAAAAATACACGATTTTATACATTGAGCGTTTTATTTTGAACTGATTACAGGTTGCAGCAATCATAGGAGTCGCAGGTGCTTGTCGATGCAATGAATTTACCTTTTTGGATATCATCCATGTCCAAGATAAAGGCAGTTACCCATACGTACTCATTCCGAATACGAAAACCAATATTTCAAGAAGTTTCACGATTATGGAAGAAGCTTTTTCAGTCAATGCTGATGCATATGGAATATTGTCCCCTACAATCGTCCTTATGCATTTAAGTGCTATAAATTATCCATTCTGAACTATTCTGAAACTCGGATATAGTAAATTTAAAATTTCACTATGGATCACAAAAATGTTTCAAAAATTTACCCCTGCTACTTTATGCCTGAATGTTTTTGACATAAATGGTTAAATCTTCTTTCTGCAAAAGAAAAGCCGACGTCTGAATCATCACGGTGGTGTCTGAATATAAAACTGAAGTAATTAACAATCCCTAAAAGCTGGCTGAAGAGTTTTATGTAGTCTGATTTATGCTTTTTTTTTTTAAATAGAACACCATCAAAATAGATTTTCAAACATGAATTGTACATCGTTCTAGGATTGTATTACGGGTTTCCATATATTGTGTAATTTAGTATCATTTCATGTAGTAGCTTTGGAAGACTATTTTATCTGCATCCGTCAACTCATTTGGCAACCATGTAAAATTGTAAATGCTTTGGTGGTTTTAGAATAGATATAGATATATACAAAAATTTTAACCCCATGTTCAGATGGTGCTCGATGTTTAAACAATTGGGCAATACCCTCTTTTCCACCGGAAAGTCAACGTTTATGATGGTTTCGATCTGTCAACTACCATGCGCTCGTCTTTTATCCCGCTGCCAAATGTGGAAATGACGAGAATGAACATTTGTTTTAATAAATAATAGATACCTGATAGGTAGGTAACAGTTAATCCGGTTAGCTGTAGTATTTCGTATATTCGTTTTTGTTTTCCGGACTATCAACATTATATCTTCACTAATTATATGTCCGTCAAACACACCCACTCCGCGTGGAGTTAAATAAAATGCCATTTTATTTGCAAAAATTGAACGAAACGAATACTAATAGAAAACTTAGAATATTTGATAACAACAAATTTTACCATTTATTCTTACAGTCACCGTAGTTGTGTTGCTGATTATCATCCACTCCAAACGTGTCAATAAATAACCCCACTATGGACCGGCGCCAACAGTCGTGGAAAAAGAAGGGTTTAATATAGTTTTTTTAGCATCATAAATAAGTTTGGAAATTTGTTGAAGGGTCATTCCGTTAATTTTAATTTTAGTTATAGTGAACCCTGTGTATGGGGTGGTGGACGTGACATTCCATATTACATGATGCATCCCTCAAAACAAAACAAAAATAAAATAAATAATTTACCTACCCATTTTTGAAAAGATTACATTACAATGTGAAAAGATAAAAAACGGAAAACTTGCTACAATTTTTTTGGAACACAAAGAAAACCCAAGTAGATAGTTATACTAATTATACCTATTTTGTGTTACAATCAAAGTTTTGGATACTGAATACACTATTGCAATTGTCGAATTCCCTTCTCATCCTATATAAATACCGATTACGACCTGAATAAGTATGTCTTCCTCCTCGTCATCAACTTTGTCAATATGTCCTATTATACTCCCGAATCAAATGTTTAGATAATGACAAATTTCCCGACGTCAGGTCAAGCTACATCTATTAAACAATAGGTCCGTATTACAAAATGTGATTTCTCCTGATGGAAAAGGGTTTCTAGTCATATTGATAACAAATATATAGAAGCAAAACAAGCTACAAAAATTGTTAATATCACATAATTTTTTTTAACATGATGCTTATTGTATAAATACATACGTATATGTAAATTGGTCAAACATGGAAATGAGCTATAATACAACTTTTAATACAACGAAGATATTTATTTTTAGGAGAATATGGCTATATAGCACGTAACTGTAAGAGAGTAAGATCAATTTTTAGATAAAATTGGCAGCACAGTAACTTATAGCTCAGTTTCAGCTAATAGGAACATTATATTATTTTTTTTTACTTAGATACACGGAAAAAATTTAATCTATATTTAAGTATAATAATATACAAAAAATTATAAACTTCATTCAAGTGTATATGTATTAATTTAATAATAAAAAATTTATAATTAGTTATAGCTTTCAAAAAACGTATTACCTCTACAACTCCAATACAATGGTCTACAGTCTACGGGTTTGTAAATCGACTAGCGTACCGAAACAAAATCTTTAAGGGAAAATGTGATTTTACATTTTTTTATTATTTTATCTACGTAATCTGCTTTAGGTACCAATCAACAGCCAACGTGGACGTATAACATGTTTGTATTAAATCCATTCACAATATTCGTAACAACAACTAGCATTACTTTCAAAACTAACTATTTATGGCAATCGCGTAGAAGTGATCCAAAAAATATTGGACAATAGATTCCACTATTGCGAAGAGTTATTTATTTTATCAACGTTTCAGTTAATGTTAATGCATTTTATAAGTTCATTCCTTATTCAGAACTTATCTAAAAGAGTTTGGGAATAGATGTGTCAAGAAAAATGGAGTCGATATCCTAATTTTTTTTTTTTTTATAAAATCCTTATAGTTTTCGAGTAAAACATTATTGAAGTTGTAGTATTTTTAACCTTTACATCGTTGGGCCACTCTAGTCTCTATACAGGCGATTCTGAATATTGAAATCCGATTTCCTTTTTGTAGGAACTAAAGTTTTTGTGACGCCAGTGTTTACATTAGTTTTTCAAGTGTCAAAAATGGCTTACGTGTATAGTAACAACTCGGAGTTGATGGATATGGTTTTAATTTGTTAGGCTGTGAAAATGCTTAAGCAGAACGATTTCCTGGTAAACATGTGCCAAATGCAGATACTTTTACAGCGGTGTGTAGTTAGTGCAAGTGTAGTGCAGCGCGATGGAAATTTGAAACCGAATCGTGGAAGAGATGGAGGTCTAGGACTTCCACGGCATATTGCAGCAGTGTGACGTGTCATACGCGAGGTTCAATTATATCTCTACCATGTACAGCATGTCCAAGCATTAACACCAAGGGATTGGACGAGTATGACCGGTATTACAGCCGCCACGATCTCCTGACTTTGGCCACGATCATTTGCACTTCTTTTTGTGGCGATATTTAAAGAATGAAGTGTATCGCAGCGAAGTGGATACATACTATTAATGATTTACGAAAACTTATCATAGTTGGTGCCAATAGCTTACGAGTTCAAAACGGACAAGAAGCAGAAACATTTGTGTTAGTTTGTAGAAACTGGGTAAGACGGGCCCAAAATGTTGGTGCCAATAGCTTACGAGTTCAAAACGGACAAGAAGCAGAAACATTTGTGTTAGTTTGTAGAAACTGGGTAAGACGGGCCCAAAATGTTGTTGTAATATCAGGTATGTCAAACTATTTTATTAATTAAAATCACAAATTAATGATATTAATAATTAATAACAATAGCGACAAAAGTAGTTGAATTTGCTTTATAAAATCGGCGTTAACATATATTTATTTCTTTCCATTTTTTGTCCGGTCGCAGATTGCTGCCTTACCAGGTTTTACAGTGGACCAGTTACTAGGTCCGTGTGCAGAAGTGTACTTTTAAATAATTTTCTAACTGCCCTTTTTGATTTTTTCCTTACAAAATTGTATTTGTAAGAGTCCCCAGTACACTCAGAATAATTACTTTTTTATATAAGTTCTTAATTACCCTGACCTATATGTATATAAAGACATACCTAACCTGATTCAGAAATGAAGGCCCCAGTTGCTGTTTCCAGTTCGCTGGATTGTACAATCTAGAATGTTTTAGAAAAGAGGAAACGGATGGGACTGTACTTATTGTATATTTTATCTTCTATTATGCAGTTTAGTATACCTTAATGAATTTGCACTCTATAGAAAGTTCTTTACCAAGCAGCTAACGCTTTCCTGAAAATTTGATTCTCTCTGAGATCATTTATGATTGTAAATAAATTTGTATCTTATTGCTTTAAATTTTAGCCTTATTGTCCAAAAGAAAAGCACCTTCCATTTTTTGATATAATGAATATTTTTTTTAAGTTTTAAACAACTTGGAAAATAAAATGGTGTATACAAAATGTCGCCACTGAAACAAACAACGTCAAGGATTATATAATAGACATTTTCGTGACAGAGCAGTTTGCGGTATGAATAATTTTGTTACCATAACATTTTCGCGACAATAGGTAAATTACAGGAGTACACACCAACGTCATCACTGTTACATACCACAACATACTATAAAGACAGGTTAGCATCGATATGTATTGCTCTTGTTAAATGTGTTTATTAAAATGTTTACCAATTTAATTTAAACTAAATTGAAACAATTTAATTAAAAGATTTGCGATTGTACTGCATGTCGGAATGTTTAGTTTTTTCTTGTATCAATTTTGCTTTAACACTTTACTTTAAAAGCAGGGATATATTATTAAATAGTAACATCAACATCTATTGGCCTATTAATTTTATTCTATTTCAGTCATAATGGCATTCATTCTAAGAAAAGGTACGCAAAAATGAGTATAATACGAATACGTGAAATAAAAAATTAAATACATATTTACGCCTCGTTCAACTCGGTGTCGGCTAAAATTTAAATATCTTCCTAGTACCTACTTATTGTTATGGGAAAATATGTAATGAGTGCTGTAAATTAGTTTTTATAGTAGTATACAATTAATGAGCACACACCGCACAGCTATAAAGTTGGCAGTTCAATTTGTTTCAAAGCTAGTCATTTTGTTGCTATTGCAACCAATTTTGTTAGTTTTTAATAGTATCATATTATTTTTTGGTCTTATTTGGATCAACTCTTTTCTTGTATAAAATGTGTAGCATAAGCATGGAGTTGCATTGAAAACATTTGAAAAATCAATCTCTATTTCTGTAAAAATGCAGAAATTCGAATTCAACAGCTACCGCATCTACCGTCAACTTGTCAATGTGACATATGTCAGA
Organism: Monochamus saltuarius; assembly: GCA_025584915.1. Classification (NCBI taxonomy): domain Eukaryota; kingdom Metazoa; phylum Arthropoda; class Insecta; order Coleoptera; family Cerambycidae; genus Monochamus; species Monochamus saltuarius. Next base: position 48,175,964 of record CM046725.1, read on the forward strand.
AAAAACGCAATAACTGTTGATAGTTAAAAATTAATTCCTACCTAATTTTTACTTCATTTAACTGTTTCTTGATACTATTAAGTGTGCCACGGATGCATAGTGTGTCAAAAATTCATAGGAAAATATTCTTATTCTATCTATGGACGACATTTAGAGCACCAAAACTGTTAATTAATTTAGAAGTTACAGTGTGTGGTAGTAAAAAATAAATTAAACAAATTAGCCATTGTACAGGTTCACTCGAGTCCCTGAAATCTTTTTCGGATTCAATCCAAAAAATTTGTCCAGAGAAACTGTATTTTAGGTTTAACTAATTCGATGAAAGTTTACAATTAGAAGAATCAGTGGCGTAAATATGATAAACGTTTAACTTGTTTCACTCTGTAGTTTTTTCGACAGTGAAAATTCAATTTTATGCCGTATTATGAATTATATCGTTTCCTTACTTGTAAAACCGACAACTGCCATCTTGAGTATTTTTACGGACATAAGTATGCAATTGAATAAAGTTATCCCGACATACTAGTGAATCTCTTCCAATTCTATACTAAGTACTATGTCTTATTTTTGCCCGAATAAATCAATGAAAAACTTTCAAGTCCTGTAATAATACAAAATATTTAAAAATTGTCTTGCGCGATAATTTGTACACATTCAAGGAATCCGCAAATATTTTTTCAGAATTTTTGGACACATTTTTCGAATTTCTCCGTAATTCTGAAAAGGTCAGAAAGGTTTCATAAATGATTTTGGGAATAAAATTTTTTGACAATAGTGGCCATTTTGGATACAATAGTTCCTTGTTAATGAGAAATGATAGATTTTCCCTGGAACTGTTCGGATGGAAATGTATGATAGTGAAAATTTCTCTCCAAAATCAGTGGACAGTCTTGTAGGGCTTTCCAAGACGAGGATTTCCCCATAAAAGAGTCCAGCAAAATCTCAATCTCGTGTTCTGTAGGGTAATTTTTGTGCAAAAAATCTAGTTTTTTCGCGAAAATTGAGAAAGAGGGATCGATAGGTAATTTTATGACGAACATTTAAAAAAAATCAACGCAAACGGCCCAACCCTAAGGGGTTTATAGTAATTTGCGCTTTGCGCCACTGTGCGTCGCCGTGCTGCTAGAAATAACAAATAAAACCGGAGTGTTTGAGCGTTTGCAAAGTTTTCAGGGATCCTGAAATATAACTATTTGTGAAATATTTTATTTTAGATAGTTTATGGAAAATCTGATGCCCTATTTTTTTCTTTAATCTGTTTGCTGCACTAAAATGTACTATTCTTATTTAAAAACTTGGAGAAGTCCGGTAAGTAAAGTTCTTTGCACCTCGAAAAAGGAGTGATGTGACACCGAGTCCAAGAAATATTTTGGAAACCAATGATTGGATTCGCTTCTTTAACTGCTCGACATTTGAAAACTGCTAAAGACGTGGATCTATCATGTAATTTGTGACTATTTAAACTATACCCAACCGCCAAAAGATTCAACCATTCTAGCAACAGCAGTAGATAGGTAGTCTATGGGCGTATTCAGACGAGATCAGCCGCTGAGTAAGAATTCAGCTAAATGCGTGCATTTGATTGGCCTGGATTTCTCATCTGCTCAGCGGCTGACCTCGTCTGAATACGCCCAATTATTATAAGTGATGCGTATCCGGCCAGGTCGCAACGTATCAGATCTATGTTTTTCGTTCTTTCTTTTACTACGAGATTTTTTCTGTATCTTAAGAAAATAAATACATAGATATGTCTATTCACCATATTAGGAGATTCAGAAGAGTCAAATAACATTTCAAGATCAAATCGAGCTGAAGCACAATTGGATAATATTCACAATAATTACATTCCAATTGTGGATGCTATAAAATACGCTAGAAAAATCACTGCAAATAGTAGATGACATACAAAGAGTAGGTACTATATGCCTTAGAGAAAAGTGTTTGCGTCAGAGACAAATGTGACAATGTGTTAAGAAAAAAATCCAGATTTCTCCAGATTAAGACATCTATATAGCAATAGCCCTCCCACGGATTCATTAAGTGTTTTTAGAAATTACTTCAAATATGCACCTATAACGTCATTAGATGTCGAACAATCGCTTTCGTCATCCAAAAATATTTTTTCTCCGTTGCGGCATAGCATAAAGAATCTACTGTGGAAACGTATGTAATGTTCCAGATATTTGCCAGAGCTCATGCCGATTTTTATTATGGAAGCATCCAGAATAAAATAAATCAAAATTGCGTTTATAATAAAATTATTTAATCCACGCGCGGCCGGCCCTACTTTTATACTGAAATGTCGAGTCTTACTAGTTATGAACAACCGGCTTTGCCAAATGAATATTAGTGTTAATATTATTAATTTAATAACAGAATGAATGAGGAATGAAAGAAACTACTGCAATATAAACATATTTGAAATAACTACTACTACCGAGCTTCATAACACAAGCTAAGTACATGTTATTCCAATATATGAAATTAGTCTTTCTACGTATTTCTCTGCAATTTTTATTATACTGACCAAAAAGTACACTCATTTCAAACCTCTTTCAATTGTTAGTTTCTTTGATGTTTCTCTTATAACAACGTTTACAAATACACGGAATTCCAGTTCTCTCAATTATTTTAAGTATATAATAGAACTTCAATATCAGATATTGAAATACATGAAATGTTTCCATACCTCACTTTCGTATTAGTATGTAAAGAAGATTTGAATAATACCTGAGTGATCGAAGATTCATCAAGTAATTCAGTGTTGGACTGGCATGGTAGTAGCCCCCCAGCGACTTTGAATAATTTTGGGGCCCCCTCACCACCAAGCATTTGAAATTAAAAAAAAAAATGTATCAAATTTTATTTAAATAACTGGAATTAACCCATTTAATCCTATGATTTTTTTTTTTGAAAAAAAAAAGAAAAAAGAATATAGGTATAATTCTTACCGGAAATATGTTAAAATGCTAATATAAATTGTTATTAAACAAAACTAACGTATCTGGAATTAAGGGAGGGTAGCAAAAAGGCTACAGCACTTAGGCCCCATTGGGCCCCTTGTACCTCCTCCCATTAGGAGATCAGTCCACCTGAGCCGCCAGCCAACCTAATAAGGAGAAAAAGATGGTGACGTTGCTCAGGGGGATCTCTCTAGTGTAGGCCATAGAAGGCCATCGCTCTCCCAACACGGACTCTCTTATTGACGAGATGGCAGTGCACTCACAGAGTGCATGGAGTCTTGTCTCGTCTTCCTGTTCGCAACCCCTACAAAGAGGTGTATCACACTTCCTCATGTAATAGAGGTGCTTTCTTAGCCAGCAATGTCCAGTTTAAATACCTGTCACCAGACGAAGGTTTGTCCTAGACATAGCCAGGTAATTTTTGGCTGTATTCTTGCAGGGGTACTCTAGGAACTCCTTACAAAAATGACAGCCATTTGTTTCATCCCACCCAAACTAAAGTAAGTATATTTTTAGAAAAAAAAAAACACTCGAATACCTGAGTGGCGTCATATTTCATACATATCCGATGTACTCTTGACATACGTCGCATCGGAGTTGTTTGTCTAATTTTTTTGGGAAATGACCACATAAATAAGTAAATTTCTGAAAATATGTTAAGTGCTACTTCTCCTTGAAAATCTAACAGAACTAATTCTTTTTTATCAACTGACATTTGTAAATTCCAAGAGTTGACAAGAGTGGCATTTATCATATGGGTAAATAGGGACCACCACCATTTTTTACATATATGTTCAGTGAAGTTATTGACAGACTGATTAAAAAGGTCGGCAACTCCCACTAGGCATTATATGTAGGGAGAAGTTTTGGTTGAGGTACATCGATTTTCTCTTTGGTAGCAGGACACCAGCGTTCCACTTTTGAAAACTCGATAAAATCAAAATTGCATGACATGGTGACAGCACTGTTGTACAAAAAGTAGCAAGCTTGTTTTTCCAAAGCGATAATCAATAAATATCCTCCAACCTTTCTTTTTCATTGCAATGGAATATTTTTCTTGCTCAGTGGGAATAACAACTATGTCAGCATTTTCAAAATAACTCATGATCCTTGGTTCTAAGGGCAAAGCTGAGACAATTTGGTCACCAAGGACTGCGCCGCAATAGGTATCGAAATTGTAGCAGTAACCAGAGGAGCTACAAAACAACAATATCTACCCACCATGTTTACTGCATTAAAAATTTCCTACAATTCCTATCATTGAAGTCATATGTATGACCTCTGATACTAAACTTACAGGAGGTCACCTGAAGAAGCAATCCTAAAAATACAGATATAGATCAGATCTCACCTATTGTGATTGAATTTTAGATATTTATAGAGTGTCTTCATTAAATCAGGTTAGTAAATTTAGCTAGATTATTTTTTTTTAGATAATTATTGAATAGAGCTTTGTCTGTGGAATTGTTCATTAGCATACCAAGATGTTTGGTATCAGAGGGCATACATATGACTTCATTGATAGGAATTGTAGGAAATTTGATTTATATTAGCTTAAAATACATTTTTAATACAGTAAAAAAACAACTTATGCGGCAAAATTAAGGCATTCATATTCTGGACACCCTGGCTAGCAAAGTAGTTCGATAAATTCAGAGTAATAAGAGTTTTATATTCTGTTATTGTTTTATAGTTGTATCTATAATACTAAATTGTTGCATGTGGCACATGAGACTATTTTGCGTTCAAAAACTGAATTGTTTTTTAAAGTTGTTGCAAGAACGTTCTTAGAGCATAATTTAGAGAACATTTATAAGATAACTGCTAATGTAGCCCTATAAGTGTGTACTATAACAAAATTTTACAGCAACGGTGTTTATAGAATTATACCATCTCATGTGACACTCTTATAAAATTATTCCGTAATGTCGCTTATAGTTTAATAATTATAAAACTATTGTGTAAGGGGTTGATACGTTACAATTCTGCTTTGGAAAACAAATTACAAATAAGGAAGCTGCTGTCGAACTTAAGAGAAAAAGTTCTTTAAAGTATTTATAGAAAATAATAATACAGTTGTTATAAAATCATTATAGAGTAAATAAGTAACAAAAACGTTTTAGTCTCATAAAAAAACGCTATAGAACTACCATTTATATATGTAAGTTTCCCATACCCCCATCTGACAAGACCTGCCTGTAAAAGTACGAAATATTTTGATCAAAGTGCAATGGGGAAATTTGTATAAGATAGTCGTGACTTGTAGAAATCATTATCTGCTTGCAGAAAGAAAATTTCATTACGATAGATAAGATTAATTTAGTAACATGTTTAATTTAGACGTTAAATAATTTTATTAGTTTTATTAAATAAGATTGAAATAATTGAAATTACCACAATGAAATGTGACAACACTGTGGATATTAAGTGCCATAGATCTGTTATAGTAGTTGCTTACGAAGCATATTATTTACTCTATAATAATTGCCATCAACACAAAAATGTCATATTAGTGAGAATCCATTGGAAGCTAAAGCCTCTATTTGTGTCGTCTTATTGTGAAGAAAGAAAAAAATCTTAATTAAAAATATATACAATATAAATAGTGAAATGATGAATAATATGGATATACTTACTTTCTGACTGTTTTATATACAGTTGGTTGTTGAACTCATCAACTTAGAAAATATTTTTTTTTTTAAATTTCCAGCATCATAAGAAATATAAGGTTAACTGAGGGCGCGTCAAAAAATTACCATTATGTACCACACAATTCACGATAAAACTTGTTTCGAATTAAAATGTACTTACTGCTCCCTAATGGACAAACCAACTAAGCAATTCGTAATGATGTGAGTACCTACTTCTGTGCAGGCTCATTAGGTCCATCTTATTGGTTCTTATTGACCCATCCATATTAGTTCTAACATGTGCGATACAGAAACATTTTGTTTTTAAAAGGTACAAGTAAACGATTTTAAAGATCTCCAAATAGAACACCATGCAACACAAAAATTGTATAACAATATGCTATAGAATTCTTATGAGATTGCTTTGAAACTGTGTTATAAAAATTCTTTAAGACCTGTGAAAACGTTCATTCAACAATTCTATAAGTATTTCCTGCATACCTTAACATCTTAAAGAACTAAACAGTTCTATAAATCGGTGCCCATTTTTATGGTATAAGTGTTGTAAAAACGTTTTGAAAATGTTCTTAGAACAAACATTGCTCTATAAAATTTACTATGGAATCGTTCTTACGATTTTTATAAAACAGAACATTGTTAGCTGGGTTTGTGCCATGTATCACATCCGTTTCTTAGTTCCGTAAATTTCTTTCTAGAAAAACAGAATTTTACCGGTGTTTATTTTCCATAAAGTAATATGACATGACTTCGCATGGTTATAATGAAGATCGTGTGCAATTACGACTCAAGGACGTTCACTTAAAATGTTATTACAACTCATTACATTACGGTGGATTTTATGGTTTTAAATAGCTGTGTTATATAATAGTCTTGATGTAATGTTAAAAAATCATTGTGGACATTGAGACATATTTCTATGCGACAAAAATAGGACCTATTTGTTTATTCTACACGGAAGTTTTCTATTTATCCCCCGACAGATATAATTCCAGGTACTTACAAAAAATCTATTCTCTGTATGCTTTTGGTAGAGATACGTTCTGTCGAATTATGTGACCATTATTTTATTTCTCACAGAATGACTGATGTGTAACGAAACTAATGATCAGTGGCAGCCTTGAAATCTACTTATAATTGTTGGCAGTGGCAATAAATTCTAATTTTAGGTGCAGGCTGCTAAGTGTAACATAAAAAACATGCATTTTCTTTTACCAATTTTTTATTGGACTGACAATATAAAGTGCGACTGTTTCAAAAGAACAATATGTGCTAAATGTATTTATTTTAAATATAAACTGCAAATACGACGAATTATTAATCGACTAACGTAACAAATCAAATCTTGTTGTTTTATGAAATTGCTTTATGTAAAACATGTAAATAAAATTTCCGCTTGGCTGCATATTCAGGTAAATAACTTTTTTTAGAATTGTGTTATTAGGTTTCCAATCCATAATAAAGTTATTGTAACAATAACCAAAGAAATCCAAGTGAAATTGAGAAAGATTTTTTTGTGAAAGGAAACACGACAATTTTTTTAACTGTGGCGCAAGATGATATTTCCAAGTCAGAAATTGTAAATCCTGTTAAAATTGTAAAGACATTAGTAATTTGATATATACCTAATAGCAATAACTTTATATCGTTTTAATTAGCACTTCATATTTTATACTTAGTAACAATGATATCTACCGGTAAATATAAATGCAATGCTTTCATATAAATATGTACCATGCAAGTAATATGTTGCAGTTAACAAATATTTTTAATTTTAAACGTTGACGGTCACTGCACAATACCTAATAAACAATACAAATATCAAATTGCATTTGTCATTATATTTTGGATAAGTCTACGGAAAAATCAATATACTTCCACTATAACAAAAAGTTACTGTATAAGTGTGTTAATAATTTTACGTACTACGGGGTTTTTATATATTTTGCACAAAATTTGTTAAAACTACTAGATATATTAAATTTATGTAATGTTAATCAACAGTGTGTTAAAAATACACCATTTTGTGTTAACTTAACACACCTCTGTGTTGTATATCTCTACTCCATATAACTGGTTGGGCACAACTGCATCATATCAGCTGTTTCAGCACACATCACTACGCCATGTTGGCCGTGCCGTGTTGTTGTGTTCAGTTATTTAAATTGGGGTTTGATTGAGGTAGTACGTATATGCACTACAACTACTCGGTACCTACTAATTTTGTTAAAAAGCTTGGCTGTTGCTCATTTGACCTGGATTATATATTTTGAATAAAATCATAAAAAGTAAATTGCCTTTTATTTTACTATTACTGTAACACCATACTTCAGTAAAGACTAGATATATATTATACAATAAAATAAACATGTTAAGGTGGAAAGTCTACACCTTAAATGGTACAAAAATACTGAAATGTGTGATAATTATACATACCATTTCTTATATTAACACAGAGGATTGTGTTAAACCTGTAGAGACAGAGATGTGACAAAATGTGTATAATTTTTTTTATAGTGTAGTATCAAAATATTGAAATTACCATGCAAAAAATATTAACAATTTCAAATGAGTTATATGGGGCTGGAATAATACTAATCAGAATTCATTTTGCTGTTAAAGCTTATATACAATTTCTCAATTCTTAACAATATCAGAATAATAAACGACTTATAAAAATGAGTTTTATAATCATTCCATTACATACTGTACTCAGTGTAAGTAATAACTGAATGATATCCAACGCAATTTTATAAAATTTTATTTTTACTATAATTTTAAATTCATATAGTAATTAGTAAATAACACCGAAAAAGTTTAAACGATCTTCAAGGGCTTTGCAAAGCTCTATCTATTCCATGACCTTAATGTAATTATTTAGTGCTTTTCAAACTGCCGCTATAAGTTAGGTGAGCCCAACGACCATCACATTAATCCATTTCTAAGAAATATTTGATGCAAACAAATATTTAACTAATATTTCTTACTAAGGAGCAGACATATTTATTTTGCTAAAACACACACTAATCGCACTGTTAATCAAACTTGACTTCGAAAATAGCATTCTCACGATTCCCAATCAACTGAACGATAAACTGCATAATTTTCAAATACCGAAATATGAAAACGCCTATTTTTTAAGTAAGTAGCTGAAAAGAACGTATTAAGGTAAAACCAGGATCGGGCATAGATTTGGCCGCAAGCAGAAAACGATGCACTACGCTATAGATACAATGAATAGGTATGGACAATGAAAAACCCGGGACCTGTATCGCCATCGGCGATTCCGATATTTGTAAAAGAGGAACTTCAGAATACAACTGCTGTGTGGACTAATGCTTCAACCAGCATTGAATATTAAATCACACCTGAAAAACCTATAACAAAACCGACACTGTTAGAGCGTCAGCGGTGAAGAGCTAAAGTCACAAAGTTCATTCTTTCAATTATCTTCGGCCAGCAATTTTTTTAATTTATATTTACAACCGGTATATATTTATATTTTCTACAAAATTCTTCATGCGAAGGAACTTGTTCGGTGACGGAATTAAATTTGCATTTTTATAACAAATGCCCAACCGTAGGAATCAGCACAACATCGGATAGGCTGTAAATCGACTTACTTGGTACAGCTAAAATGTTAACAGTTCAAATTTCCGTTTAATACGTTACCAGCGGAATAAGTCGGACAGCATTCGGATTCGTTTTCCTATGCAGGCGAGTCCACCGTCAAGCTGCATGTGAAACAGATGCACGCGGCCCGACTCCCATCTTCATCCATCAGTCATCATTTTCGCTTGGTAGACGTTAGTGAATTTTTGGTGGTATGTTTGTGTCGTCAGTGCAGTTTATAATTATTAATTAAATTTGCTATTTGTCTAAATAAAAATGCAATTCATGTTAGATAAAGTAAAGTAATGACAGATCGCGGTAGTCCTCTGCTCACCAGAGCCGTGGAAAAATTTATAAAGACATTTTAATAGACATGTGCGTCTGTTATTCGGTAATTCGATAATGGATTTGATTCTGATTCATAGGTATTCATAATCAAATTCGAATTGCATTATTTGGGAATATCAACGTACAAGCTCAACTTGATTGTATTTTCAAGAACAAATAACGAAAAGGTGATAAAAATAGGTAGGTATGTTTATCCAGAATGATTTACTGCATCAAATTTTGCGGAGCCTTTGAGCCTCATGATGAATGAATTTTACGTCAGAACTCGACAAAACACTTAAAAATATACAAAATGCATACATTTTAGATTGCCAACAAGAACTTTGTCATTAGAAAAAATCTATCACTTCAGTACTGAAATTGCTGTTATTTTACATGCATTTGATCCTGACTGGCAACACTGCTAGACTTCAATATAGCTTCAATATTCGAACGCGTCATCAGAAAATGTGTAGCCTTCCATGAGAATCGTGTTACCGAGTGTTTGGGGTGATTTGTTTATCTTTTAAAATGTCGACTCAAATTTTTTTTCGGGTTTCTGCTTTTATTGGGCCTTCCAAATACGTGGTTAAAATTAATAACATTATGGATGAATCACTCTGAATGTACAGGATGTTACATAAAATACTAAAATTTATTAAAAGCGATAACAACTTTTGTCATTGAAGTAGGTATAATTTGATTTTGTGGAGATTATTTTGACACTTATTTTAGAATTTATTAATAACCACTCAACAATAAATTTATAAATACTACTGACAATTACTACACAATGTACGAAAGTACTATACCTTGGAAAACATGAATTCTTTGAACAATGCAATTCATTAAAGTTACTGATGGTTGAAGACAGAGTAAACAAACAAGAACTCGTATGCATCCTTGTTTTGATCCGTTGCACACAGAGAATATATTGAGATAAATTACGTGATAAATTGCTGACCTGCAAGGTTAAGTTTTCGGAAACTCTGAAACTAGGTAATTTACTTTTTATCTGAAATACGTAGTTTTATTTTCTTTACAAAGTTTAATTCGGTAAAGTTTCAACAAAGTAATACACAAGGTACTTATTTACTTTGCACTTTCCGTAAAAATTATTTACAAAAAAATACGTAAAACAATTAAGTGTACACTGACAGTATATAATTTTAAGGGTATCCGTCTATAAAAATCAAATCTCAATGCTACTATAACAGCTTACTACATAAAAATAGATTACCTAGAATCTGCAATCGATTGTTAATTTTATGTTTTTAATATATGTATATGCAGGGTGTTAACGATAAGTTTGACCAAACTTCACCGACATATTCTATCGATGAAAACAATTTGGGTTTGTTATACAACAAATTTTTATTCAAAGCTTAATAAAGGAGTTACAGGGTGCTACATTTTTATTATTATTTATTTACGTCATAAAAGGTCGTTGCTAGATAACTGTAACTGTTCATAACAATAAATAGTTAAAAGTGTAACTTATTTGATTTGTAGTTTTATTATTGTAATTCGTGTGTTTATTGTCTAAAATTGATAATATAGAAAGAATGTTTAACAACCTAATTATCTCAAGACCTGTTAATGTTAGTTACAACACTTCACTGGACTTTTTTGTAAAATGTATCGGAAATTCTAAAAATATCTTAAAATTTTAGAAAAATATCACTGGCGTATGTTTTTACATTATACGTAAAATACATTATCCACCCAGTAACTGTCACTGGAGTACATAGATAAATACACTGATAAAAATTATTGTAAATTTACATGTTGTTCAATGTAAAACATACAAAATACTGTATTACAAAAATCTCCATGTAGATACCATACATTTACATCCTTCATGTAAAATTACATGATTTTTTTTAAATACATAACGTTGTAAAATTACATTTCATGTGCATATTCATAAGTAGCAAATTTCCATTACAGTTGTAACATTTCATTCTGATGTGTTATTTCACACTGTTGACCTAGGCAATAAATAACTAACAATGCATCGTGTAATATGACTAATAATAATCAGTGTATTATAATAAATATTACACGTATATCACTGAACGTAATAATTGGTTCACCGTAAAATTACTGACTCAGCGATTTACTATAATACCTAGATACTCGTACATACGTTATAGGGTAATTATTACCTACCTATGTTAATGACACTCATTTATGAGAGAAAAAGGTAAAAGTCCACTAAAAATCATTCTTTAAGACATGAGACAAACAATTTAAACCAGTATTGCGCAATGTTACACGTAATGACAAATTCTGTGCTATTAAATACAACCTTGTTATGACATATAAAACTATGTCGCTATATAATCTTCACCCATGTAGAAAATGAATCTAAAATTCCAATTTACGAAGTATTAAATATTATTATTTATGTGTATATACAACTTGACCTTTGACTTGACAAGCAATGTATGAGAGAAATTAAAGAAGAACTGAAGTAAACTGCTTCCACACACATTTCATTTTTAAGCGGCATTAAAATAATAATTAGTAGTTCGGGCTTACGCGGCGCTTGACAGAACCGGACTCAGGTTTGTAAATGATACTGCAAGAAACAACTACTCCGCGGACTAATGCCCTGACCGGCATTGAATTACTCCTGCAGTATCTGTGTGAACAGCTAATAACCCTTGTCGAGCCGCTTAGGACGACCAGGTAGTAAGCAGACCACTTATATCTCACCTGCATTCAGTTTATGTGTCAACATACATATGAAGGAACAGCCAGTTCAATTGTCGGTCATCTCACCTATGGCATACTGATGAGGGCTAACAAGCCCGAAACCGGTATATGTCTGGTGGTGTGTCCGACAAGGGTACTTGGCTGTTCACACAGAGACTGCAGGAGTAATTCAATGCCGGTCGGGGCATTTGTCCGCGGAGTAGTTGTTTTCTGCAGTATCATTTACAGATTTAATGGCCCGTCGCCCAAGGCGAGAGGTCTGCGTTAAGTACCTGCTGCAATGTAGGTCGCTTCCTGTAAGTCGAGCCGCTTAGGCCGAGCAGGAAGTAAGCAGACGGACTCAGGTTACTAATAAAAATATGAACAAGTTCACAGGAAAACATTTTTCAACGCAATATTAATACTAAATAGTAACTTTACATATTAAAGTTAGGAAAATACGAAATAATAGAGAAAATATTAAGTTTCGAATTCAGGCAAACTTTAATGACATCGGTTATGACTAAAACATATCATTACAAGCTTTCTTAAGATTTAAATTATCCGTAATGTTTTTGCTTATTTATTTGCTGTAAACTAGGGATGGGCAAAGCAGTCTGATCTCAACTTTCATTTAACGGTTATTTTAACCGATGACTACTTATTAATATTGTCTAAAGGTTTTTTAATAACTCGAGTCACTGTTTTGTTGTAATTGAATATGTCGCCATTTTCTGTAGTAGGCAAATCATCGGTAACAGGCGAGAACAGGTATAACTGAAGAAATTAGTTTTTCTTGTAAACAGTTGAACTAATGTGAGCGTTGCCAAAACAAGTCTGTTTGGGCTGACTTGAAATTATGATACACAACAAAACAATAATCAAAACACACACCCACAAAATAATAAAGACATCATGACGTTCCTACATTTCTTTTCAGAGGTATACCATTTTCATTTCAAGCTTTTATTCAAATAATTTTTCTTGCCTTTGTAATGGTTTAAGTGTAACTGGAATTCTTCATTTGCTACATCAATCGCCAATTTATATCAGCCTCGCAAAAACAATAATAGGTAAATAGTGCTCTAATTTTCTTTTATTTTAATCCCAATTATTTATTAAAGTAGCCTTTGGAAAACAAGTGAGGTAACTTGCAATTATATAAATGTAATTTTATTACTGACTTAATAAAAAATATTGAATAAATGAGCAATAATAAGAAACGTAACAAAAAAATTAACTACATCAATTAAGAAAAAAAAAAAAATAACTTTAATAGATGTGCATCATTAGTATATACGCATGGATTGTGCCGCTTTCTTATTTCGGATGAAGTTACTTTTTCAAGATCAATTTCCTTTCTACTTGAACTACAGATGCCTACAATAGAATATCAGTCTATAATTTAAGAAATTAACTTCATCCAAAATGGGAAAGCTCTATAATCTATGTATAGATAGATATCAGTATACAGAGTGTCCGGAATATGAGTGCCGTAATTTTAAGAGCTTATATATCTGACCAAAAGCAATAAAAAAAACTCTGATGAAAAAAATGTCTAAAACGAATAGTTTGTCTAAAAAACATTTCAAAAATAAAAATACAACTGCAATAATATGCAAAACTATGTTACTAAATTACAAACTAAGGACAGTTAAGATTAAATAAAAGCGTCTGTAACGAAATTTGTTCGTAATTTAATTTTTGGATCAGTATTCATGAAATAAACAATTGAAGTTTCCGAAAAACTCGTTAAAACTGTAATTTACTATAACGTTTGACAACGCAGCAGTGTCAGGCTGTTGCTGATAAACTAAAAGTAATATTAGTCATAGTGATGCGTATAGCTAATATGTTTCATTTTTCTCTAGTTATTCTGTGATGCTTGTGGGTGTATATAAACAAAAATGCAACAATTTATAGTAACCATAACCTGCTGCATTACATGTTATACCGATGGTAAGGTGTATTTCTTTGTAATTATTTTCTATAAATACATGATGATGAGAAAAAAACTGTTATGTCAAACATGTTTTGTTTAGTACAAGTTATCATATGGCAAAATTAAGGCATTCATATTCCGTACACCCTGTAAATCCATCTATTAAAGCAAATTCCTCAGTTTTAAGTTTTCTTCAATGATGTAGTTATTGTTTTACAGGATTTATTATTGCTTGTTTATGGAATACATTTTTGTTATATACAGTATGCGCCAAAAGTATGGAATAAATTCAATAAAAACGAAACAATTATTTTTTGGGAAAAATCCTCAAACAGGTCGATTTTTAATTTAAAAAATACATATTTTAGCGTAAAATGCGATTTTCAAATGTCATTTGTTTTCGAGTAATGACGTCATCGATTCTTTTTTAAACGGCAACACCATATTTTTTTTCTTGATTCAATCGTCATTTACTTGAAAACTTTCCTATGTAAGAGGGCAAAATTTTAGTACTGTCTGATAGAGAATTAAACGATCTTTCAGAATCAAGGAAAAAAATATGGTGTTGCCATTTAAAAAAAATCGATAACGTCATTACTCGAAAACAAATGACATTTGAAAATCGCATTTTACGCTAAAATATGTATTTTTTAAATTAAAAATTGACCTGTTTGAGGATTTTTCCCAAAAAATAATTGTTTCGTTTTTATTGAATTTATTCCATACTTTTGGCGCATACTGTATAATTAAGACTAACATAAAAGAAAATTAAAACCTACTACTTCTACAGACAATTTCTCTGTATCTGTTGAACCGTTAAATATATAATAATTAAATTATAATACTCGGATATTTTACAGATAACATTAACAAAAATATAAGCAAAAAACGTCATGTAAAAATTATTTATTTAGAATTTTCCTATATAACTGGCAATTAGCAAATTTAAAGGATATAATAAATTATATTCCCATATAATATTATATGGGAATTTTCGGCATATGTGTTCAAACTAATATCTGAACATTCTTTTAAAGGCACCGTATTCTTAAAATGGTGTTTTCTACAAATACAAATAATTTTGGACATTTAAGAGCTGCATAATATAGAGCTTGGCAAATAACAGCAATGTTATCTCACGCCACATGCGAATATTCAAATGTATGGAAGCAAAACGAATATATAACGACAAAAAGCGGTCCAACCAACAAATTTTTAAGTACAGAAATTTTTCAAAATACGTATTTCTTTAAATTTAACTTGTTATAACATAAACTTACCTACATAGTTCTGCATATAACACTTTTGATTATAAGCATGTGAAAATAATTGTTAAACTGTAGGGCTAGAATAGCAAAATAACGTGTTTTTAAAAGTTATCATTTGAGGAGAATTTAAATAGTAAAAGTGGGTAAACAAAACATCAAGAATTTTATTTTTGATATTACTTTTGTACGTACGTTGTATCTAAAAACACCACAAATTTGATTATTTTACGGCGAGAAATACGGCAACCTTAAAACGTGATGAAAAAGTATTCCAAGGTACTGGTTAACCACCAAAAAATCTATCACTGCTTCTGTAGCTTTTAATTGACTAAATACCGTAGACTGATTTGAGTTAGGTTATTTACCGTAATCCAACTGTCGCATGAATGTTTTAAGGAGCCAATTTTATTTTATTTATTTTATAATATACAGTGTGGAAGAAAAGTATGGAATAAATTCTTTATTTCTAAAACAACAAAGTTTTATGAAATTTCCTCGACCCGTCGATTTTGCTTTTTAAAAAGAGTATTTTTTCTATACCAACGCATTTCCGACGTTCATTTGTTTTTGCGTGATGACGTCATCGCATATTTTTTTAAATAGAACCCCTATATATTTCCATCGGATTCTTGCAGAGCTTAACTTGCTGAATTCAAATATATATAATTTCAACACTTCTTTTCAACACATTCCGAGAAAAAAATAATAACCGATCCAATAAACGCTGCAGTTCACAGATGTCAATTTTGATTTTGTTTAGCTGCCAAAAACAGTTTCGGAGGTGACTTGATTTAATTTGTTGTTTTTGCTATCAAAAGATGTAATATTCTAACATGCAATCTAATAAAACAAAATAATAAATTAGGGTGTCAAATACGATTTAGGCAACCAGAATTTAATTATTAATTAATTAATTAGTTACTTATTGTTAAATTGTGTTAAAAATGAAGAGTCCTTATTTTGTGATACTGCTGATGAATTCACTATATCCATTTTACTCTCAACCAGCCCATCACAGACACAAATGGGAATATTCACATTTTTTTCAAGCCAATTTTATTGGATCGGTTATCATTTATTTTTTCGGAAAGTTGAAGGAATAAAGTGTTGACATTATACATTTTTGAAATCAGCAAGTTATGCTCTACAAGAATCCGATGGAAAAATATAGGGGTTCCATTTAAAAAAATATCCGATGACATCATCACGCGAAAACAAATAAACGTCGGAAATGCGTTGGTATAGAAAAATGACTCTTTTTAAAAAGCAAAATCGACGGGTCCGAGGAAATTTCAAGAAACTTCGTTGATTTAGAAATAATGAATTTATTCCATACTTTTCTTCCACAATGTATTTTATATATTTTTTATTTTATATAAGTATAATTTTCAATTCATAGCTGTTTATTGAAACAGTAGTAACTAAAAAATCTGAGTAAGTTAGAAAGAATATCTGTTATCCATAATTACAATCTATGAACGGCGTATAGTACCTAATAATAATAATAATAATAATAGTAATAATAATAAATAATAATAATAATAGTAATAATAATAAGTAAAACAACATGCAACATTAACTGAGTACGATACTGTTAAGTGGCACGCCCGAAGTCTGATATCGGAAGTTATTTAACATTATGAAAACAAATTCAAAATTAGCTTTACAAACTGATAGACACACTTAAACATATCTTCACATAATTAATTATTCATTGATACACCATTTTTTTCAATAGAATTAATGTTATTTTAAAAAAACAGATCTATAAATATCAGATTGGCTTCTAATGAAAGTTTTGTAAAGATCCAAAAAATCTTTTCTTAAAACAATTTTTAAATATCGTACTTCTCAGAAAGTTTTCAGCGGTGCTACTAATTACAGGAGATAAAGTATCATTTTAATATACATAAAGCGTATGTCGCGAACATCCCTACTAGTGTCTCTGTAGTAGAGTCATTAGTGTCAGTCGTTAGTCTGCCTATTGTTCAAAACTTTCTTAACGACCTTCTGTTTTTCAAGCCAAGAAAATATATCCTTAATAAGGAATACACATCACTGTTTGCTATATTTTACTTTATATACAGCAATAATTAAAATACGTCATTTATTTTCAGAGCGTAACGAAAAAGTTGGCTTGATAACAGATAGGGCAATGTAATTTTCATAGACTGCTAAAAGCGTTTGCATCAATTACTCAATTGACAACAATCTTAATAAAAATATTTTTATCTGTAACGAATCTCTATCTATTTAAATAAATAATATTCAAATCATCAGAATCTCTAACATCCACCAATATATTAACTAAACTTTCTTAGTTCGACACTTTACTGTTTAAGTAACAACAATCAAAACATTGGGCACGTGTCGAATCGCCTACAAAATACAAAATTACAGAATCAGAGAATTCTAGAATGAGAACCCAATTCATTCATTTGCATCTCGAAACCACATCATAGTTAACCTATACGGAACAAGTCTTATGAAATTTTTACAGTCTTTAGAAAATTTTCAAAAATAGTTGTCAACGCCTCAACTTTTGTTATACAATTCTAGAATAACAACGTGGTTTATCAGGACAAATCTTACAAGTAAGGTGATGGCCATTCAATCAGTTTTTTTCTACATATACATCGAATTGTGAATACTTCATTATTTTACATCCAGGCAAAAATGTGGAAGAGTAGGAACCAGACATTATTACCAGAAGACATATTATGCTCATTAGGGTTAGAAAATAGCTATTTGTACAATCAGAAAAACTAACTTTTTTAAAAATACGCCATATGCGGAAAAGATACTTTTCCTACGAGTTGCACATATATGATTTTTTAATAATATCAAAATCTTCTGCTTACAGATAAAATGGAATATGATATAGAAGAATCTTCAAAAACCGCTATTCAATCATTATTGTCGACAAAGTCCAAAGATAAATATAAAAAATAGTATTGCTTGTCTGAAGATTGAAGTCATCAAAAAGGAGCAATTGTTATTACTAAGTCAGTTCTACTAGCCTTAGTGATGGTTACTAAACAAAAATCCAGAGTATACCGGAGTTCTACACTGTGGACTCTTTGCTCATGATAAGAGCATTGGCAGTGAAAAACGATACTGACATAAAGAAATTTAGAAAATTTAATTGGTCTCCTTAAATGTAAATCGGTAGGACATAGATTCAGGAAGTCTACTGTTATTTCCAGGATTGAAATCAATTTAACACGCAAAACATTGTTGTATAAGTATGCTTTTTTCTGGATCTGCATCTAGTATTTTACGCGTTCAAGGTTCAGTTTAAGCAAAAAGTCAATCAAAATTATGCGATTTTTAAGTTGGGCAGTGTTTCAAATAAATTTTTAATTTTTTCAAATATGTAATATTTTGTTTGTACCATCTGTCCATAGTTCCTGAAACATGTTAAATTTGTAAGGATGCCATTTTTGAGTTTCAAAGGTTATGTAAACTGAGATCTTCGACAAACTTTGAGTTCAATATGTTATAGTATAAATACATAATACTTCTAAAGACGAATTTAACTAAATATATAAGTTCACGTGAAGCACATATCTATATCTAGTGGCCACTGACTACTCCATGATGGACCTGGCGGTCCCAACACCAAGCGACGTGCCATACTGCAGGTACCATTGAAAGCCCCCGACCTCTATCGCCGTCGGCTATTACGATATTGCAAAAGCATAATTTCAGTAAACAACTAGGTACTCTGCGGACTCATGCCCCGACTAGCATTGAAGTAGAGTTTGGTGATGGGACCACCAGTTTCAGCATTAAATAGCCAGTACCCACTAGCTACATCACTAGTACTAAGGTTTCTTTCTGTCGGGTTGGACAGACAGGAACGGCCAAGCCAGGGTTAGTCGTCGCTCACATAGCACACGATGTCCACGGGACGTCCATTATAGGTTCGTACGTCTTTAGGACCAATTATGATTGTCCACGGGACGTCCAAGAGAGCAGCTTTCAGTTGCGTCCTTAAAATTACGTCAATCGGACTTCCACTTTAGGTTGGTACGTTCCAGGACTAATATAGACGTCCTTGCGACATCCAACAGTGTAACTCTCAAAGGCGTCCTTCATATTACGTCCGTCGGAGGTTCATTTTACGACCACAAAAATAAAAAAATAAGATTAAAAGTGTGTTTTATCTTCTGAAAGCATTTTTCACAAAGAGTAAAAAAAACAGAATGTGAGACAAGAAAAAAGAATAAATTTCGTTTATTGATAGTGCATGCAACTGCGCGGTAATAATATAGTACTGCCTACTGTCTAATGTCAAAAGTATCATTGGCTGATAGTAATTGATCGTGTGACTGTAACTTTGTAAGAAAAGTTACAATGTAATGTATGATCTAAACTTTATAATTATCTTGTCTACGAAGTTTTCTTGTTATTGTGACTTTTAAAAGTTGGAGGACTGCTTATTTAAAGGAACATGTTTCTTTATTTATTATTAATTTATTTTTTTTATTTGAAATATAGTGACTGAATCAATAGTAGACACGTTTGTATAATAATAAATAATTTCGAGTGTTTTAAAAATATATAGTTGTCCACGCTATATTATTATTCGTCTGTATAGTGGTAGGTACCACTGTATTCTCTGTACATAGTACCTCTCTATTGTTATTAGTATTCAATATAGCAGTAATTGATCATTACTGACTTGTGATTAATGATGATTAATCACATTTCTGTCACCAAATTTAAATTATTCAATGTGACAGTATCGGGAAGGGTTAACAAAACAAAAATTCTCCGATGTTAGCAATTGCATCATCCTAACCTCCTGTGTGAAAACCAAATACTCTACCCACCATACATACTAGTTACGGCAATATTAACATTTTCCTGAATGATGGTAGAAGTTTACTAATTAAAACTTTATTTGCTTTTTTAAATTTATCAGATTAACGACGAATGTTAAGCCTGAAAGTAAGGTGTTTTGACATGTTCATGTTCATGAATGTCAAAATATTGTATACATTTTCAGTAAAAGGTTTCTAAAATATTGTCAACAGTCGTGGACAAAGTATTCTACGCATATAATAACTGTAATTCACTCGGTTGGTTGATTTAAGTATCTTTATTCGTTTACAAGAATACACAAATTAACGTTCACTACCTAGGCTGATAATATACATAGTTGTGTACTTTTGCCCAGACTGCATTTATTACTAATCAAAGGTGAAGAAGAAGCTAGTAAAAATGATCCATTCATAAACTTTGTAGGCTACCCGATATGTGGAAATTAACTTAACAAAAGATTTTCTGAAACGAGATCCGAGCGCATCAGTTGCATTTTATTATTAAAGGAATATCTAGGTAGTTTTTATCTTGCCTGTCACAGCAGAAATAACTGCAGACAAAGTGTTTGATGTTGGCCCGACCCTGATTACGATAACTTATCTGTCTCGGTCTGCCACAACGAAAATGTTCTAAAATACGACTTGTTATTTCCGGACACTAAAATGAATTAGTGAGTTCGTAATAAGCGAGTGCGAATGACGCAACGCCGACCATGTGACACATGAAATGTACACGATGTCGTTCATTATTTACCGTGTAGCGTCAGGCTTCTACGTAACTAAAGCACTTTTGTCGAGACTGTCGGGAGTCACTTTGTTCCGCGAATACAAGACTTTCGCGCTGATATTCGTGAACAGGTCGGACAGGAGCAGCATTTTCGGAAAAGATCCATTTAATACATACGAGCGTTCAAGTTCTAAGGTCTCCAATTTTTTATTTTGGAACTGAGAGCAGATAGACACCTGCGGGTTGGCTTAAAATACGTGCTGTGAATGCATGACAAAGATGGCAGCACTGTACGGTTCACAAACCCTCCAGCGATGATGGCGAGAGTGAGAAGTATTGTTGGCACTTAAAATAGCGACATATTAGTTACAAGAACAGCGAGTAATCATTCGTTTTTTCCACTTATGTGGCGCGACACCCATTGAAGACATGTGGTCAGGGCCGCGCCAACCCGGGGGGTGCAAGGG
Source organism: Monochamus saltuarius (assembly GCA_025584915.1). Lineage (NCBI taxonomy): Eukaryota > Metazoa > Arthropoda > Insecta > Coleoptera > Cerambycidae > Monochamus > Monochamus saltuarius. The sequence goes on from CM046725.1 coordinate 48,197,447, forward strand.
GTGCGTGGCACCCGGGCGCCACGATCCAGGGGGTGGCAAATAACCGTCTCTGTTAAAATATATCTCTTCCCCTTTTTTACATTTTTTGTCAGATCAGATCCCCTTACTATAAATAAGTACTTTCTAAGATCTTATTTGATTTGTTAAAGTGCGAGGTTGACGTCAACTTATTTTTGGTAATTGTATGTGCTTTGCTTTGTATCCTTTTCAAGTGGCACGCGTATAGAATCTTGTTATCTGCAACCCTCACCTCTCGTACTGATCCATGTGCTGTGAATTAGCCACTATCTATTATTTTCTACCTCAGGTAATTGACAAGATAAAAACTTTAAATTTGGGAAATAACCCTTATCATTTTATAATCTAATATCTCGAAATTGGCAAAAACTGTTATATCACTACTACTACAAATAATAGGATGTACCTAATACAATTATATTTATTGTATTTTTTGTATATTTTTATATTTCAGCGTCTTCTAATTTATTACGCCAATGCATTTTTACTCCTCGCATGCTTTGCCCGTTGAGGAATTTGCAAGAAACGTTCGAAAAATAATTTTTGAATGACAAGATACCTACTATTTTTTTACTGTTTAGGAAAGGTATTTTAAGCTAATATGTATCAAATCTCCTACAATTCCTATCAATGAAGTCATATGTATGTTCTCTGATACCAAACATCTAGGTATGCTAATGAACAATTCCACAGACAAAGCACTATTCAATAATTATCTAAAGAAATCTAAATTTGCTAACCAATATTGTTAATACCTGAAATTATATGAAAAAAGATACCTACTACTTAAATGAAAAGTCATTAATACTGATATGTGAGCATCATTCTATGTGTTCTTGGTATTTTTACACATGTATTTTATATTATAAACATATTTACTGTGTTACTTATGAAGACTATTTAAGTTCCTATTCTCAGCTCTCGCTTTTTTTAATATTGTCTGTTAAAAGTTGATATACTCGAATTCAAGAATTCAAGCGTCTTATGTCACGTCACGGCTGACGTTACACATTTGTTTTTATTGTCAAAGTAATTTTCGATATTTGGTCGCGTTAAAAACAATATTTTTTTGCAATTTAGTGCAATATATGATGCAAACTTTTAGTGTAGTATATAGTTTTATTACTATCAGTTGCAGTTTCTTAAATATTTTGATGAAAATATAATGAATTGTTCATTTGTTCCTATAACGTAAGTCGTCTGAATTCTTGTCGCGAGTATAGTAGATTTTATTGCAAATACGTCATCAGTTTAAAAGAAATCGCTAAATTCATTTTAAAGAGTGCCATCATTTTTGCAAATGATTGTATTTTGCTTACGATCACATAAAGGCCTGTATTTATTCTAAAAAAAATCGTAGTAAAGTACTAGAATACTTTGAACGCGCCCACGGCAGTCTTTAGTTATACTACTGAGGAAATGGCTTAAATATGATATCCACGGAGTAGGTGGTGGTGGGTCATAATCGTCCAAAGGGACGGCATTTTAATTTGTGGAGAGGGTGACACGGGCGGAACATTTAAAGTAAACTGTTAAAGTGCTAGGCTCATTCAAGGTCAACTTATTTTTAGCAATTTTGTGTGGTCCGAACCTTTGTCAAGTGGCACGCCTAGGTAAAGGTAAAGTGTCCTGCAGCCCTCACCTTCCGTACTCATCTATGTGCTATGAATTAGTAATTAGTCACTCTCTATTATTGAGCAATTGATAAGATAAAAACTTTTCTATCTTTCTTATCTAATATCCGAAAATTGGCAAAAACCGTTATATCATTGTATCTACTAAAACTAATGCATGTTATATAGCACAATTATTTTTATTGCTTTTTGTTTATTTTTGTATACAGATTTGGAAATTGCGGATCTTTACAGAGAAAGTAGAAATTGCCGCTTTATCCCAGGGACGGTACGAACTTTAAGAGGCATTCCCCACTACTACGGTAATCGGTTCCGTATCGCCAACGCCAATTCGCCATTGCAAATCTAACTGTCCGGTCAACTGATGCCAGTGTTGTCAGATCTCATGCATTCCGAGGAAATCTCATGCTCTCATATTTTGATTACAAAATCTCATGCTTTTTAATAGACACAAAAAGAAATAATAAAATTATTAAAATTACTCTTTGAAGTCTACCAAAACAAAGACCTAACGAGAAATAAAGGCAAAATCGAGGGCAAAATTGAATAGATAGAGGTAGGTATCTACAATATTTGGGTACTTGAAATGTCCTTTATTGTAGACTGCTCTCTTAATAATTAGCAATGAATACATAAACGGGTATGACAGTCTACGGATATGCGGTGTGTGTGCTGTATTCACGCTGTATTGCAGTGATTCTTAACTCTATTCCGTAAGGGTACCTACATTTTCTGGAAACAACAGATTTTACGACCCGTGAGTCACCCTTCGTCACGTCAACTGCGCCTCAACGTTCGCCCGGCCTAACAATAAAATAAATTAGAAAGGTTACGTGGTTAATAACTTTTAAGTAAGTACCTGTAACTACCTACTTACAATAATATTATGATAAAATAACAGAACATAATGATTTTAATGAAATAAAAATGGCATTACAAAAGTAATTAAAAATTAAGCTGTGTCAAGAGGTGTTTTTTGATAAATTAAGCCATTTCATGCTTTTTTCTCCAAACCTCATGCTTCTTTGAAATTATTCTCATGCACTGAATTTTTCCCACCTGGCAACACTGCTTGATGCCAACATGCTGTGGTCGAAGTATGCGTGTAGCATGACACAAATACACGCAAGCGGCAAAATACAATTCACCATCAAGATCCTCACTTTCCAAATCTGTATTTGAATGCCTTAGTCTGCCTGTGAACTCTTGCTCCTAGCATGCTACCGATGAATCGCTCTCTCCGGTTGGGTATAGTTGTACACCAAATACGCTCAGACGCCGGTCTAAATATATTATAATATTGCTGTGTCCATTTAAAAATTATAAATAGTTGAATGACCTAGCAAACCTATAAACAGAGTCTATCGTCGGGTTTCAAAATAGTAGAAAGTAACTTATTTTATTAACACGCTCATAACTTATATCAGAAATAAAGGCGAAATACGTAGCGGAGCGTATATACTTCGTATACAATTGTGTGTTCCGCATACCTAGCAGACCATACCCGATGAATGTTTGACTTCTACTGGCAACAGTGGCAACGACGCCGTGGCGTGCGTTCATTTGCATTCATCTCTACCATCTCAACGATCAGTGACGTAGGCGCAAGGACAGTTCGAGTACCTATATCTTTCTGCTCAAGAATGGAGGATAATTTAAGCTCTACAGCGTGTGCCCAAAATCTTAAACGCCCTAATATAGCAAATGAAGGATACCGGATGATAAAAAACGTGTATTGAAGAGATTAGGTGCGAGACGAAAGAATAGGTGGAAGTGATACGGTTGAAATATGTAGTTAACAAGTGGATATCGTGTAATGAGTGGCAAAGAAGATAACAACGGAAAATAGTGGAGGCTCGTGGAAAATTTGAATTAAATATCCAGAAAGGCGCTTTTGCGAATTATACGTAACATAAATTTCCATTTTATTAAACGAAATAACAGTATCCTGATAGAAAAAGAACGAAATAGTGATATGGCGAAGAAGACAAACTAACAGTAGAAGATCGAAATCTGAATCGATTAATATATTACACTGACGAAACATATTAAATGAAAGTGATACGATCATAAAAGTGTGGCACGATTGCAATATCCACAACAAACGGCAAGCATTTCTTGAGAAATTTTCGACTGGAGGAAATCTTCTTGGAAATAACAGGGCTTAATAATAACGCATATTAGAAGTAAAGCCAGATTTTTGAGATTGGACTTACTTGTTTTTGAATTAAGCCGAACAGAACACTATAATTAGGATATAGATGGCAAAAATGGTTTGAATCTGTTTTGCCACATATGGAACCTGGTGCTGTAGTTGTAATGGATATCTTATCCGATGCCACCTGTTAATGTGTTGACCGTTATAGTGACTGACAGTGATAGTGACCGATAGTGTATAGTGCGTATAAGTATTAAAGTGTGATATCCGCGTGAAATGCGCATCAGGTAGATATAAGTGGGTGGTGGTGGCACATTATACAACTGTCGAAAGGATGACTTTTGTAAGTTTATAATTTTTTAACGTAAACTATTAAAGTGCTAGGTTTACACAACGCTAACGTATTTTTGGTAATTTTGTGTTCTTTGAACCCTTCTCAAGTCGTACGTGTATGGAATATTGTCTTTGTACCCATCTGAGTACTGTAAATTAGTCGCTCACTACTATTTTGAACAGTTCTGCAATTTATCAATAATTGGAAAATATTTCGTTTATCGGTTATTTCGTGTTTATGTACCTAAGTAATAAAATAATATGAAAGAAAGTTTCATGTTTAGTTTACTTTTTATTAAGATTTATATTATTTTATTGAACAACCTTTGTACAGTAAATACAGAAAATATTTTACCATTTACAGAAAAGTGACAACCATTAAAATTTTTAGAACTGTTATATGATAAATACATTTATAATAGCTTGATATGTTAATACACAATCAATAATACAGAATTACAATAATAAATAAAACTTTGTATTTTTGGAAATGGACTTTTTATACCCGTTGATATAAATTAAATGTAATACCTATTAGAAGAATTTGTTGTTTTTTTAAATAAATGTTGATAAATACAGTGTAAGTATACTACTTTATTGCGGATATAAAAAAATATTTAAATTAGATATAAAAATATTATTATAATTTCTTATTTTAAACTTAAGTCAATGTATTATTATTAGTGTAATAATATTTTTAGGTACCTACAACCCTACTTTGGTAATAACTATAAAGGAATAGTCGATTTTAATAAACGTTTAGTTAACGCTTTCAGACAAATATTCAACTCTCCATTGCTGAAACTTTAAAAATGCACATATATTTAATTTATTTTATGAGGCATTAAGCGTTTCACTAAAATGATCTTGTTAGTTGAAATCCATTAATTTCAAATTGGTTAATATATCTATTAAAAACGTATTATTTTACAAGATCCTTGGGGAATCAAATAAAGCGAATATTATCCTGCGTATTAGATTTAAAACCGTCGGTAAAAGAATAAAATCAACGACAAGCCATTATCACAAACTAACGCAACGAATCGCTGTCAGCCAGCAAGCGATGTCGAGTTGGTAGGCAAGGGGAACTGCGTCGGCGGGAGAGAAACTTTAGATGTGATCTATTATAGAGAGTGGACCGAATATTTCTGCATAGTGCTCCAACTAGAACCTGTTTATTCAATTTTCTAATTTTCCAGAATTTTTATGACCGGAGTAACATTAGACTTCATGATTTAATTGAGTACTAAATAAAGTAAATAAATAAAACGGTGATTTATAAATCATTGTATCTTGAATTGAAATAGTCACAATGTATACTCGTTCTGACTGAATGCATATACATATATTCGTCTTGGACCACAAAGCGTGGACTGACCTCTAATGTTGGAAATTTACAGTAGGTAAGTAGGTAAACAACAGACCAACAGGTATGAATCAAGCGCATAATGTAAATGATACTAATCGGTCAAACATCCCCAATAGATCTATGATGAAAATTAGGAGTGGAATAATTCAAATAGGTAAAATCTCGAAAAAAGCTTCGTAAATGTTAATAAATTGCTTCGGAATTTCATTACCCAATTGTTTTCTAATATAACAAAGTACTAAATCGGATCTCTAAAATCAAATAAAGTTGTACGCGGTTTCGGGTGGTTTTATAAAAAATAAATAAACACTTTACTATTAGGTGAGTATAATAGGAAATTAAAAATATAAAAGAGCTTTTAAACTAATGAAATAATGTTCAACGGTTTTCTGTTTTCTTGTCTTAGTCAGCTACAGAATTAGTAACAGCATAAACTGCCTCATAAAGTAAGCATGTTAGCGTTAAATTTATAACTACATAGTTTTCCTTGATTAGACATTTTATTTGTAGTTGGATCAGGATTATAAGTAAGGTAAAGAGGGCATTATACTAATATTAAATCGTATTTATTTCTCTCTAAAGGAGAGTAATATTTAGATTAAAAATATTTTGTATCACCTTATAAATTCATTTGCGCTTTTAGCTTTATCAATAGGTTTATATTTTTGTAAAATCAAGTTGACCTTGACAAGAATTTAGATTTCACGAAAATCCCGTTACAGATTATCCTAAAACCTATGTAATGGGTTACAATAATTATAATAATATATACATATACCTAGAAACTTGACACATATTTTGAAGCATTGATAATAATTTTTATTCACCTGCGTTTACAAATTTTATGTTATTATACAGAGCGGAAAACAAAACAGCCATTTTCAGGAACTGCGTCATGATTGCAGAAAAATGCTTAGACCCGTCGATTTTAGATCAAAGGTGACATCTTTGCTGTTATTTTTGTCTTGGCCACTTTCACCCTCCAAGCAAAGGTAATATTTATTTAGAAAGCTCCTACAATTCTCTTTGCAACATACTTAAAATTTTATAATTCCGCCCAATACTTTGCAAAAAAACTTACATTTTAAAATTTAAATTATGTTTAGTTGCTTATTTACCACTTAGATTCAATGTTCAAACTGATGATGACCGCCCGCTTCCATCCAAGAATAAAGATTTTGTTCGAAAAGTTCGCGCACATTCTGAAGTAATTCCGGGGTGATTCGACGATTCATTGACGCAAATCTTGCAGCGACGCTGGTTGTGTTTTATAGATTTTTCTTAAGTATCCCCACAAGAAAAATCAAGGGGCGAAAAATCCGTTGATCGTGGAGGCCACTCAATGCTGCCTTTTCTCCTAATCCAAATCCGTGGAAAACTTTGGTCTAAATACTGACGGTCAATTAACGCATAATGCGAAGGAGCACCGTATTCAATAAAAATATCATTTGATGTCACACAGAATTTTTATAATGTACCAGTGCCCTGTTTAAAGTCCAAAATATGAGAAGCCTTGTTAGAAGTCTTAGGTGACAATTTTTGCACAAATTGACGCTTCTTTAAGTAACGGATAGTCAGTGAATAAATTCAACTATTCTATAATTAATTACCTCTAACTGTTTGATAAGAAATTTTTATTTTGGAAATAATCAATCCAAATCTTTTTTAATGCTAAATAATAGCAGATAATCACTACTGACTTGCGTAATCATAAGATAATGACTAGATCAGCATGGGAATGCCAGCAGGCATTGCTAGTGGCTCCAATAGCCAACAGTATATCTGTCACACGACGGATGTGATTTGGATCATTTCTTATCTGCATACTGAAATATTTCAAGTAACTGCTGACGGATAGTGATTTCAACATAGCAGACAAGCTGCTTCATATGTCCCCATAAATAAAAGCCCAACGGATTTAGATCTGGGGAATGTGGTGGTTATGCTACTGACCCTTGTTGACTTATCCATTTATTCGGGAAATGATCATTTAACCAAGCCGTTGCTTGTCTCTCTCTATGTGGTGGTCCACGATCGTGCTGACACCATATGTTTTGAACAATATTGAGCCCTACGTTATCAATAAAATCAAAAAGATTGTTTTCCAAGAAAGCTCTATAGAGATCTGCATTTAAACTATTATTTAAAACATGTACAATAAGCAATTTATTCATATATTTTCAGGTATTAACAATATTGTGTGAAACTAACTACTCAGTGGACAAAAGCCCCAACCTGCGTTGAATTACACCCACAATATCTACCCATATATTCCTTATTATTAGCTTTTGTGAAGCAATCCAAAAAAATGCAGAAATAGATCAGATCTCATCTATTGTGGTTGAATTTCGAGTTCCCACTTCATATATAGAGTATATCAGGTTAGTAAATAGAATACATTTTTTAGATAATTATTGAATAGAGTTTTGTCTGTGGTGTTCATTAGCATACCTAGATGTTTGGTATCAGAGAGCATGCATATGACTTCATTGATAGGAATTGTAGGAGATTTGATGCATATTAGCTTAAAATACCTTTCTTAAACAGTAAAAAAAATGTTACAAAAGCTAATAATAAGGAATATATGGGTAGATATTGTGGGTGTAATTCAACGCAGGTTGGGGCTTTTGTCCACTGAGTAGTTAGTTTCACACAATATTGTTAATACCTGAAATATATGAAAAAACTATACATAAAAGGTACATTTTTATTTATTTTAGTAGGTCGTTATTGTACTTGACAGTTAATCAGTTTGACGCTGTCGACATTATTTAATTTCATTTTGACACTTAATTTCAAATAATTTTAATTTATTGGTATAATAATTTTTATAGTTAGATATTTGACTCAAGTTAAAGGAGACCACCTGATGAAGCAATCCAAAAAATGCAGAAATAGATCAGATCTCATCTATTGTGGTTGAATTTCGAGTTCCCACTTCATATATAGAGTATATCAGGTTAGTAAATAGAATACATTTTTTAGATAATTATTGAATAGAGTTTTGTCTGTGGGTGTTCATTAGCATACCTAGATGTTTGGTATCAGAGAGCATGCATATGACTTCATTGATAGGAATTGTAGAAGATTTGATACATATTAGCTTAAAATACCTTTCTTAAACACAAAAAAAAAGCAATTTATTGTTGAAAATGCTACCCTAAACATTGAGACTAAAACGTTGCTGAAGTCGTCTTGATCTAATTACATGCGAATTTTGTATTATGTAATAATATGTTTTTATGATTATTATTTATGCCGTTCCTAGTAAAATACGCTTCATCAGACCACATGACAAACGAAATAAATTGTCATTTTGTTGAAGTAACCAGCGAAAATTCTATTCGCTGAGGAGCAGCTCCAGCATGTAACGCTTGTACATTTTGGGGATATAACATTTTTTTCTTCAATATAAAATTCGGTAATAAATGAAAATGATTTGCTATACACGGAACACTAATTGGAGACTTGTTAATGACAGCATCTATTATATTTTCATCACTTCAGTAGGCTTTTTAGGAGCGGGGTTAGCTTCTACTCGAAGTCTACGAAATGATGCATTAAAGCGTTAAGTGAGAAATTATAAAGAGGCGCTATCTTAAAGGCAAAATGCGTATTCGATCTACAAGTTTAACACCCTGTATCTTGAAAACAAAGGCCTAGTAGAAAATATCTATAGGGCAAACTGTTTTTAAAGTCAGACAAGAAATATAGGCCTTCATGTTTGACGTTCCGTTATGTTACACTGCGTTTTCCAGTTGGTGTTTTGGGTTCGAGATTTATCCGTCTGTCGAGAACTGTTGTTAACGATCAATGTCAATTTTGAGTGTTCTGTGTGATTTAATAGTTTAACAAGCAAAGACAACCTCCGTGAACAATAAGTTACTGATAAATTGACGAATCTTAGTTCCAAAGAGCTGCTATTACCTAATACTATCTCGGGCCCAAAAGTGGATACGCATTTCGCCATAAGGTTGCGCCTCTATCTATAATTTCTCACTCAACGATTAAAGACATAGGGCAAGTTGATGTCTATTGGGGTATTTTTGTCGTCGTATTTTCGAGCTGCTTGTCTGGCGTTCCCATTGGAATACAGGGATCTGCATACTTTTCAGTTGTAAACAAATGCATTTTTTATTTAGTACCTACTTTAAGCTAAGTGTCAAATGCAGTATCAAAATTACACAAATAATTATTGCTATAGCAACTATCATTTCTATTTATCAGAACACTTAGATCGAAATATGAAATTATATTTTTTTAAATGCTTGTAACTTCTAAACAAAGACGAATCGGACCTATGTTCATATTAGATATTTGACATTAACTTAGTTACCACCTGCCAAAATTTCTCATAGAGCTTCTGGAACAACTTGTATTTCTGATTTTCAAAAATAATGGAGTAATCTAGCAGTAAAGAATGGCCGTAAGTGATTTAGAAATTTATCAGACACCGTTGTAAGTCACGTCTACTGAATTTTATTTTGTTCGTTACTTTCGTTTCACATAAACCTATTTGTCGCCGCCAATTTGAAACGTTCTGCGTTTAATTAAAACAAGAAGGAGGCGAAACAATGAAAAAATTTGGGTCTGCGGTGGGCTCTGCTTCTGTAATAATTGGTCATGTGTACGAGATACGCTGAAACTTTAATTAACTTGGACAATTTTATTGTTTGCTGAGGAAGGTAGTCATGCATATTGTGCGTTTGATAGCAATTATCCCAAGCAGCAGGGGCCTCTTAAAGGTGCCATATTTAGAACGTGATGCAGAGCGGGCATTTTAATCTAACCACAGGCCAATATGCAGCTTAAATTGGCCTCTAAAAATAGTCAAGTAAATCCAAATTTTCTGCAAGATCGGAACAATCGAAAATGTTTTGTAACAATGTTATATTTATAGAAGATAACGCACTCTAGTTACATCTGCTCCAATTTTCTTTAGTTTACAGCTGACAATAAAAATATTAATACAAAACATGAATGCAAGTAACCGCACAATTTTAATTTTAAAAGTATGATTTATAAATACCATTTTTCTAATTTTTGTGCAGAATTGTTAAAAGTTAAAGCACTCATCAGTATCATTGGCCAACAAAAAATATTTTTCAAGTAAAAAGCTAGATATTTGACCCACCGTTTCATAATGTTAAACTAAAATAATTTACATTTCGAAATCAAAGTTCTTTTAGTTGGTGAGAATTAATTAGAAATATTTAATTTAATAATGTGAGACCATTAAGTCAAACAAAATAGCAGTTCATTTAATGTCGATGGTCATTTTATGGCGTCTCTACAATTTAGAATAAAAAGTAGTTTTAATATCATCAATTTTTTTTTTTTTATACAAATCTCGTGTTACATACACATAATAGTGTTTACACGCGTCAAACAAATACACAATAAATTACATAAAACATTATCAATAGACATACAAGCAAACGTTAATAAGAATATAATACAAAACAAAATACAAGTAATAAAAACACTCACATTTGACTTAAGTTGATATTTAAAAAATCTTCAAAATTATAAAATGCATTTTTATTAAATAGTTTTTAATAATTACTTTAAAATTTCTATCCTTAAGAATTTGAATTCTGTAAGGTATTTTATTAAAGAATTTAATGGCCCAGTAATTAGTACCGTCCCGTGTTTTTTTTAATCTCAGAAACTTATTACTCAAATATGCAATATGTATGGTGTCATAACAGTGAATCTCACTTCTCGCTTCAAATTTAGAAATATTACTTTTCATATAATTAATACACTGGAATATGTATGCACAGGGTACAGTTAGTATATTCAAATTTATAAACTGTTCTTTGCAATCATCTCTAAAGCCAATGTTAGATATGATCCTTATTATTTTTCTGAAGAGTAAAAACTTTTTTTCATAGACGGGCGTGGCCCCATACTAAAATAGCATATGTTATAGTGGAATGTATATAGCTATGATAAACCACCAGCAAGCTTGACATTGAGACTCTACGTTTGAGACTCCGGAGCAGGTAGATTTGTTTCGAAATTTTGGAGCATACATAATTAACATGTTGATCCCATGTCAACTTAGGGTCGAGATGAACACCCAAGAATTTAACGGAAGATGGATTATCCCAGTTTTCTAAATTTCGGAGACTGAAAACCATTGTTTCCGTCTTTGAAGTATTTAAACTCAATTGGTTGCTGGTAAACCAATTTTCAACCAATGTATTTGCGTCATAAGTTAAATTTATTAGTTGTTCTAAATTTAGATGAGTTCTAGTTATGTTGGTGTCATCTGTAAAAAGTATGCTCGTTGTACCATGAGGTAAACAATTTGGAAAGTCATTAACGTATATCAAAAAAAGTAAAGGACCCAATATGGAACCCTGAGGAACTCCATGTTCAATTTTCTTTACAGATGATTTCATACCATTGAATACTACGTACTGTAATCTATCGCACAGGTATGATTTCAATAAATTTGTACTGTCCAATGAAAAGCCAAAATTTTGTAGCTTATGTATAAGAATTTTGTGTGATACACAATCGAAAGCCTTCGTTAAATCTAAGAACTGACTAGCAACAAATTTTCCTCTCTCAAAGCTATCGTTAATAGTTGATGTTAGACAATCTATGGCTAATGTGGTCGACAGATTACTTCGAAAACCGAATTGTTGTGGATTGAAAAGTCCATTGGTTTCAAAATAGTTAGTTATTTGTATTTTTAAAATTGTTTCATATATTTTGGCTAAATGAGGTATTACAGAAATAGGTCTAAAATTAGAAGGATTTTTTTATAAATCGGAACGACCTTGGAAACTTTTAGACATTCGGGAAAAGTGTTCTCACGTATACAAAAATTAATTAAGTCAGTGCATGGTATTAATATTGGGTCAATTATGGACTTTAAAATTTTAGTTGAAATGTTATATACATCCAAACAGGGTTTGCTCTCCAAACTCTTAACAATATCAATGACCTCCAAAGGGGATACCTCAGAAAAGGAAAAATTTGTATTCATTTAATAAATATCATCAGGGAGGAAAATGATATCAAATTCCTAAATTTTGAATTATCATATCTCAACTAATACTAGATATCGCCATATGCCATAAAAACATTAAATGCGCGTTCTCGTTCATCCCAACTAGTTCATTGATCTCACCATCATTTGTTTCCTGACTGGTCATTGGACAAATTCCATTAAAATATACCGGACTGATTACTGAATGAAAATTTATTGCCTATTCGTTTTGATTTTAAACAGCATGTTTGTTTTGCACGCTATTTTCAATTTGTACAAGCTTAATAAAGCCCTTACACATCTACTAATGAATAATTTGAATTATTTGGAAATCGCACATGATTGCACTGCTTTTAATGAGTTTATCTCAGACATTTGGAATAAATTCCACATTTTATGAGTTATGAAATTATTGTTACTCGATCACATTAAATTGAACATAAAGAGTAATAATGTATTTGTATAAGTAAAAGCAAATAATTTTGTTTATTTTTACGCGATATTTGCTTTTTGAGTTTTATACAAAAAATTGAAAAGCGGTACTTACCTACTACATTACTTGGTACAATTGATATTAGTCTTAAATGTATATCCAAAATACCGTACCTGCAACAAAACAAATATATTAGCTTAATAAAAAAACAACTACAGGTTTCGGCATAGCAATCAAGATACGGGCGTGAATATAACGACTTCAAAAACTGACAGAAAAAACTGATATGATTGGGGTAACAGAAAGTGTTTTGTTGGTTCTCTGCTAGATTCAGTCCGAACATATTATGGGCAAAATTTTCTATTCTAAAAAGATTAATAGAAATCAAGTAAAAATGTCCCAGTTCGTAGATTTGTTTTTTATTCAAAATTAAATGGTGAAATGATGATAACTGTTAATTTATTGTTACTATACTTACATCATATTACCAAACCTCTGTCAAATATTCCTTATCTGCGCTGATTGTGATTAGTCATATTTGCTCTTTTTAGATTCATCTAATCTCCACTAATGCTCTATTGATCTGTAATGCAATTTTTTTCATTTCATAATTAGCCGTTACTTGATGTTCTCTTTGTTTAAATTTTCATTCGAAATAACTTTAATCAACACAATTTTGACTAAGAAATTGGTTCGTTTAATGTTTTCAAGTTTTGAGAATGCTTTAAAAATTGCGTATTATGATATGACATAAAAAATGTTGTGTTTCTGTAGATCAAAGTACTGGCTAACTCTATTTTAATTTGACCAGCATAAGTGGTGAATTGTACGGGTAGACAAGATAGACATTAAACAAAAAAATCGATAAAAATCACTTTCTCGTAATTTATTCTGTATGATACTCTCTAAAACTGAAACAATGAAAAATGCTGTGAATTAGTGAATATTTACTATTTTATAGCTACCTTGGTATACTTATAACTGTAAAATAGTAAATATTCACTAATTCACAGCATTTTTCATTGTTTCAGTTTTAAAGAGTATCATACAGAATAAATTACGAGAAAGTGATTTTTATCTATTTTTTTATGTTTTCTCAAATATTTGCTGTGTAACCCCCCATTTTAACTTCAGATTCGTGTTCATCGGGAAACTCTACAGTCTAACTCCCAGCACACATGACTTTTTTTGTGGACCTGTGTAAACTTTTGATGTGATTTTTATCGTTTTTATGGGTTTTCTCTAAAATTTGCTGTGCGACCCCCCATTTTGACTTCAGATTCGTGTTCAGCGGGAAAAATACATAGAAAAAATATAATGGGACCCTCAGCACACACCACTTTTTTTTGTGGATATGTGTTGTATATTAAAGGTCGACGATAGTGACGGGACGATAAATAAAAGCTGGTTAAACATTTCCAAATTTGTCTTTCCCATGGTCAGCGGCAGGAAACTGCACCGCAAATCGCCACCGCGTAAGCAACTCAGTACCCCTAGATATACGGGAGACAACTGTTCATTTGTCTACGTAGTCGACGAGCAAAATATTGTTCTGCGGTCTGCGCATTTACAGTGTGCGTTGCATGTGGTCAATTTGGAATAGCAGCAATACTCCCCGTGCATAATGTATCTATTTTTTATTTAATCTGGATTACGCACTTGACTTAACGTTGGCGCTTTGTTTGTTACAATTTGTATGTGTAATATAAAAATTAATAAGATGACAGATATAAAGAATCCAATCGTTTATATTATACACAATTATTACTTACAGGCTAATCACAAAATACAAATAAGGAATTATTTGAAATTGCTCTACTGTGTTAGGCGAATAAATTCATTAAAGTAAGAATTTTCTAACTATGTGACGAGTTTCCATTCCTTTAAAATAATAATTTTTTTTATTTCTATTTAACGCTCATCATCTAATGCCTCTGCAATATTTTATTTTCTTGTACCTTATCAATGTGAATTTGCAGTTTGAGAATATCAATGAATGCATATCAATTTTTGACAATGTTGGAAGAACGTGTTTATTTATTGAATATTTAATAATATCGTTAGTGTATTCCTCATGTTTTCCTCTTTTTCGGTAGTACCACGAAACGACCGTATAAAATGACAAACTATATAGACTGTTGTCTCTGTTGCACCTTCTTAGAAAAAAGGCATGCCTGAAGGGCCTCTCTCCCTCAACTGCTACCAACGGATTTCATGCTCTCCATTTCTTTGTTACCTATATGTTATTGATATGCTGCATGCCTTAGATGCGTTCTTATTTATCTATTGTGCTTATGAAGGTATTGAGGATTGCCTATATACATAATTGCATATTAGTTACTAGCGTTATTACGATGCACACAGGCAAATTCAGAAAGACTCAACGTCGCTGTTTACAAATCGCGCCGCCGTTAAAGCTGTTGTTGGTGTAACCTTAGTGTGTTTACAGTAATTTATAGATACACATAGGAATTACATAGCCAATATATTCTGTTACTGAATGTAATAAATTGATTAGATGATTAAAGTAACAGGTTGTGATCTTATTTGTTACTTAGTATTTTTAAGAGCGTTAATAAAGACTTTTAGGATATTAAAATATTTAAACAATTCGAATAAAAAATACAAATAATTATATTTGCTTTCGTAAATCCTGTAACGTTGATATACCTATGTTTGGTAACAAGCACATTTAAGACACTGCGAATATGTTCTGGCTACAAATTTATCCACTTTTTTCCCCATATTTTCGAGAGCATGAGGATGTTCTAAATCCTGTAGCTATTGACTAGATATATACAGTGCGTCCACGGATGGAGTTGACAAGAGGAGAAAGTCTTTTGTTTTTGACCTTATCGAAACATGTCACTCTTTATAAAAAGTTCCGCTTTTAGAAAATATGAGACTATCATAGAAACGTCTTAGATCAGATATACAGGGTGCTTATAAATTAAAAAACATGAAAATACTCAAGAGAGAAATACCATTATTTATTATTTTACACAACATTTTTATAAAACAAATCTGTTTATAACCCGAAATAGAGTCCTAATACAAATTTTAAAATCAAACTTTCAATTTTGACTTTTACTTTCCACACTACGAATAGTTTGTTATTTCTTCTTTTATGCGCTTTTTTATATCATGTGGCAGATCATTTGAATAAACCTTTTGTTTTAGAAAAAAGTCAAGGGGCCTAAGGTCAGGTGGTCTAGCAGGATAATGGGCCAAATCTTCCAATCTACCTTTCACTGTTGTCTGAGCAGGACAGCGGTCCTGTTGCCAAAACAGGTTATTGCGTAGTTCTCGCTCTCAAGTACTTAAAAATGGTAAACCAAATGTTTTCGAATTGTTTTGGCAATAGGACGGCTGTCCTGTTCACAGCAAGATTTGGCGCAATCCTAACCTTACACCCCTTGCCTTTTTTCTCCAACGTGCCCTAAAACAAAACATTTTTATTCAAATGCACATAAAAGAGCACATACGTCAAGGAATACATGAACTGAATGAGCCGCTAACTATTCGAACAATTAAGTAAA